>CM062804.1:633616399-634216399 GCA_031772625.1 Pinus tabuliformis | reverse complement strand
AAATTCTGAACAAAAAGGATATAGAAAAATGGAATAGGGTTTGAAGTTGTTTGTGAAAGTTCTAGAAATTATTAAAAGTGAACAAAATCAAATTTTTTTTAAGAAATCAAAGGAAATTAAGATTAGAAAAACCCTAGTTAAAAGAATAAAGTGAACTGATAAACCCTAGAAAGAACATCTAGAAACAAAATTTTATTAACTCTAAGGAAGAAATGGAAAAAATGACAAATGAAAATTTCGAGGTGGAGTAATTCAACGGCAAGAACAACTTTGTTTTATGGAAACTGAAAGTTAGGGATTTTCTTATGCAATAAGGGTTGCACAAAGCATTAGACGGGGTGAAGAAAAAACCTGCTAGCATGAAAGACTTAGACTGGGAGGAATTAGATGACCGAGCTCTCAGTACCATCAGGTTATGCCTCGTAGATGAATTTCTCTTCAACATCGTTGTAGAGAGTACAACTGCAAGTTTGTGGGGAAAACTAGAAATGTTATATATGACCAAATCATTAACCAACAGAATTTATCTAAAAATGCAATTGTAAATCTTTGGATGAAGGAGGGTACAAAAGTTGCAGAACATTTAAATGTTTTTAATACACTTATTTTCCATTTGTTAGATATGGAAGTTAAAATTCAGGAAGAAGACAAAGTTATAACCTTATTGTGTTCTCTGCCCGAGTCATGGGACCACTTCATAACTTCAAGCAATTTGAGCACTTTTGATTCTTTGAAATTTGAATAAGTTGTCAGAGCTCTGTTATCTGAAGAAGTATGGAGGAAATCTAGTATTGAAACCTCTGCATCAGAAGACATGGTAGCGAGAGGAAGGTCAAAAGAAAGAGGGGAGAAATCAAGGGGCTCTTCTAGGTCTAAATCAAAGGGTAAAAAGTGTAAGGCCAAATGTTGGTATTGCAACAAAATTGGACACCTCAAGAAAGACTGTTGGAAATGAAAGGAGTCTGAAAACACAAAGAAGGAAGAAAATCAAGTTGATTCAGGTATGATTGATGAAGTTTAATCTACTGATGAATTAGGTATGGTAGATGAAACTTTACCTGTAGGTAATGTCTCTCAGAAATTTGAAAATTGGTTGTTAGAATCTGGTGCTTCTCATCACATGAGTCCGCACAAAAATTGGTTCACATCATATGAAGTTGTGAATGGTAGTTCTGTGTTTATGGGTAATAATGTATCTTGCCAAACTGTTGGGATGGGAAATATCAAGATTAAAATGTATGATAATAAAATTAGAACATTAACTAATGTTAGACATGTACCTGAATTGAAGAAAAAATTGATTTCTTTGGGAGTGTTGGACTCGGTTTTTTACAAGTTCACAAGTCAAAATGAAGTGTTGAAGGTCTCAAAAGGTGCCCTGGTCGTTATGAAGGAAAAAAAGGACGGAAATCTTTACAAACTCAAAGGAAGTGCTCAGCTCAGTGAGGAAGCGACTGTGTTAGAGAAAGAAGAAGAAGGTACTCGCCTATGACATCAACGATTGGGTCACATGAGCGAGAAAGGTCTTCAGGTACTAATGAACTGTAAATTGCTTCCTGATTTGAAATCCTTGAAGTTGGATTTTTGTAAACATTGTGTGTATGGAAAACAATGTAAACATAGGTTTAAAACTAGAAGTCATAATAGTAAAGAAATTTTGGACTATATTCATTCTGATCTGTCGGGACCATCTCCTATTATATCTTATGGAGGTGCTTTATATTTATTAACATTTATTGATGATTTCTCCCATAAAGTTTGGGTCTATATGTTGAAAAGGAAAGTTGATGTATTTAATTTTTTTAAACAATTTAAAGCAATGGTGGAAAAGAAAACTGGAAAATCAATTAAATGTTTGATAACTGACAATGGTGGTGAATTTACTTCTTTAGAATTTGAACAATATTGTAAGGATGAAGGAATTGTTAGACATAAACGTTTGTTTATACTCCTCAGCAAAATGACGTTGATGAACGTATGAATCAGACTCTTATGGAAAGAGACAGGTGCATGATCAACAATGCTAACCTGCAAAAGGAGTTGTGGGTAGAAGCAATATCTACTGCTTGTTATTTAGTTAACAGATCACCTTCAGTTGCAATTAATTGTAAAATTCCTTAAGAAGTTTGGTTGGGTCGGTCTTGGGATTATTCACATTTAAGGATTTTTGGTTGTGATGCCTATGCTCTTATTCCTAAAAATCAACATTCAAAATTAGATCAAAAATCGAAATGTTATGTCTTTGTTGGGTATGACTATGCGGTGAAAGGATATAGGTTGTGGGATCCTACTTCACGGAAGATAGTCATTAGTAGAGATGTAACATATGATGAATCTTCTCTTTTAAAATCGGATGTTGAAAAAATTGAACAGTTGCAAGTTTCACCAAATCAAAAAATTCAGTTGGAGGCTAGACCATTTTTAGAAAGTCGAAAGGAATGAGAGACTTCTAGAGGAAAAGGGGAAGAAGATGCCAAAGAAACTATTGAAGTTTCATAACCAGTTCAATAACTAGCCAGTATAAGAAGGTCTACAAGGGAAAGAAAAACACCTGAAAGGTATGAATATTTTGCTTCATATTTTGTAATGATTACTAAAGATGGGGAAATTCTTGTTATCAGGAAGCAGTGGATGATATGGATAGCAGAAAATGGAAAAAGGTTATGAAAGAAGAAATGGATTCCTTAGCCAAGAACAATGCTTGGGATGTTATATAAATTCCTAAAGGAATAGGTTTTGTTGGATGCAAATGGGTCTTCAAATTGAAATGGAAAGTTGATGGAAGTATCGAAAGGTATAAGGCAAGGCTAGTCGCAAAAGGGTCTTCTCAGGTTGAAGGTATTGGCTTTCATGAGATTTTTTCACCAATCATAAAACTTGTTTATATCCATACTATGTTGGCACTAGTTGCATTACTCGACCTTGAGTTAGAACAGTTAGATGTTAAAACAACTTTTGTACAAGGTGATTTGGATGAAGAGATATATATGGAATAGCCATGACGTTTTGTACAAGGTCGTAGCAGAAGATTAGTTAGCAAGCTTGGGAAATCATTTTATGGCCTGAGGCAGTCCCCCGGGCAATGGTACAAGAATTTTGACTCCTTCATGGTGAGGCAGAACTTTAATAGAACTGAGTATGATCATCATGTATACTTCAAGGGTTCCCTTCCCTACAGGAATCGATGGATTCGAATGAGAACAATATTAATTATATGTTAGTCCACCTTGGGCCTGACAACAATCTGTTCATTTTCGCCAACGGAAAATTGATTATGTTCGACCATGTCAAAAAGCTTGTGGTGAAACATTACCCAGACATGCCCATATACTCCAGCAACTACGGCCAGACCTCTGCCTCCTTCGTTCTCCTCCCACTGGATCTAGGAGCTAGTGATGCTGAAGTGCTGATCTGCGGCGCCGGAGCTAAGTTTTCATATAGGGAAGTGACGCGATGGAATTCGAGCACCAAAACCTACGGATGTCTGAGATTCATGGATCCTGATCCACATTAGCGGATGGAGACCATGCCCATGCACCCCACATTAATGGTAATGGTAATGGGGGACATGCTTCTTCTCCCAACTGGCGACGTGTTAATTGTCAACAAAGCTTCCAAGGGCTCTCATGCCTAGGACACCATTCTTTATCATTTTATTTACAAGCCATCAAGTCCTAGGCAACTTTGGTTTGAGGTTCTCACTCCCTTCGCCACTCCTGGGCTCTACGATCCCAGTTGCCATATGCTCCCTGATGGTTTCGTTCTTGTGGGCGGAAATAATCTCAAAAAATTTAGGGGTGTGTTGTATCCCACAGACCTCAGCTTTGAGGCATTTTCTCCCCCTATCTCGCACCTGAGAATGATGCGCATTGGCCCTTAATCACATCCTAGTTGTCTGCCATGGGCTATGGTCGTACCTTCACCATGAGATTTTACTTGCAAATCTTGGTGGGTCAACAAAAAGAAACAATTTATGTTATAATTTTGGCGTCGTCTAATTTTACTACACAAAGTTATTCCATGAGTTAGAGGCTACTCAGACTGGATATCATTGAGGTTGTGTAAATTTTTGACATGATATATGAGACTACTATTATTGTTCCGCGTAATGCAGCCTTGGCTCCTCCTACATTTTATCTTCTGTTCCTTATGCATGTCAGGATTCTTAGCCCTGAGAAATGGATAAAGATTAACTGTGATGAACCTAGGTCTATAGAAAGCATGTCTATTAAAGAACCCATGCCTATGGAAATTGTGTCTAATGATGAAATGTCTGAAGAAGCCGTGTGTAAGGAAACCTACATGTTTGATGAAGGTGTGTGTAAGGATGCAGCTACATCCAATGACCTTACAACTATGATGGCACCTGCAATGGCAGGAATGGTTCTGGGTTTGTTTTTTTTGTCTTGTATGGGTCAAACTTATTTTGGAGTATCTTAAATCTATGTGGCGTAAAAGGATGACGCCTCAGGAGATAGAAGTGGCATTAGCAATGCCTCTGACTGTTTTATTATTGCTTGATCTGCTATGCTCTCTACTCTAAATCCAAATCCATTGCCAAACACATAAATCCGTTCGACTGACTCACAGCAGTACATATATGAAATAAATGGAATATATCAAGTGATGGGAGCATCAACATCTATGTGTTTGACATTTGGCATGAACCTAATTCAGTGCCAAATAAAATAAGTGTAATTATAGATAGGTGCATTTGAATTTTGCTTGAAAGCAATTTAATGTAGAATAAAACATTTATATGTTACTAAAAGCTTCAATATATTCATATTTTTTAATTCAGATTTGGCATTTTTTTTTACTTAACATGTATTCAATCACACTATCTTCATGCATATTAATATTTAAATGGCAGATCCACGATAACTGATTTATTCAATTATCCAGAATTAGAGTCGTTTGAATTTTGCGGGAAAGCAATTTAATGTGGAATAAAACATTTATATGTTACTCAAAGCTTCATTATATTCATATTTTTAATTTAGATTTGGTATGTTTTTTTTAAGGTAACATGTACTATTCAATTACAGTATCTTCATGCATATTTAGATTTACATGGCATATACACTACAACTGATTTATTCAATTATTGCATGAACCTGAAATAAAATGCATTCAATTATAGATGCCTTTGAATTTTTCTCAATTATTATGAATCCCCTTATATTCTTCTACCATAATTCTTGAAAAAGCTAAGTCATTCTGTCAAGTTGGAAGCTGACACTTTCAGAAGGACCCTGTGAGAGAGGTCTTTAATCATGATTAGGGATTATCATTAATTGCCAACAAACCCCAATTAAAACCATAAATCCATCCATTATGCTTCAAAGGTTGTTGCTCAATGATAGGTGAACAGTGTTAAATAAAGCCCCGTAACAATTGATGGAGCCCCCTCTAGTTCAAGGGCCAGCTTGAACCTAAAGGCTAGTTGAGTTGGTTTCCTAGTGTAGTTTTTTGTAGCCAAGGACTGCCTGTGGGAAACAAGTACAACATATGGCATCGTTGCAGGGAGTGAAGTAACAAAGATATCTTTGTCTGGGGAACGATAAAGATTAGATCTATTCCTTGCTGGTGAACAAGGAGTAGGAATTTATTATTGGTTGCATTTCTTTCACGTGGCAACTCCACTTTGTCATATGGCAATTCCATTGGGTAACCAATCGCAATGTTTCGAAATTTCAGCTGCCTTTACTGCTATGCAAGGTTCATTAACACTTGCAATCAACAGTATATGTATTTCCATCTCAGCCATTGTCATAAATCTAAAATGTCTACAAAGGATGCAGCTTTTAATTTACACCTATGAGTATATGTTTTCCATGGGATTTTATGTTCATATTGTATATATTCTTCAAATTTTCAGCTGTTGGAAACGTGGTTTGTCAATAAATGTACTCCGTACTTGGTTACATTAGAAAGAAGATTACACCTAACAGTGTAAAATTTTCCAGTTCAGTTAGGTAGAGGTGTGGGATTGATTAGCTACTTTCAAATTCAGGGTGCAGTAGATCTACAATTGTTTCAATTATATTTCAGATTTAGGGTGCAATAGATCTACAATTGTTTAATTATATTTCAAGATTGCAGTATTAAGTTTGGTTTGGTTGAGTGCAATGACTTCGAAGGGATTAACTAATTGACTCCATAGCCCATCAATTAGGCACTCTTATGTGTATTTCCATTTACAATGTCAGTTGTTTCACTTCAACAATTTTCAATTTTCAGATTTCATAATGAATAAGTCTCTGGATTAGTACAAGCAATATAAGTTGCCATTCACAGTTGTAGGTTTAATATGCAGTAGCTAGATGATGGGGATTGGATATACATTACATGATGGCAGATCAGTGGTTAATGATTTTATGGTATGAATCCATGCCCAACACATAATTCATCTGGTCTACTAGTTCTCTGCATCCCGCAGGGGGAAGCAGTCCCCATTGGAGTCGATGTTGTAACATATTTTGGCATACTGGAAACTTAAAAAAAAAATCAATGAGAAATTGCCACTTTCCTTATGGGCTAAATGTTGAAAATATAATTATTATGCTTTTGAATGGTTTATCTCTCTCTCTCTCTCTCTCTCTCTCTCTCTCTCTCTCTCTCTATATATATATATATATATATTAATTTTAATTTAAAATATATTATTTTTATAAAAATATAATTATATATTTTTATCGAAATATTTACTTTAAATTAAAATTATATTATAAAAATTCGATCCTAATTGCAAACCAAGTCAGAAGGTAAACTTATGGCCCACCCCACACTCATATGTTTAAAACCCCCCTTTTTTCCCATGCCTCGAGATATGGGCACACTAATCCAAGGGTTAAAAATAATTTTCGAACCCCCATCTCTTTCAACATTTAATTGGGGGGAGGGGTCTAAAAAGTATTTTTAATGGCAGGCCCCCAAACCTACGTGTCACCACCTTGTAATTTTGCACCCCCCCCTTCCTAAGCCACTTACCACTACCCCCCACCTGCCCCTCAAAAACCATGAACTTTATTGTTTTGACTTTTATAAATCTAGTGGGTGTCGAGCAGTAAAAAGGGTCTTTTTTACCTCTATTTACCCTACATTAACTTGTCAATCCAGGAACGATTTGTTATCTCAAAGAGTGTACTTAGTTTGAGGCGGTCATTTGTCAGAGTAATGCTAGTAGTATAGTGCTCTAAATACAAGAGTAAACAGATGCTTGAAATGAGATCTACTTACAGAAAGGAACCTTTAAAACTCAATTCATGCACTCAGAAAACTATAGCAATTTATCAGTCAAGGGTACAGTAATGATAACTCATCCCTCTATAAACTGATGCAATTAAAGACAACCAAGGGAAAGATCATCAATCTAGCAACTAGACAACAAATGTCAATGCCCACTACAGTCTCATATCGTTCTGCACACCAAAGAAATGATAATATAAATGACAGGAAATTGAACAACAACTAGTCTTAGCAAAATCTTAGTCTATGGAAATAAATGCAGCAAATGTATCCTACAAGAATTAGATAACAATCTTTGCTCTAAAGATAAATCAGACAACAATGGAAATGGAACGGTGACGAACAAACATGAAATATGGAACAACAACTAGAGTCAAATATAAATGTACAATGAACCAAAACAAATATCACACACGGCATGCTTAATATTAGAAGAAACAGTAATCTGATTTTGATACAACAAGTATAAATCTTAGTTATAAAGAATAACGATTGTGATTCATAATGGAACAACAACGCCAGTTGGACAACAATCGTGATTAAATGTAAACCGTAGATAAATACAGTAATACCAACTTATGAATGTTACAGCACAGTTACTCGGTAATTGAACAACAATAACATTCTGTAAGGAACAACAATGTTATATCAATGGTTAAAGGAACAGAAATGCGTTACAAAGTTAGAATGAACAACACAACATTCCTGTTACAGAGAACAACATTACTTAGTTGAGCATAAGCAAAATATAACAGAACCGTGATATAAAATAGCAAAACACATCAGATTACCGAACAGAGCTAATAATGAAAACCACACACGAATTATAAATAATGGTACAGGAGCAAGTGTTCCACCAGGGCCGGGCCCTTAGCCTCCAGGGACACACCGCTTGAGATTACTCCAGAATCAAAGATGGAACGACAACCAAATTTATATTAAAACATCAAAACAGAGTTACAGTGGATCACTCTTCAATGAGAGTTGATGATCAAAGTTTCAAATTCAAAGGAGAATTACATAAAAATAACAACAAGTCGTACCCCAGGCTAGTAGTGCTACCTTTCTTATAATAGCCGAGCGGAGATATTAATGATACAAAAATCGTTAAGATAGCGATCCCTCAGGATCAAAGGATCCTTTGGGATTCACTAGACTGTTAATTCTCAGTTATCTTCTTGTTCTCATGCGCCGATTTGATATCTCCTTTTGCCTTTCTTGGCTGATACGCTCTAATTTGGATCGCCTTGTTTGCATGCGGTTCCCTACCAAAGGGATAGCAGTTAACTTTGACCTGTCTTTTCCTTTGGGACAGCAATCTTCCATTTTCTCCTTTCCCTACATAATAAAAGGGAAATTATTAGTTGTTTTGCGTTGCATACAAGTCCCATAGATTTTGTCATAATTTCTTATTATCTACCTAGTTCATGATGCAAAGAAGTCATGAGTTTTAAAGAAAAGATGAAAAAATAAACGATAATAACATACCTTCTTCAGTACTCAACACACCCCCTGCTTACCCTTTTTCATGCCCTCATGAAAGCATTGTAGTTGACATGCAAGGCAATGAGAGAGTAGGCCGGAGACGGGATCTCATGAGGTGGTCTATAGCCATGATGCCTAGCTAAGTGTTCAAAAAGATGTACTATCTGACCCTCAGGCATTTCATACAAGGCTTGGTATCCAGGTGCAGGGTGCCAAATAACTGGACTACGGAACCTAAAGCCTAACCAAGATGGTCCTTCTCTCAAAACAAGGTCACCATAAAGACCCAAGTGATCAGTAACTAGCTTAAAGTTCTCATAGTTAAACGGTTCCCTGAGTTGAATGTTCGGATTAGAAGTCTGATATCAGAATTTGGCAGTTGCAATGGCAAGGTCCTTAATGGTAAAGAAATATTCTATCCCTTGCTGATTGATTGTTGTATGAATAGGTCCTAATGCCTCAATCACACCCAGAGTCCTCATGAGGTTCCTATGTTTATTCCACAACTGTAATGGGTCTCTAGGCTCAGCTCGCACCCATAAGTCTAATCCATTTTCTTGTCTTTGAAAGGCATTATAGGCTTTAAGCCATTTTATTTGATTAACACCAAAAGAAATGAATGCCTGCAGTTGGATATCCCCAACAAAAGGGCCGGGGTTCTACTCTGTTTCTTGATCTAACACAAGGTTATGCAGATAGAATTCACATAATAATCTTTGAACCTTCACCCCATAGTGCTTACAACAATTTATGAAATCGTCAATAGTATTTATTTCTATCGGGGCTCCTGCTTTGACAGCTTTAATTTTCAATTGCAAATATCATTCCATTAAAAACAAGGCATAATTCCTAGCAGGTGCTCTACACACTAGGATGTCAGTATACAAAGAGCATAAGGTATCCATTTGTTTGATGACTACATCTAGTCTATGAGTTACCTTTTTGACCCTTTCTTCTTCCTTTCGCCATCCTTCAAAGGCTTGGCTTTCGTATAGTTTACATTCCTCAGCTGTTGTTGTAATTTTTCATACTTTTCTCGAGAGACAGTCTGTTTTGTCAGTTTCTCTACAATTTGCTGGGCTTGCACCAAGTCCTTTCACAGAGTTATTGTCCTCGGATCACTGTCCCACATGGTAGTTGTAAGCGGAAGGTTTACTTGAATCTTCTTATTGCATTGTCTCATGTTTATGGTTCGCATTCCTTCAGAGGACTGTGCCTCTATCTGAAATTCTTTGTCACAGGCCAATATATCATCTGTTTGAACTTCAACACGGGCAACAGCTGAATGTTGTTCCTTTTGGTTTTGAATGGCAGGCTGGACTTGAGTCATCCTAATCTTTTTCTTGAGGGGTTTTGCCGGAGTGGTTGCATGTCTTAACCCCGAGGTCCTTTTTGCTCTCTTTCCCATTTTCAAAACCCTGATTTGTTGTCAAAGTCATGCTATCACATTCAACAGTCTTTGATGTTCTTTTCATAATCTTTTAATTTCTTCTATTTTCTTAGAAAGAATAGCTGTCTGTTTACTTGGGCCTGGACTGTTGTCTTGGCCAATTTCCTAGTTCTCTTCTTGGGGTGCTTCTTCGTTGTTCTGATCGGGTTGTTCAGGAGTAAAAACCCTAGCTTGTTCTATTATTTCCTGGGTGACTTCTTCTTCCACCCCTTCTCCTCCATGAAATTCTTCCAGTGTAGTCTGGCTGGGAACAGATTGTTCCTCTTCTGTATCTTCATCACTTTTCTCTCCAGATATACTTTCATCATGAACGGAGTGATTCTCTTCTTCTTCTTCTTCGTCGCACAATTCTTTGGATGCATCTTTGTCATGAGCAGAATGCTCCTTCGGTTCTTCTTCGATGTGGAGGTTTAGTGGGCTGAGAGGTTGAGCGTATTCGCCCATATTGGCCAGAATTTGGGCCAATTCATCCTCCTGCAATGGATTTTGTAATGGGCTTTCTTCGCGTTGCTCTGTCTCTTCCTCTGCCTGCCCAGACTGCTCAGTATCTTCCTTTGTTTCTCCTTCCTCATTTTCCTCCAACTCTTTTTCATTCTCCTCTCCTTCCAATTGTGGGGGTTTCTCATCCCCTAAATCATCTATCTCCACCGATTGGCTGGTATTTCCATGGGAATTTTCTAGCCTCCCTCTGATCCATGCCAATCTAACTGATTTCCTTCGTTTCAATGGTCTATTTGATGTACTGGTAGCATGTTTTCGTTTTGGGGCTGGCAAAGCCAGTCCCCCGTCTATCGTGACAATCAGTTCTTCCCAACTGCTCTGTTGTTGAGTAAGTTGTAGCTAACTATTAGCCTTATCATCACATGGTGACTTACTACCGATTCTACATGTCGTGATTTTTTCATGCTTCGGACAACATCATGTAGTAAAGAATTTAAAAATGCAGGCAAATTCACAGAGCATTTCTGTTTTAGTACGACTAAAAGTTTAAGGTGGCATGGTCTTACCACATCTTTCCTGCCTTCACAGGTGATGTAGCTCTGGATGACTCTTGCCAATTCTACCCATGGCTCTCCTAATGCTGTTGGTAGAACTCCCTTTCCTCTTACAATCAGTTTCTGGCCTTCATCTTGGAAGATTTTTATGACTTTTTGCAGTCTCTCCTTCTTTAGAGTCCACACAGGTCCAGTGGTTGGCAGTCCCGAGACCTCTACAATTATGTCATCGATGACTACTATGTGTCTCCCTCTTACCGTGGAATGATATTCTTGCAAGTTCTGTAAGAATTCTATTGCTATGGTCTCGTTGGATTCTTGTAAACGGTTGAGATAAACTATCCATCCTGCCCTTGTTAGGATTTCTCGTGCAGCATTAGAAACTGTTAATACTTGTGGTTCTCTCCGAATTGATTTTCCTCCCATGCTTTAGCACACTATAAAAATGCAGAGACGGCAATGGAACATTAGGCTATTCAAACTGTTATAAAATATAGAGAAAATAATGAAACAGCAAGCTTGTTCAAATTCCAAGTCACTTACTAATTGTTGCAGAGAATAATATGAAAATAGCTTAGGAACTACAAGCCATGCAAATTGGAAAACAATATACCATTAAGCCTTGCTATTCCCAAGTGAAAATTTTCTGAATAATAGTCTGACACGTATACCATCAAATTATGAGGTCACCTGCTTCCCCCCTGCAATGTGATAGGTTGTCCTTGGCCATCAAATGAGGGAGCGGCATGCCGAACTGCCATGGTACAGAGTCATAAAGGAACAACGTATACCGAGATGCCATGTTTACAAAAGGAGCAGGTTGCCGAAATCGAGGTGTATAATAGAATCGCTTAATAAATAAGAGAATGCCATGATATGATGCGAGGCTGGGAGGATAGAACAACTGATGTGCACAAAAAGTCTGATGTGGTCATTATCAACTTTTTCCGATTGGTTGTAATTGATTTTCATGTGTTTAAAGGTTCAGGGAATTTATATACATAATCTCATTTGACCTATTACAAAGGTATAAGACAAAGAAGGGTCTTGATAATTTCTATTGGTGTATACGGAATATGACTTCAATACCATCAATAGAGCTCTGTTGCCCATAGGTGTCCATAACCTTGACAGAGTTGTTTCTTTCACCCATGGAACCATGATCCTTTGTGTATGCTTAGGAAGTGATGTGCAATGTCAAAATGGAGGTCATTATGTTGGCTTGGTAACCAGATAAACCATAATTCCATTCACTAGGAAGGAGTGAAAGGTGGGTAGGCCGGCTCATGATGAGACCTCTTGTTCCAAGGACTCTTTATTTTTTCTAATGTGCCTCTTGGATCATATCCTTGGTGTGGTGGCCATAGTGGGAACGCCACTTCACTTTCTTCCTTATGATCATGGTAGGCTGGCTGTTGATGAGACCCCGTATCCTTCATTTGACAACCCATATTAGCAAATCATATAAACAATTTTTTCTTCTTTTTTTTCTCTTTTATGAATTACTTTCATATTTATACACAAAGGGTGGTTGAACACTCCGTAAGAGTAGGAATGGTGGAAGAAGTCTTAACATCTCAATAGAAAAATATACCCTTTGTTCTTATTCCTTAATAATGATCAAAGAAGATTATGGGAATTTAAAAAGAACTACCATGATAAAGATAACCAATCATATTGGTATTAGTAGAATAATGACAACAAAGTGATGAATAGTTGTGTCTTTTCCTCTTTTATGCTACAATTCAAAGAAATTTCTAAAAAAAATAGCGATTTTATGTAATTTGCTGATTTCAGTATGCTCTAGTTTTGTATCCATTGCATAAGTGTATAGTTGTGCTCCAAATCACAAAAAAGACTCAAAACTGTTGTATATTGAGAGGAACAGTAGTTGTCCTTTAATTGGAACAACAAGGAGAACAAGCGTAAGTAAAAGGAATACGAAAATGTTGTCTTTTAAAAAAGGAACAACAAAGAACGCAAGTGTTGTTCCTTCGGAAAAGGAACAACAAAAAATGCAAGTGTTGTTCCTTTGGAAAAAGGAACAGCAAAAACCAAAAGTGTTGTTCCTTTGGAAAAGGAACAACAAAAACGAAAGTGTTATTCCTTCGGAAAAAGGAACAACAAAAAAACAAAAGTGTTGTTCCTTTGGAAAAGGAACAGCAAAAAGAAAGTGTTGTTCCTTCGGAAAAAGGAACTACAAAAACAAAAGTGTTGTTTCTTCCGAAAAGGAACAGAAAAATGAAAGTGTTGTTTCTTCAGAAAAGGAACAGCAAAAACGAAAGTGTTGTTCCTTCAGAAAAGGAATAGCAAAACAAGTGTTGTTCCTTCAGAAAAGGAACAACAGAAAATGCAAGTGTTGCTCCTTCAAAAAAGAAACAACAAAAAACGAAAGTGTTGTTCCTTTGGAAAAGGAACAGCAAAAACAAAAGTGTTGTTCCTTTGGAAAAGGAACAGCAAAAACGAAATTTTTGTTCCTTCGGAAAAAGGAACAGCAGAAAATAAAAGTGCACACACATGTTGTTGCTTCAGAAAAGGAACAACAGAAATGACAGTGTTGTTCCTTCGGAAAAAGGAACAACAGAAAAATGCAAGTGTTGTTCCTTTGGAAAAAGGAACAACAAAATGGTGAAATTGTTGTTCCTTCGAAAAGGAACAGCAAAATGCAGAGGTGTTGTTCCTTGAAAAAGGAACAGCAAGTCGGTGAGAATGTTGTTGCTTCCTAAAAGGAACAGCAAAGTGAAAATACAAAAAAATATGTACAGAGAACAGTTTTACGCTAACAAAAGAAAAGAATTATATACAGAACGTAAGAATAGTTGAATCACTTAATGGACTAGAGGTGAGGAAGATTTCTCTTCCTCCACCAAAATCTGCATGTCGGAGTCTTCACGGAGTTGCTGGCAGAAGGACTCCCGAGTAAGTGGTTTGCGGTATAGTCGAACTCGGTGGCCGTTTGCCTTGAAGGCATGTCCAGATCTGTCAATGGTGGTTAGAGTAAGAGTGCCATTATCATGTACATTTTGGATTTCATATAGCCCCAGCCGACGAGTCTGAAGCTTCCCGGGAAAATCCTGAAACCTGGAATCGTATAGGAGTGCCGAATCTCCTTCGTGGAATACTTTCTTTTTAATGAGAGCGTCATGCCATTTAACTCGCTGTTGTTGGATCAATGTAGTGTGTTGAAAGGCAGAGACCTTGATTTCATCTAGCTCATTGATCTGTTGTAATCTATTAATCTGTGCCTTGTTTAGATCTAGACCAACTTCTTGTGTTGTTCGCAGTGTTTGTATCTCGAATTCTATTGGAAAGATGGGTTCCTTCCTAAATACTAATTGGTATGGTGAATAGCCGGTAGTGCTTCTCCATGTTGTTCTGTAAGCCCACAATGCTTCTGGCAATCTTGCAGCCCATTTGTGTCTATGTGACGCAATGGTTTTTGTTAGGATTGCTTCTATTATTTTATTGCTACTTTCTACTTGACCATTTGCCTATGGGTGGTATGGAGTAGTAATTTTATGCTGGATATGATAGTTTTTTAGGGTTGCAGCAATATTTTTACCAGCAAACTATGGTCCACCATCTGTAATTATATCTCTTGGGAGCCCATATCGCACAAATATATGGAACAGGAACTGTATGACGGAATCCTCTGTAGCTCTCGGCAATGTCTCTGCTTCAACCCATTTGGTGACATATTCTGTTGCTACCAAAATATACGTTTTCTGGTTCGATGATGGGTTGATTGGACCAACAAAATCGAGGGCCCATCGCTTGAATGGTTCAATATATAGCTGTGGGTTCAGGGGCATTTCGTCGGACTATCCAGGGCATCCTGCTCTTTGGCAGTTGTCACAAGCTTGAACGAACTTCTTTGCATCTTTGAAGATCGTGGGCCAATAATACCCTGTTTGCAGCACCTTGTGACCAGTTCTTCAATCAGCGAAATGTCCGCCACACGGTCCATCGTGACAAGCTTTCAAAATGTCAAAAATTTCATCTTCACGGACGCATCTCCTGATGTGCATATCTGCCCCTATATGGAACAGGTAGCCCCCAATCCAAGAAAATCGAGTACTTCGTTGGACAATCTGTTTTCGTTCATTGGGGGTCAGATGTTTTGGTAATTTGCCTACTGCTAAATAATGCACAACATCAACATACTAGAGTGTTTTAATAGTGATAGAAAACAAATGCTCATCTGGAAATTGATCTTCAACTGCTGCTGCATCCACTAGTTTTGGCATTCGTGAGAGAAAATCAGCTACATGATTTTCTTTTCCAGGTCGGTCCTTTATTGTGATATCGAATTCCTGCAATAACATCAGCCATCTAGTTACTCTATCATTTGTGTTTGGTTTATTTGCTAAATATTTTATGGCATAATGATCTTTATACAAGATAATGGGATATCCAGTAATATAATGCTTGAATTTATTGACAGCATGTATTGCAGCCAAAATTCCTTTTCAGTAATAGTATAGTTCAATTCTGCAGGGGATAAATTCTTGCTAATATAATAAATTGCATATGGTTTGTTATCTTCTTCCTGCCCAAGGACTGATCCAATAGTTGTATCTGAAGCATCTGATGAAATTTGAAATGACAGGTCCCAATTTGTACCTCTAAGGACTGGGGCTGTTGACACAAGATTTTGTTGAAAATGCAACAAGATGATGGAGCTTGGTGAAAAGAAGTCACCTTCACTAAGTGGGCCCGCGGGCTATTTTTAGACATATGGATCATGATCTATGAGTTTCAAGATGCTATTTGTGGATGATTGGTCATGTTGGTAAAAATAGATGGACTTCTATTTTTAGACATATGGGCGGAGTCTATTTTTAGACTGTCAGGCTAAAAATAGAACAGTCGAATATTATTAGCTCTTAATAATATTTGGACTATAAACATTATATTACCCTCTTGGAGCACTTCAGTTCGAGCTACAAATGTGGCACATGCAATTGCTAGAAGGAAATACACTTTTCTTGTGGGTCAGTTGAGCTATTGCATGATGGACTTCAGTTAGAACTCATGTGGTTGAGTTTGGTGGAGTTGATGGAGTTGTGTTCAGTTTGACTTGGTTAAACTAGTCGTATTTAGTCTAACTGCAGAATACACTAGTGATGAGTGATGTGAATTAATTGTTAATTAATTCACTAATTATTAACTCATAAAGCAACCAAAGAATACATCAGTTAAATCAGTGCATGGACAGTTCAGTGGAGACAGGTGTTAGAGGTTGAGATTGCTATCAGTTGTGACTATAGTTGTGCATGAGATCTTGCACAATCAATGGGATTGAGTAATGCCAATGAGGATTGCATGGTTCAGCCAAGGAAATACGAGTTTTCTTCAACCATTCATCATTATTCTCATGCAGGATTGCACAGTGGAGGCAGGCAAGCAGTGGAGGAGATTTGAACCTGTGATTGATTCAGATCTGAGTTAGTTTATGTGTAACAAGTGGAGATAGTACTGAGTACTTGTGAGGAGTATTGTACTATGTATTGTTACATGTTCTCAATCATTATAATATACAGATAGTGTGGGGTTTTCAGCTGTATGCTTTCCCTGAATTACATATTGTGTTAATGTGCACATGCGATTGATGTTTCATTGTTTTTAATGCTGCTAAATTGATGATCAACATAGAGGAGGTTATGTATTATGCATGTATTCCGCAATAGTGTATAATCTGGATAATCTCTGTGAATAAGTGTCATATTATTCAAAATTTCTACATGGTATCAGAGCAGAGTTGATCATCAGATCTATTATTCAGAAAGTGTTTACATTTTATTTCTTCAGGCAGAGTCTGTAATCGGGCCAGGTAGCCTCTGGATTCATCCTTCCTTTGGAAGGTGAGAGATCTGGTAAAAGCCCATACAGTTAATCTTTGTACGAGAAATACTTTGTTCTCACAAATTTTAGATCAGAGGTAGTTGAGTTTTGAGCTGGTGGAATTTGAATTTGCAGCAGTGTTTTCTTGGTGTCAAAGTTGAAATGTCTTTCAACGGATTGCGATTGGAGTATGCTCTTGAAGGCAGCTCGAACTATATTGCATGGAAGGAAAGTATGGAGGCGGTGTTAGATGACAATGGGTTGAAGGATTTCATAGATGCTGAAGTCCCAAAACCTACTGATGCTGCTGAAGTTATGGCTTGGCAAAAGAAGACAGCAAAGTGTCGAAGGATTCTGTTGGAGGGCATGAAGGATCACATTGTATCTAGCCTGCATGGAAAGGCTTCTCCATACTTGATGTGGAAAGCGTTGACAGATCTATTCCAAAGCAAGAGCGACCAGAGGAAGTTAGCGCTCAAGGATAAACTCAGAAACATTAAGTGTGAGAATGGAGACAGTATGCCCAGGTATCTCACGAAGTTCACCCAATGCAGGGATGAGCTGGGAAGTGTGGGGGTGGCTGTCGATGATGAGGACTTGGTGAGCTTGGCGCTTCTTGGTCTTCTGAAGAGTTGGCATTCCTATCAGGACTCTGTCAATGGTCGGGAGAAATTGCCAGGATGGGAGAGACGTTGGTTGGATCTTGTGCAAGAGGAGATCACGTGGAATACCAGGGATGGATCTTCATCAAAGGCACCTGATGAAGAAAGTTACGCTTTGGCTTCCAAAGCAAAGAAGGGGAAGGAGAAGGGTTCTCTTTTCGAATCCAGTTCTTCCAACAATGGGAAGAAGGTTGAAAATTAGAAGGTGAGATGCTTTCGTTGTCATGAGTTGGGCCATTATGCTACTAATTGCCCAAAGAAGAAATCCAAGAAGGGATCCGGGGAAGGATTTGAAGGTGAGTCACTTGCTTCACAGTTTGAGCTGGATTTCACACTCTTCGCATGCATGGTTTCATCCATGGTGGGAAGTGGTTGGTTTCTTGACAATGGAGCTTCTTTCCACATGACCGACGACAAGAGTTTGTTCAGTACTTTGGAGGAGAAAGATCTCTAGATACTCATAGCGATGGGTAATGATGAGAAGTATAGTGTCTCAAGTGTAGGCGCGATTATTTTTCAGAGGGAGCATGGACCTCACCTTATCTTGACCAATGTCAAGTATGTACCAATACTGAAGAGAAACTTGGTGTCGATCGCGATGCTGGAAGACAGAGGCTATGATGTAGTCTTCAGTAAGGGAAAGGTTTTCCTTAGACACATCATCACTAGACAGGTGAAGCAGATTGGTTCACAGATCAAGAACCTGTATGCTCTTGAGGTTCAAGATGCATGCAAAGCCTTGAGCAGCGAGGCAAATGATGGAGACTTGGTGGTTGAGAGGGAGCGTATATTACCTATCAACATGCAGAGCCAGAAGAAGTCGCAGACGATTGTGGAGGAGCCACGATTGGTGCAGCAGTTTCAGGAGGTTGTGGAGCAGCCACAACAAGGGAAGCCGAGAGGAGATTGAGTAGAGACATCTACTCATGCAGAGACCTCCAGTAGGGGGAAACTTCGGGCTAAGTGGGCTGAGGGATCACATGCAGCCATACCTCCAGGTAGGAGGTGGGGTGATGTGGATTGATCGTCCCAAGGAGGAGGGGTAGGATCCTTGAGGTACCCAACCTCTTGGATAAGACCTTGCTACGGGAGCCCCAATGTGGAGTAGCAGGAACTGACTGATTGGGTAGAGACAGATGCAGATGGAGTGGCAGAGAGAGCGACAGTGTAGGGAATCCCAGGACAACGCATAGCTAGCAGGCTGCAGCAATGCGAGAGGCACAAGTGTTTTGCACAGTGCTAGGTGGCACAAAAAAGTGTGCAATGGTGCGAGATGCATGGAGATGTTGCAGTAGCGCAGATGTTAGAGAGGGAGCACTTTTCAGCAGCAGGTAGAGCTTCATCATCAGAGTATGTTCCTAGCCCAACAGAGTGGTCAGTTGGGAGTTTTTTTTTTGTTCCAAGTGTTGTTGGAGCAAGTGGACCGGGAAAATGTGTTGCACGCAGAACATTCCAGAGTTACAGGATAGGGGTTGCAGATAATCCATATCTTGTTGAGAGGGAGTTTTGAAAATGCAACAAGATGATGGAGCTTAGTGAAAAGAAGTCGCCTTCACTAAGTGGGCCCGCAGGCTATTTTTAGACTATGTCTATTTTTAGACATATGGATCATGGTCTATGAGTTGCAGGATGTTATTTGTGGATGATTGGTCATTTTGGTAAAAATAGATGGACTTCTATTTTTTGACATATGGGCGGAGTCTATTTTTAGACTGCCAGGCTAAAAATAGAACAGTCGAATATTATTAGCTCTTAATAATATTTGGACTATAAACATTATCTTATCCTCTTGGAGAACTTCAGTTCGAGCTACAGATGTGGCACATGAAACTACCAGAAGGAAATACGCTTTTATTGTGGGTCAGTTGAGCTATTGCATGATGGAATTCAGTTAGAACTCGTGTGGTTGAGTTTGGCGGATTTGATTGAGGAGTTGATGGAGTTGTGTTCAGTTTGACTTGGTTAAACTAGTTGTATTTAGTCTAACTACAGAATACACTAGTGATGAGTGATGTGAATTAATTGTTAATTAATTCACTAATTATTAACTCATAAAGCAACTAAAGAATACATCAGTTAACTCAGTGCATGGATAGTTCAGTGGAGACAGGTGTTAGAGGTTGAGATTGTTATCAATTGTGACTATAGTTGTGCATGAGATCTTGCACAATCAATGGGATTGAGTAATGCTAACGAGGATTGCATGGTTCAGCCAAGGAAATACGAGTTTGTTTCAGCCATTCATCATTATTCTCATGCAGGATTGCGCAGTTGAGGCAGGTAGGCAGTGGAGGAGATTTGAACCTGTGATTGATTCAGATCTGAGCTAGTTTGTGTGTAACAGGTGGAGATAGTACTGAGTACTTGTGAGGAGTATTTTACTATGTATTGTTACATGTTCTCAATCATTATAATATACAGATAGTGTGGGGTTTTCAGCTATATGCTTTCCCCAGATTACATACTATGTTAATGTGCGCATGCGATTAATGTTTCATTGTTTTTAATGCTGCTAAATTGATGATCAACATAGAGGAGGTTATGTATTATGCATGTATTCCGCAATAGTGTATAATCGGGATAATCTCTGTGAATAAGTGTCATATTATTCAAAATTTCTACAGATTTTTCAGATATTGAAAAGCACGGTCGCATTTTTCTGTCCAAACAAAGTCAACATTACCTGTTAGTGCATATAGAGGTGCAACAATATGAGAAAAATGTTCTATAAATCTTCTATAATAACCAGAAAATCTAAGAAAACTATGTACCTATGTCTGAGTGGTAGGAGTGGGAATTAGCAAAAATTTTTGGATTTTGGCTGGGTCTCCCTATATTCCAGCTGCTGAGATATAATGGCCTAAAATAAGCCATTCAGCCATCATCATATAGCATTTTTCATGGCTCAAACAGAGCCTGGTGGCAATGCAGCGCTGCAGCACTTTTTCTAGTGTGTCCAATGCTGGGTCGAAATCATCCCCATATGGTGTAAAATCATCCATGTATACTTAAAGCCCTTCATTTATTAAGTCTGAAAAGATGCTGAGGATAGCCCTTTGAAATGTGGTAGGGGCATTGCATAGGCCAAAAGGTAGAACTTTGTAGGCAAATGTTCCCCAAGGACAAGTAAAATTAGTTTTGTCTTGGTCTTCAGCGGCAATCTAAATCTGATTGTATCCACTGAAGCTGTCTAAGAAAGAAAAGAATTTCTTTCCTGCCAAAGTGTCTAATACTTGGTCAATGAATGGAAGGGGAAAGTGATCTTTTTGTGTTGCTTTATTTAGCTCCCTATAATCTACACAAATCCTCCACTTTCCATTCTTCTTTGGCACCAAAACAAGTGGAGATACCAATTTAATATCGGAGATAGGGTAGATGAAGTTCACATCTAAAAGTTTTTGAAGTTCAGCTTTTACAATGTCTTTTAGATGAGGGTTAAATCTCCTTTGTGGTTGGCGAACAGGTCTTGCATCCTTCTCTATGTAAATGTGGTGTGTACATAACTGGGGATCAATTCCTTTCATGTCAGGGTAGTCCCATGCAAATGCTTCTTTATATTTCCTCAGTAGTTGGATCAGCTTCTCTTCTTGTTTGGAAGTCAGGTTGGCATTGATGTTTAAAGTCTTTCCTCGCTCAATTTCTACAGTTTTACTATTTGAGACAGTGGTAGTAGGTATTGTTTGATCATGAGTATATTTAAGAGGATCTTCTTCTAATTCATTATCAAATGTTGCTTCTATCATGTGACATTGTATGTGAGTTCTGGGTTTAACTTGGCTAATAAAATTGTTAATGGCATCATCTTCTGTTTGATATTTGAAATCGAGGGCATCTTCTATGGTTAATGGAGATCTAATATTTTCGGTGAGGTATGATACAGGATGTTTGTTAGTTTTTATTATTGTGACACTTGGATGGGCTGGAGGATATAAAGTTAGATTCTTGATATTAGCCCCCCTAGTTATGGTCATACTGCCTTGTTGGCAACCAATATATGCATCAGCAGTTGCAAGCCAAGGTCTACCTAAAATCAATGGATGTCCATCAAGTAGATTTTTGGTGTTTATTATTAGAAAATCAGCAGGATACTCCCAGGAATAAATGGATATCATGACATCATGCAATGTGCCCTCTGGCCTAACCACGGATCGATCAACCAGTTCTAATAAAGTGGAAGTCGGTTCTACTGATGTAATGCCCAGATTTTGACAAGTGGTGGTTGTTAAGATATTGATTGCAGCTCCTAGATCAACTAAGGCATTTGAGAAGGTTTGTCCATTGATTTGTATTGTTACTATTGAATTTCCCGGGTCTTCATATTTAACGGGTGTTTCTTTCCCTGATAATAGATCAGATAAGGTACCAACTACTTGGACTTTTGGGTTATTTGTTATTTTCCTCCTTGGTTTTTTTACACATAGCTCTTTGATGGTCTTTGCATATATTGGGATGTCATGGATGGCTTGGAGGAGTGGGATTTTTATGTACAAATTTTTCAGTTCTCCCAGAATGTCAAAATCAGGGTGTTGTATAGGTCAAGGTATAATTAATCATTTTGGGAATGGGGGAGAAGATGTGGTTGCTTGATCATGAATTTTTTGTCTGGTCACATCATCTTCTTGCGGTGGTTGTTCTATAGGTAACTGATTTTCAACTTGAGCGGTTTTATTTCCCTCTATTTCTATAATGTGCTCAGATCTTAATTGAAGATCATTACACTCCTTTAGATCAGTTTCTAGTTCTGGTGTTTCGATTATTTGGATAGATTGGACCAATCTATTATTTGGATTAGGGTTGGGCTGGGCCAGGAGTTGCATTCTTAAATTAGACTGAGGGTTTTGTTGTAATGCTGGCAGTGTAGGTTGAGGGAGCGGAATGGTTCCTACTGGCTGATTCATTGGTCTTTGCCAGTTTGTCTGCTAGGCTTGACTTTGTGAAGTAGGAGGGGACCATTGTGCTAGATATACATTGTTTTGCCAATATGGTGGAGTATAGGGAAAATTTGGCCAACTGGGTTGACTTGTTTGGTTTGGCCATGGTGATGATGAAGGAAATGGTTGCTGTGACCAATTCGAAAAGGGAGGTTGATTTTTCCACATTGTGTTATATTGTTGAGCATGATATTGTGGAGGCTGAAAAGAAGAAGCTGGATCTGGGAACATACCTGATTGTCGCGGCTGCCATTGACGGCGTTGATTGAGTAGGTACACTGGTTCTGGCTCTTCTTTCGCTTCCTTGTATACTGCTTTCAATCCAAGAAGTGAGGGACAACTCTCTGTAGAGTGGTCTTTTGTACAAATGGCACAAACTTGAACTACATCTAATGGACACTCCTTGTGGCTGTGTTTCTTTCTACATCTGGGACAGAAGATTGCCAAATTCTGTTCTACCTCTGCTTGCTTTTGTTTGGCCTGCATAATATCAAGTTGTGTTGTCAATGTCCCCAATATGTCAGTTTTAAAATTTTCTAATAAATTTCCAATTTCTGCGCGAGTTACTCCCTTTGTATAGATCTTGTTGTCTCTTGTAAACCTGTCATGTTCCACTGGTTTTAGTCTTGTGCTGCCTCTCGAGCTTCTGATACATAAATCAATAATGTCAGCAAAATTTTCTTGATAAATATCTCTTTTTCCCATAATATTTAGTGTTTCAATCCATTGTTCCTTCATTCCCCTAATTAATGTTGTTTTTAATACATTATCAGGTAAGGGTAATGATGCATAAGGAGATCTTTGAAGATTATACTGGAAACGTTCAACATACTCTTCTAATGTTTCATTCGGTCTAGCTACCATCTGAAATATTTCATCTTTTAATTCTCTAGACCTGCACTAGTACTAATATTTCTTTAGAAAAGCATCTTTCATTTGATCCCAATTGTTTATAAAACCACCTCCCAATCCCATAAACCATCTTAAAAAATCCCCTTTTAATGTAGATGGGAACAATTTTAGTTTCTCGAGATCGGTGGTATAGTCATATCCTCTACACAGCACATCAAATTCAAATAGGAATGCATCCAGATATTCTGATGTAAGGCCATGGAATGTAGGGATATGCTGGAGAGGGATTGCTTTCATAGGTGCATTAGCTGCAGTATCCACAATGGGGTATTGCAGTGTACAGGTTTGGGTGTTTGGCTAGTTCTAGGCCATTTGGTCAAATATATGCTAATAACCTTCTGGGATATCTAGGAGGGTATTCCTAGGCTGTCGAGGGGGAATGGTTTTAACAGGAATAGCCTTAACAGAACTTCCTTTATCTGGGATGATGAGAGTGCCTAATGTCTAGGGGGATTTTATTTCTTTATGTTCTTCAACCTCGTTATAAATGATTTTTGCAGCACTTCCCTTATCTGGGCTACTTAATGGCTGAATTATCCCAAGAGGAGATCTTGGTTCTTCAATTTCTCCTGTTTCTCCTCTCCCTTCACAGAGGTTGCTAAAGTTCCCTTCTTGCAATGATTTTGGGCTAGAATTCTCAATTTCTTGAAAATCTTGCTCTTCGGTTTGACTATGCACCTCAGCAAAGGCTACAGATGGTGATCCTGTGGCTTGAAGGGAACTAGTAGGTTGTCTAGAAGCAACTTTTCTAGGTCCTACTGAAGGCTGAGATTCTGCTTTCTTAAGGATTTCGTCTATAAAGGTTGATCGGCCAAGGGTCACCGGCCCCTTAGCTTTGTCAGACTTGGGTAGAGGTTTAGGATTCTTTTCAGGCTTTTTTTGCTTAGTCATGCACACAAATAAAATGCTAATTTCTACCCAAAAATAGCAACAAATCTGCAGGAAAGCGGGGAGGGGAGCAGGGCTATTGCATGCTTCGTACGCAAGTTCTTACCTTCTATTTTTAAAATCCAGTTCTCTCATAGCAGGTTCTTACATCACTCGGGAAAAGAAACAAATGGCTACACTCTTCCCCAGCAACAGTGCCAAAATGTCGAGTAGTAAAAAGGGTCTTTTTCACCTCTATTTACCATACATTAACTTGTTAATACATGAACGATTTGTTATCTCAAAGAGTGTACTCAGTTTGAGGCAGTCATTTGTCAGAGTAATGCTAGTAGTATAGTGCTCTAAATACAAGAGTAAACGGATGCTTGAAATAAGATCTACTTACAGAAAAGAACCTTTAAAACTCAATTCATGCACTCAGAAAACTATAGCAATTTATCAGTCAAGGGTACAGTAATGATAACTCATCCCTCTGTAAACTGATGTAATTAAATACAATCAAGGAAAAGATCATCAATCTGGGAACTAGACAACAAATGTCAATGCTCACTACAGTCTCAAATCGTTCTGCACACCAAAGCAATGATAATATAAATGACAGGAAATGGAACAACAACTAGTCTTAGAAAAACCTTAGTCTACGGAAATAAATGCAGCAATTGTATCCTACAGGAATTAGATAACAATCTTTGCTCTAAAGATAAATCAAACAGCAATGGAAATGGAACGACAATGAATAGAGATGAAATATGGAACAACAACTAGAGTCAAATATAAATGTACAATGAATCAAAACAAATATCACACACGACATGCTTAATATTAGAAGAAATAGTGATCTGACTTTGATACAACAAGTATAAATCTCAGTTATAAAGAATAACGATTGTAATTCATAATGGAACAGCAACGCCAGTTGAACAACGTTCGTGATTAAATGTAAACCGTAGATAAATACAGTGATACCAACTTATGAATGTTACAGCACAATTACTCGGTAATTGAACAACAATAGCATTCTGTAAGGAACAACAATGTTATATCAATGGTTAAAGGAACAGCAATGCGTTACAAAGTTAGAATCAGCAACACAACATTCCTGTTACAGAGATCAACATTACTTAGTTGAGCATAAGCAAAATATAACAGAACCGTGATATAAAATAACAAAACACATCAGATTACCAAACAGAGCTAATAATGAAAACCACACATGAATTATAAATAATGGTACAGGAGCAAGTGTTCCACCAAGGCTAGACCCTTAGCCTCTAGGGACACACCGCTTGAGATTACTCTAGACTCAAAGATGGAACGGCAACCAGATTTATATTAAAACATCAAAATAGAGTTACAGTGGATCACTCTTCAACGAGAGTAGATGATCAAAGTTTCAAATTCAAAGGAGAATTACATAAAAATAACAACAAGTCGTCTGCCAGGCTAGTATTGCTACCACTTCTTATAACAGCCGAGCAGAGATATCAATGATACAAATCGTTAAGATAACGATCCCTCAGTATCAAAGGATCCTGAGGGATTCGCAAAACTGTTAATTCTCAGTTATCCTCTTGTTCTCGTGTGCCGATTTGATATCTCCTTTTCCCTTTCCTGGCTGATACGCTCTAATTTGGATCGCCTTGTTTGCATGCAGTTCCCTGCCAAAGGGACAACAGTTAACTTTGTCCTGTCTTTTCCTTTGGGATGACAATCTTCCGTTTTCTCCTTTTCCTACATAAGAAAAGGGCAATTATTAGTTGTTTTGCATTGCATACAAATCCCATAGATTTTGTCATAATTTCTTATTATCTACCTAGTTCATGATGCAAAGAAGTCATGAGTTTTAAAGAAAAGATGACAAAATAAACGATATTAACATACCTTCTTCAGTACTCAACAATGAGAATGGAATTTGATACGATTATGAAATAAATCCTATGTGGATGGGAGGTCGAATGCAAAGATAAGGTGAAATTACATTTTACATGAAATTCATAGATGGAATACCAAGTTGGTGAAATGAAATAAGTGTAAAGTGATTTTACAGTGACACATAAAATGAAATTCACGGATGCCATGAATTTATCAAAGAAAATAAAAGGGAAAATTTCATATGAAATTAATGTACAAGTGACCAAAGATGGCATTCATGTAAATGCATTTCACGATAGGAGATTAAGGTAAAATAAACATGGTGAAATCAATTTACAGGCATGGTGAAATCAATTTACAGGTGTAATATCATGTTGCAGATGAAAGTAACAGAGTAAAGTGAAAATACTCTACCAACCACACTAATCAACACATGTTTTTACAAAACCATCCAGGTATTCTACAAGGGTAAAAGGAACTTACAGGCATGAAATGAATTTACAGAGAAACAAGCCATGAAATTTAAAAACTACACATGGTTTTTTGAATCCATGGAATGGGAAAACAATACACGGATTTGGTGGATGGTTTATCAAATCATTTAATATATATATAGAAATTCTAAATCTTGAAATTCATTTAAGAGTTTAATCAAATATTTGAAAATTTTATATTCCTCAAATATTTGTGACAAAATAAATGATGATGAAAATGAGAAAATGACCAAAATAGAATTTAAAGGGACAGTTAGCAGATTGTGGGAAAACATTTTCAGCTTTTTTCCATACCTAAAGGGAATGAAGATCAGTCTAAAACACCTAGTAGCAGAGGATCAACAGATTGAGGATTATGTTGTAGATTGTCAACAATCATTCAACCAATTCCAGATCTCAAGGAAAGATACTTGCAAGGAGTTCAAAGTTTCCAGCAGATAATTTAGAGAGAGTGTTTTATTTTTAGTATACAAATCGGGATTGTATTCCATAATTATTGTAATAGCTAGGAGAGATATTGTCTATATATATTATTTCATTTGTAATAAACAGTGTTGTATTTTGATGCCAAGGCTCTTAAACTATGTAATAGCTTCTCTTGTAGAATTCTAATGAAAGCCTTCCGGCTCCAGTTATGACAGAATTTTGTGTTTCTCGTATGTATTTCTGGTGTTTTCATAACTTGTTTCTACATATGTTCAAAGAAATTGTAGGAAGGTCTGGGTAAGATAGATTAAGTCTTAATCTCTCTAAAATTACCTTCAAAGTCATAACCTTTAGAAAGAAATCGTCTTACTACAATGTTTGTCCAAGATAACTCCCTTTGACTAGTTTTTTCTTTATGTTTTCTATTAGCCATTAAAAGAGATTAGCTTATTAGACTATCTGTTTGAAATAACTCCTCTTGGAATCGGTTTCACTTTGGCCTTCTATTACATTTGAATATGTTTTTGTTGGGCTGTAGAAATATTCTACATGCATCTAAATATACCTAGTTTTTAAGTAGTCAGTCTGACGACTCAATTATTAGGAATCCCCTTACATTCTTCTACCATAATTCTTGAAAAAGCTAAGTCATTCTATCATGATGGAAGCTGAAACTTTTAGAAGGGACCCTATTAGAGAGGCCTTTAATCATGATTAGGGATTATCATTGATCGCCAACCACCCCCAATTAAAACCATAAATCTGGCCATTGTGTTTCAAAGGTTGTTGTTCAGTGATAAGTGAACATCATTAAACATTGCCTCGTAACAATTGAGGGAGCCCCCTCTGATTCAAGGGCCAGCTTGAAACTAAAGGCTGGTTGATTTGGTTTCCTGGCATAGTTTTTGCAGCCAAGGACTGCCTACAGGATACAAGTACAACATGACACTTGAACTTCCACTTAACAAGACGTTACATACATTCTGCACATGTACCCATGTGAGACAAAATGGCTTGAGCCAGCCATGCAAGACATCACTAACACTCGGATTGTTGTGGTGAGATCAACTCTTTGACATCCTTATGATGGTCAATGGTGGCGAACTAATGTCAAGCTTGGTCATCCGTGATGGTGTTTGTGCGCTCAATGGTGACATCTAGCTTAAATGAACTCTTGCCTCTGTTGCATCCAGGTACAATGATATGGCTCCTCTGTCCAACTCGTCTGATAGCATATGCATGGTTGTCCTGGGTGCAACCGGACTGGCAACATATTGATGCATAGTGTCTACGTTGATCTCCAAGCATGTGCCAGTGGTTGTGCACATCAACTTGTCAAAATACATGTTCAGCTCCAGTTGGAATTGCTTCTTGTCTTTGCCTCATTGAGTGTGCCAAATGGGTGGGATCGCATCTGTGCGCATAATGACATGCATGTTGCGGAATTCCCTTTCATGTGATCACAACAATACTCACCTTGTCTACTCCATGCTAGCTGCTAGGATGGATCTATAACTTGTACGAGCACAATTTCATCCCTTTGTGCACGTTGTGCCTCCTGATGTACTTGTTCCTGCTGCAACTCATTCTCTCATCTATGAAGCTCATGTTCTTCCTTGAGGTGTTGTTTCAGTACATGAAAATCCTTCTCTATTCCATTCTCTACCTTCGCGTGATCTTCATGTCACGCCGTCACCTCATAGCCTCAATCTCCAAAGCTGCTTTCATCATGAGTGGATCTTCTTTGAACTTGCAACTTTGCTCTGCCTCTATGTTGTCAACAACCTTCCTCTTGCATTCATCACGTGCAGGTGTGCTGCCTTCTACTACTAATGATGGTGCTGCTTGTTGTGATGTCGTTTCCATTGATATTGACATCCTTTTCCATTAACAACTTTATGTCTTCTTGGATAGGCAATTTCATAGACACTTGACCGACTGCATCCCCAATTGCGCTCTTAACAGTGTCTTTGACTCTTCTCTCTTGGAAGTTGTTGTACTTGTGCTATTGAGAGACAGATGAACACATGTGATGCCTGGAGACATAGCAACACTCATGGCAAGCAATCTGTCAATCGAAAACCAAAACAAACTTGAGGAATGACTTGCAACATACCTGTGTGATTGAACGTGAAGGTTGCGCAATTTCCACCGGGAGGTCGGGAGACTGACTGCCAAAATTACGCAAGGCACATTCCAGGCTGTTAAGAGACTGACTGACTGCTGGAACTACGCAATGCATAGTCTAGCCTGGCCTAGTAAGGACTAAAACTATACAATGCACAATTTCAGTCAGTAGTGACATGCAACCAGCAAACTGCATTACGTAGTTTCTGGGGCCAACAAGACACTGCCTCCAAGAATTGAACAATGCAAGCCTGGAGGTCAGTGCTGGGCTAGACTTGCACAATTTCTAGAGGGAAGGTAGAGCCTTCACTTCCAGAAATGCACAGTGCTAGCTGGGCAAGGCACGGTCCGGGCCAAGGCAGCATAGTCTGGCTGACGGGTGACTAAAAACATGAGAAGTTTGAATGCATGGTGAGATGAGTGCAAACAAGAGTGAATGATCATACATGCCAACAACAAGTGCAGGATTTAGAAAATGGAAAAGCATTCATGTGTTTGAAGCGAATCGAAGCAACAATAACTGTTCGTGCAAAACAATGTCATGCATGCGACAACAGTGAGATGCAAACAAAAATTGAAATGACGCCTCTAAAAGCTAACATACATCAGAACGACAACAAGCGCTCTTTGAAATCAAGTAGACAACACTCACACGAAGTGAAACAAAAAAAGTGATAGAAACGTAGTGCAAGACATGCAAAGAGGGCTTACCCCGAAACAACTGAGCTAAATGTGTTGATGACTCCTAGATGCAATGTGGGATGTCAGAGCTATAAGGTCTATGTGGGGAATGAGATCTACAACATCTAGTTGATGAGTTTTTATAAAATCAAGGTTGTGACGCGCATGCCACAAATCTGGAAAAAGTGACACTTGGTTGGAGGTTTCGGAAATGATCCTTGGATGTAACCTCCAACTGCTAAAAATAGATCCCTGAATCAAGGGATTCCTTTGCATGTTGCCTTGGGATAAGCATTCCATGCATGCAAATCAGTTTTGCTTGGTCCCGGAGGAAACCGGTCAACCCGAAGGCACATGCATCGATCCACGAGCCTGGGATGAAAATTTTCACAATTTCTAGGCTAAGAAGAGATGGTTGTCCCAGAGGGATTGCGTAATTTCTGGGAGTAACAAGTGACTATCTCCTAGGATTGTACAATTTTTGGGTTGAGCAATGGTCTTGGGTCAGACTGCACAATTTTCTCAAGGAAGCATGTCTGAAAATATTGCACAATTTATGAGCCCAACAGGCTACCTAGCTGGATTTGCACAATTTCTGCTAGCTGCTCGGCAGGCTGTCCTAGAGGGATTGCACAATTTCTGCGCTGAGTAGCTGACTGCTACCCAGAATCGTGCAATTTCTGCACTGGATTGCGCAGTTTTTCCAGTGAAGGTTGACAGGTAGGATTGCGCAATTTCTAAGCCTAGCAGGCTAACAGACAGGATTACACAATTTCTGGAGGGAAGGCTGGTTACCCTCCAGAATTGTGCAATTTCTTAAGGTAGCTTCTCACCTTGTAGCTGGACCAAGTCTAGGGAAACAGCCTGTGAGGGGGATGCAACAAGCTATCATGCACAGACTGGAAATCTGCTAGAAAATCACTGAAGCTTATGTACTTGAGAAGGCAAGACATGCTTCTGAGGAAGGTTGGTAGGGAGGCTCCAAAATGAAGCTAAGGCAAAATTTTGGAGGGTGGTTGTAGCCGCTACAACACAATGGTGGTGAATTTACTTCTCTAGAATTTGAACAGTACTGTAAGGATGAAGGAATTGTTAGACATAAAAATGTTGTTTATACTCCTCAACAAAATGGCGTTGATGAACATATGAATCAGACTCTTATGGATAGAGACAATAGCATGATCAACAATGCTAGCCTGCAAAAGGAGTTGTGGGCAGAAGTAGTATCTATTGTTTGTTATTTAGTTAACAGATCACCTTCAATTGCAATTAATTGTAAAATTCATGAAGAAGTTTGGCTGCACCAATCTTGTGATTATTTACATTTAAGGATTTTTGGTTGTGATTCCTATACTCTTATTCCTAAAAATGAGCATTCAAAATTAGATCCAAAATCAAAATGTTATGTCTTTTTTGGGTATGACTATGCGGTGAAAGGATGCAGGTTGTGGGATCCTACTTCACGGAAAAATGTCAGTAGTAGAGACATAACATTTGATGAATCTTCTCTTTTAAAATCAGATGTTGAAAAAACTGAATAGGAATAGGTAATGCCAAATCAGCAAATTCAGTTAGAGGCTAGACCTTTTTTAGAAATTCAAAAGGAAGGAGAGACTTCTGGAGGAAAAGGTGAAGAATATGCCAAGGAAACTGTTGAAGTTTCAGAACCAGTTCAACAACTAGTCACTCTAAGAAGGTCTACAAGGGAAAGAAAAACACCCAAAAGGTATGAAGATTTTATTTCATCTTTTACATTGATTACTGAAGATGGGGAACCTTCTTGTTATCAGGAATCAATGGATGATACAGATAGTGGAAAATGGAAAAAGGCTATGGAAGAAGAAATGGATTCCTTAGCCAAGAACAATACCTAGGATCTTGTAGAGATTCCTGAAGGGAGAAGTGTTGTTGGATGCAAACGGGTCTTCAAATTGAAATATAAATTTGATGGAAGTATCGACAGGTATAAGGCGAGGCTAGTCACAAAAGGGTATTTTGAGGTTGAAGGTATTGAATTTCATGAGATTTTTTCACCAGTCGTGAAACTTGTTTCGATTTGTACTATGTTGGCACTAACTGCATTACTTGACCTTGAGTTAGAATAGTTAGATGTTAAAACAACATTTCTACAAGGTGATTTGGATGAAGAGATATATATGGAATAGCCATAAGGTTTTGTACAAGGTCAGAGCAGAAGATTAGTTTGCAAGCTCAAGAAAACATTGTATGACCTGAGCCAGTCTCCCAGGAAATGGTACAAGAAGTTTTACTCCTTCATGGTGAGATGGAACTTTATTAGAAGTGAGTATGATCATTGTGTATAATTCAATAGTTTAAGTAAAATATTCATTATTTTGGTTGTGTATGTTGACGATATGCTTATTGCAAGTAAAATCATGGAAGAGATCAACAGGTTAAAGGCTCAGCTCTGTAGGACGTTTTATATGAAGGATCTTGGAGCAAAAAAAAAATACCTTAGGCACGGAGATATACAGAGACAAAAATGAGGTTCTTTTGGCTCCCGTTGTCGACAATGAAATGCAGTTAGAACCCTTCACCCACATCTGTGAGTGGAATAGGTGTTCCCCCTCCTCTGGATCTTCAGGCTCAATCTTTTGGATCTTGATGGTGGTCACACTGGTACTGGGATCTGTGTCAATGATCTTCTTCCGTTTGTCATTCCCTTTGTCGATTTCTAACTCAGATTTGGAACACACGTCTGACTCAAAAGCCTTCAGCTCGACCACTAGTGACTGCTTAGCCCAACACTCACTTGTGTTGTGAGTGGAGCTCTTATGGAAATCAAACCACTTTCTCGTCTCCTTCTTCATATTCGTGGTATTATTCTTTGCTTGTAGCTTTGACGGGTTATCCTAGGTCACTCCGCCTTGGATTTTCCCTTTGATCTACGATTTGGGGGTGCCTTTCCATTGCTTTAGGTTCACAGATCTAAACTCTCGCTTTTTCTGTTTAAACTTCTGATCAATATTGACAATGTATCGGTACGTCGTATTGAGTGAGGAGATGTCCAGGAAATCCATCTCATCCTGGATGTACATGTGTAGGCAGCTGCGGTACTTGACTACCAAATATTTCTTAGAATCTTTGATACTGAATTTCGTGCAAAGGGTATGAAAAACATTGGTAAAGTCCGACACATCTTGGTCTCTTTGTTGCCGTAGTGTGGTCCACTTTATTTATTTATCCTCATAGCTCCCTATAGGGTAGTACTACTCCTTGATGGCATCCTGTAACGAATTCCAAGTGGGTGCGACCGAAAATAGTGAGGGTGTACTCTCGTCCTTCTTCTCACAGTAGGTTTCCCACCAGTCCTTGACATGGGGGGCAACTTTGAGAAGTGCTAAAGTAATATTTTCCTGGCTAGAAAAATCATGAATAGAAAAATATCCTTCTAGCAAATTTAACCATTTACCTACGACATCTGCATCTATCCGACCCTCAAATATGGGGATGTCAAATTTAACTTGTATCTTAAAGGGAGTGGCGCTTCCAGAGTAGTTGTTGGAAGGAGATGTGTCGCCCTTGGGTAGTCGCTGAAGGATTTGGGCAAATTTGTCCATCATCGTGTTCCTCTGTCACTCGAGGGATTCTTCGAGAAAGAGTTTGAAAGGATATCCTGCCCCCTCTTCTTTCTTCTCTTCTACCATGGGAGGCTGTCAGGATTTGCGAGGCTGGTCTTGCAAAGGTTCGACCCGTTCGAGCCCTAACTCCTTATATCCCGACCTTGTTGGGGACATGCAAAGAAAGACAAAGAAAGAGCAGACCGCTTTGATACCACTGATCAGAAATTAAACCAGAACGCAAAAAATTACAAATATAACCACAAATACAGAGATGCAATAAAAATAACTCTTCATTTCAATAATATCAAAAACTGAAATATTCTTACAAACAAAATGGAAATAAGACTAGCTCAAGTGATGGTAGCTTATCTCTGAGATGAGATGTGGCAGATACATGCCTCTGAAATGTGTTATAATGAGTCTCAAAGGCTTATTTATTATTGAGAAATAATGGAAAACCCTAAACATCCAAAAACCTAACCCTATGAGATGAAGCACCAAAATTATGGGTCATGTTTGGCTAAATTGGTACAAGTTTCCAAGGTCATAACTTTGGCATACAATCTTCGTTTAACGTGCAAAGTACCTCGTTAGAAATATCTATCTCAGGATTATAACTTTCAAGTGGCCAACATGGCTAAATATTTATGTTGGCCTTGGTTTTTCCCAAAAAACGTTGTTTAGGGCCTCAAAATGGCTTCGGAAGTTCAGGACCCAAAAAACTGCCAAAAATACTAAACTATGCTAAAATTAAGGAAACTGAAAAACTAAAAGAGACAGTGGTGGGGATCCAAGTAGAATAGGCGGGTGGCCACCAGTATCCACCTGGATCAACTTTCAACCAAATATCTTTGACTACAACTTTAGAAGCAACTTCCAAGAATGTTCATCATCATCGCCTTCCTTCTTGCAATGTGTGCAAGATGGCTTGGCTCCTTCTTCTTTCTTGGTTGTAGTTTCCTTCTTGTCCCTTCCCTTGCCTTTTCCTTTGGACTTTCCATTATGAGGTTTGAAACATGATTTCTTCGGATGATACTCTTTGTCATTCTTTCTCTTCCTTTCAAGGTGAATGGCCTTCACACTGGCCACATCAATAGTAGTAGGCTCAAATAACAATAAAGAATGCCTCATATAGCTATGTAAAGCACCAATATAATTTGTTACAATTTCTGGTCAATCAAGTGAAATGCCAAATTTAAAGCTTCTTTTCTAAACTCTTTTGTGAAGCTTTGTACATTTTGACCTTTTCCTTGTCTCAAATATTACCATTCCATTATAGCCTTTTGTTGATAACCTAAAGGATAGAATTTCTCTTTTAATGCATATATAAAATATGACAAAGAAGAAAGGATATTACTCAAGTTTTTGCTACCTTTCTGCAACTTTCTCTCCCACCAGACGAGAGCGGTGCCACTCAGCCAAAGAGATGCTAATTGGATCTTGGCCTCATCTTCCTCAATCTGTTGAATCCGAAAATATACCTCAACCTGTCTAATCCAATTGTTTAACTTATTTGCATTACATTCTCCATTATATGTGGGCAAATCAAACTTTACATCTAGCTTAAAAAATGGTTTTTTGGATGCATTCCTATGATGCCTGTTAGAAATATGAGAAGAGGAAGAAGAATAACTTTCACTAGAATATGGAGAGGGAGGTTTAGGATGCTCTCCTCCTTCTCCTCGATTTACTGAGGCATGTTCATCTGGCTCTTTCTTCTTAGGCTTTATTTTCTTCTCATATTCTGCAAATAATTTGTGCACTTTCTCTACCATAGTGAAGAAGATCTTGCAATAATTTTGCTCTTCCTCCATTCGAGCTTCCTCATCTGCCATTTTCCATCTTCATGTTGTACACCCTGCTTTGGGATCAAAGGATTTGAGTTTTCCTTCACCTCTTTAGAGCTTGTTATTGGTTAGCATTCACCCATGCAACTCACATCAAGAAGACTTTCTCTGATACCAAACTTGATCCAGATCTTTTACTTCAAGGATGCATATAAAATTGCATTTAAAAGAGCATGTAACCATATTATTATATTTTTATCAAACAAATTCCAAATTACTTTATGGTATAGTAAAGTAAGAATGAAATTATAGTAATAAATAAAATAAAATAACAAATATTAAAATTATTAAATAATTTTTTATATAATAAATAAAAAATGAATTAATTAAAATAAAAAAAGGTTACGTAACAAATAAAAAACAAATTAATTTTTTTTAACTCTTCCAAGATAGTAGATTTTTAAGTAGTTATATAACTTTTTATGAATATAAATGTTTCTTTATTTTATATACGATATTAAAATTTACAAAGAATATCTACTTTTCAATATTTAAATGATGGATATCTAATATTTTAAAAGCAATAAAAATATCTGTATATTTTTTTTCTTATTGTATATTTCATTTATTTTTTACTCATTAATATTATTTTCAACTATTAAATGATTTAAATGTCTTTTAATATATTTTTATTCACTTATTAATATTATTTTTAATTTTTTGAATCAGTGATCGGAGAATCCACAGTATGAACATTTTTATACCAACGTTTCAAATCCCAAGTGGGATCCATCATCAGGGTTGAAGAATGATGATAAAAGAAGAGCAAGAAGGCAGAATAAATACTAATGAGGAAGAAATTTTCAAGGAAGAACACACTGTCGGCTAGAATCTTTAATTTAATATAATTTTATTTTTAATTCATATTAATTATTATAAATAATTAATATTTAAAATAAATTAATATAATATTAATATAATAATAACCAATTATTATATAATAAATAATTAATTATTATTATATAATAATAATTAAATATTATAATAATAATTAATTAATATAATAATTAATAAATTAATTAATATAATAATTATTAACTTAATATATTTAAATCATAATGGTAATTATAAATGATTAATATTTATAGTTAACTAATATAATAATTAACTAAATAATATATTTAAATCATACTAACTAATTAATATATTTATTTAAATCATAATAGAAAATATAAATAATTAATATTTAAAATAAATTAATATAATATTAATATAATAATAATCAATTATTATATAATAAATAATTAATTCTTATTATTAAATATTATAATAATAATTAATTAATATATTAATTAATGTAATAATTATTAAATTAATATATTTAAATCATATTGATAATTATAAATGATTAATATTTATAGTTTAACTAATATAATAATTAACTAAATAATATTTTTAAATCATACTAACTAATTAATATATTTAAATCATATTAGTAAATATAAATAATTAATATTTATAGTTAACTGATATAATAATTCAAATATTAAATAATAATATAATAACTAATAAATAAATTAATAAAATATTAATATAATAATAATCAATTATTATATAATTGATTATTATTATATTAATAGGGACAAGAATTAATACCATATGCTAATATCTATAATTTTAATCCTATTAATTATTATAAATAATTAATATTTATAATAAATTAATATAATAATTCATATATTAATAATAAAATAACTAATATATAAATTAATATAATATTAATACAATAATAATCAATTATTTTATAATAAATAATTAATTATTATTGTATAATAATAATTAAATATTATAATAATAATTGATTAATTAATATAATAATTAATATAATAATTATTATATAGAATAAATTAATATATTTAAATCATATTAGTAGTTATAAATGATTAATGTTTATAGCTAACTAATATAATAATTAACTAAATAATATATTTAAATCATATTAACTAATTAATAAATTTTTAATTCATATTAGTAAATATAAATAATTAATATTTATAGTTAGCTAATATAATAATACAAATATTAATTAATATAATAACTAATATATAAAATTAATATAATATTAGTATAATAATAATCAATTATTATATAATAATTAATTAATTATTATTATATAATAATAATTAAATATTATAATAATAATTAATTAATATAATAATTATTATATAAATTAAATTAATATATTTAAATTATATTAGTAATCATAAATAGTTAATATTTATAGTTAACTAATATAATAATAAATATATTAATTAATAGCTATATAGATAGAAATCAAATTATTATAGAATAAGAGAGGGGACAACATACCAGAGGGATGCATTTTGGAGGTGAATGCAAAATTGTTTGGAGGGTGGCGCAAAATAAAACTTAGTAAAATTAACGGTATTTTATAATAATAATAAATTTGATGTATTATGATGACAAAACTCAATTGTTTGAAACAAAGAGAAAGAAGCGAAGAGCTCACATTGTTTCATTACATAAATACAGAAATTGCATTATGAATTGAGACACAAGTTTCAACTTGATCGCCACCAATATTTCACAATGATAGAATGTTTGGGTCTTCTGAAACTCGAATAAGGAATGGGCGTATTGGTTTTCCTAATGGTGTGGGCATTTTTCTTGCTTCTTTTTCATTTCATAGTCTTAGGTGGGAGAAACAAAAGGCAAAAGTGGGAAATGGGAGGTTCTGATGGAGAACTCGGGTGTGTGAGCGATGGAAATGGCCCTCTTACCCAACAATAACATGATCAGCTTCAATCCTACTTATTTCAGCCCATCCAACATATCTTTACCATTTGGGAAATGCCAAATTGATCAATTTCTAAAGAAGTATTGTTGGGCTCATTCTACTAGGTATGTGGAGTATGATTTTCACAGGAACCAGGTCTACTTCCTTAAACTTCAGATGGAAACATGGTGTTATTCCAGCGTGATGGCGCCTGACAGGTGCTTGATCCAGATGGTGGTTTCAACAAGGAAGATTAGATGGTTAGGGTATTCGGTCCCACCTGTTTTTGCGATTGGACCAAAATCCCAGCGGGGCTGCCAAACAGGAAATGGTATGACACCAATCACAATTTTCCCAACAGGAAAATCATAGTCATCGACCAACAGCGACAACTTAAACTCTAATTTTTAATTTAAAAATATCAATCTATTAAACCATAACCCATACTAACACAAATGTACCAAAATTGTTATTGGTTATCACTTTAATTCTTAATCTATTAATTTTTAACTACTAACTTTTTTTCCATAAATAATTGATTTACTAAACCCTAACTCTATATGGGTAACATACAAATCCCTCACTCCCAAAAATTGAAGGACAAAATGTTATATCATTTTCAACTATTAAATTATTTAAATATTTTTTAATGTAGTTTATAAACTAATGGAAGTGAAAGAAAAATTTGTTGAAGGGAGGTGACGAATGAAACTTGGTTAGATTAACAATATTTTTTCAAGGATATAAATTTGATGTATGATGGGGACTGACATCAATTGTTCGAAACAAAGATAAAGAAGCAAGCTCAAATTGGTACATTACGTGTATACACAAATTGTATTTTGATTTGGGCATATCAAGATTGTTTGAATTGAGACATCCGTTTCACCATGACCACAATCAAGAAGATTTCACAATGATAGAATGTTTGGGTTTTCTAAAATTCAGATTAAGAAAGTGCCTACTCATACTATTTCTTGTGATGGTGTGGGCATTGTTTCTGCTTTTTTTCATTTTAGTGCCCATGGTAGTGGAAAAACAAGGCGAAGGTGGGAAATAGGAGGTTATGGTAAACAAATCAAGTGTGTCATCCATGCCCATGGTTGTCCACCCCAAAAATAAGATCATTATCTTCATCCATACTGATTTTGGCCCATCCAACATTTATTTACCCTTTGGGAAGTGTTGGATTGATGAAGTTCTAAAGAAGGAATATTGGGCTCATTCCATCCAGTATGTGGAGTATGATTTTGACAAGAACCAGGTCCATCCCCTTAAACTTAAGACGAAAAAATGGTGTTCTTTCAGGGTGATGACACCTCACATGTGCTTGATCTAAATGGATGGTTTAAATAACGAAAAACGGACGGTCAGGGTATTCATCCCCTGTGATTTCTGCAATTGGATCGAAATCCCAACAGGGCTAGCAAAGAGGTGACGGTATGCCTCAAAACACATTATGCCTGACAAAATAATCATTTTCATTAGCGGGAGGAAGTAATTCAACTACAAGTTCGTCCTAAAGAACCAAGGTGAATCAATCTACCAGTTTTCGTTTCTTCAACAACTTATGGAATTAGACAAGAATAAACTTTATATGTTTTTACACCCTGCGCCTTTCATCCCATGGTGTAAATTTGGTAATTGACCAATTCTTATGTTCAATATGAAGGTCATGAGAATTTGTTCTTATTTTATCAATGTTTATTTTTTCTGAACATTACTTAAGACAAGGACAAATATTCTTTTATTTTTGAGATTAGGGTTGATCACGTCCTTATAATATCTTATTTTCCTTTTTCCCTCTAAGACAAGGACAAATATTCTTTTATTTTTGAGATTAGGGTTGATCACGTCCTTATAATATCTTATTTTCCTTTTTCCCTCTAACTCTTTATCACCCCACATTTTTCCTTAAATTTTGATGTAATAATACATTAAATATTATCCTTATTATGTGAAATGGTCTCCTACTTTATCCCCCAATATTGTAGCCATGAACAAATATCCATATGCCATCCTCGCTAAATGAGTTGAAATTGGGGGTTTTTACTAGAGTTAGAAGAAATTTTATGAAACCCCTTGACTTAGATGTGGTTGAACCTCTTCTTCTTTTATCAATTATAATTTAGTTTTTTGTTAGTAATAAGTTTGATTACTATTTACAAATATTGATTGATTTATTATTGTTAATCTAAGAAAAAGCATGTAACTTAAAAGCACTAGCTAACAATTTTTAAGGGCATACACTTTCACTTTCTCCAAATGTTTTTGGGTGTTGGGTCATTAGCTTATTTATTTATGTCAAAGAAAGATGAGTTCTTAGCCATTGAAATCCTATATTAGTTTTGAATCCAAGCCCAAAACTATGCTTTGTGGTCATCATTTAAGTTATCTCTGAGGTGATCTTCTATTCTTTAATAATATTTAGCTTTTATTCTTTGGACACAATAAATATTAGCCAAAAACTCAATTACAACATAGTCAATAATTCCTAGAAAATCAATACGCTATGTGATCATTATTTAAGTTATAGTTTTAATTCTATGGACACAATAAATACTAAGGCAAAACTCAATTACAACCTAGTCAATAATTCCTAGAAAGTCAATATACTTTGTGGTCATTATTTAAGTTATCTCCATTGTGATAACTTAATAATAATATTTAGTTTTAATTCTAAGTACACAATAAATATTATCCCATTTATAATTTTAAAATTTTATCAAAAAAATAATTCAATAGACTTATACATTAGAGAAATAAATGCATACACAAATTTACTTAATGTAATGTTAGACAAGTAATAGTTATTATGTTTTTATCAAGAAAATAAAAAATTACTTTATAACATAGTAGGGTAGACATGCAATTGTGGCAATAAATATAATAAATAATAAAGGTTATAGTAAAGAAACAAAAGCCCATCGTCTTTATATATGGAAAAATTATTAATTTAGTAATAAAATAATTAACTATAATATTAATATGTAATTAATAATTAAATTAAAATATAGATTGATATTAAATTTGTTTTATATAAAAAATGATATTTATTTTAATTAAAATGTTATATTTTTATATATTAATATAGTATTTTTTATTAATAATCATTTAAAAAATTAATCTCTATTTTTGCAAGGCAATGGCTAATGAAACTTGGTTAAATGGTTAAATCAATGGTATTTTGGCAAGGTTATAAAGTCAATGTCTCATGAGGATTGAGCTCAATTGTGTAACATTATTATATTGAGAAAGAAGCAGAGTTATCGCATTGTTTCATTTGGTATATACACACACATTGTATTGTGAATTGAGACACCAACTTCAAGGTGACCGCCAATTAATATTTTATAATGATAGAATGTTTATCAATAAAGAGCATAATGGTGTGGGGATCGTTTTTGCTTTTTTTCATTTCAGTGCCCATTGTGGTGCAATCGAAAGGCGAACGTGGGAAATGAAAGGTTCTAATGGAGAAATAGGGTGTGTCAGCCATGCACATGGCCCTCCGAATATATGGGTGGGAAATATGAGGTTCTTAAAGAAATATTTTTTGTTTTTGAGATTAGGGTTGATCACGTCCTTATAATATCTTACTTTCCTTTTTCCCTCTAAATCTTTATCAGCCCACATTTTTCCTTAAATTTTGATGTAATAATACATTAAATATTATCCTTATTATGTGAAATGGTATCCTACTTTATCCCTCAATGTTGTAGCCAGGATTAGACATCCTTATGCCATCCTCGCTAAATGAGTTGAAAGTGGGGGTTTTTACTAGATTTAGAAGCAATTTTATGAAACCTCTTGGCTTCCATGTGGTTGAACTTCTTCTTATACATAAGATACCTAGTTCTAACCATGCTTTCAATGGGAGAAATGGTTTTTTATTCAATAGGATAAGATAGGGAGTATTGCCTTTAATATTGAGATTCCTCGTTTTCGATTTGTTTTATCTTCCTCCACGATTCTTAGTAGATACTACAACCCTAAAAGTGGAATCCATATAAAATATCAATGAATATATTCTTGGATTTAGATTTTGGTTTAAGTGAAATTAAAAATGATAATAAATAAAAATTCCTTTCAAATAAGTCATGCATGTATATATATTGGAGTTTTGGCCATATAAAAAAATTGTTATGTATATATGGAAATATGAACCATGAATTATGGGTAAATATAAGTTTTCCAAGTTCCAATTTAAGGTAGTATTATTTTTAGGGTGGTAAATTAATTATAATTTAGTTTTTTATTAGTAAGAAGTTTGATTACTAGGTGGAAATATCGATTGATTTATTATTGTTAATCTAAAAAAAAGCATGTCACTTAAAAGCACTGGCTAAAAATTTTTAAGGGCATAGACTTTCACTTTCTCCAAAAAAATTTCAAGTCTTAGGTCATTAACTTATTTGTTGAAATATGGCAACAAAATGAAATTATGGGTAAAATTTGTTAATTAATGTCAGATAGTTTTGTAACGGGATTCATAACGAGAAGGATTTATGTAATGGAGGAAAATCCCATATTAATTGGGATGGCCCGAGAGGCTTGGATGATGGATATTCATTCTTGATTAAAAGAAGTTTCCAATCCCTTGCCCCGTGGAGGTCTCCTTGACACATTGTCAAGGTTTTACCACGTAAAAACATCCTGTGTTAATGTGTGATTAAATTTGTCAATTTTTATGCATTTCTTACTTTGTATGTTTGAATGTTGAATAACTCTTTCAAACCCAACAATTGGTATCAGACCCTGAGTTAAAAGGTGAGGCCCCTGCCATCTTTGTAAGTCATCGTTGTGAAGGGAAAAGGAAGCTTGTTGTGGAAGAATGCACAAAAGCCAGAAACCCTGCCATTGAAGGAGGAAGCTCGTCGTTTCTGCTACTGGAAGAGGAAGAACACACAATGTCATTGGTTTGAATGCATAGTGCCTCTAAAAAAGGAAACCCACTAGAAAATTCGTTGCATTCCACCGTCATGGATGAAGAGGAAGAGTCGCCAGTCAAGGAAAGGAAACCCACGAGGAAACCCACTCATTCTATTGAATGAGAAGAGTGACACCTATTGTTGCCACCGAGAAAGGAAGTCGTTGTTGTTTTCGCTAAGAAAGGAAGGCCAAAGTCTCTAGGAGCCTGTCGCTGCTACTGGAAAATTCGTTGCAGCCGAAAAAAAAATATGTGCGTGTAGTTCATTCAGCAGAGGTCACATTGAGGATTGACATTGTGAGGGTCAATTATTTAAAAAAAGGAGTCATTGTTTGACTGTTTGAAGTCTGTCTCTTTTTTTAAGAAGTCTGGGTAGCATTAGGCGAAGCAGAAAACAACAGAGAGCCCCCAGTCGAAGCAGAAAAGAGAAGAGAGCCCCTTGTCGAAGAAGAAAAGAGCAGAGATCCCCCTGTCACAGTAGAGAGAAGCAGAAAACCCAAAAGATGAGTTGTTTTTTTAAATAAATATGGGTAATTTTTTTTTATAGCACAAGCAAAGATTTTTTATTTTTTTTTAATTTGGAGTAGGGAAATTTTGAACTAAGGATGAGGAAGATGAGTAGGGTTTTCTAAAAAAGAATTTTTTTCCCCTCTAAAATTCTGAACAAAAAGGATACAAAAAAATGGAATAGGGTTTGAAGTTGTTTGTGGAAGTTCTAGAAATTATTAAAAGTGAACAAAATCAGTTTTTTTTGTAAGAAATCAAAGGAAATTAATTTTAGAAAAACCCTAGTTAAAAGAAGAAAGTGAACTGATAAACCCTAGAAAGAACATCTAGAAACAAAATTTTATTAACTCTAAGGAAGAAATGGAAAAAATGACAAATGAAAAGTTCGGGGTGGAGTAATTCAACGACAATAACAAATTTGTTTTATTGAAACTGAAAGTTAGGGATTTTCTTGTGCAATAAGGGTTGCACAAAGCATTAAACGGGGTGAAGAAAAAACTTGCTAGCATGAAAGACTTATACTGGGAGGAATTAGAGGACAGAGTTCTTAATACCATCAGGCTATGCCTCATAGATGAAGTTCTTTTCAACATCGTTGTGGGGAAAATTGGAAACGTTATATATGACCAATCGTTAACCAATAGAATTTATCTAAAAAGGCAATTGTAAATCTTTGGATGAAGGAGGGTACAAAAGTTACAGAACATTTAAATGTTTTTAATACACTTATTTTCTATTTTTTATATATGGAAGTTAAAATTAAGGAAGAAGACAAAGCTATTGTTAGGTTCCCATATTGTCTATTTTTGACTGTATATTTTGCCATTATATTACCCTCTTCAACCCTTAATTGAAAGCCTTTGCTAGTGTTTTGGCTTAATCACTCCAAAAGGTATAGAATAACTTTCCTCATTACTATATGTTTAATTATTCAACACGTAATCATGCTATCTTTATAATTGTTCCCTGAAGTTGATTAAAGTGCTGACTAATTGCTGAAACTGCCTAACTGGCAGGATCACATTTTGCCATTGCTGAAACAACGGAAACAGCGCAAACCGTGAAGCTGAAACAACACGCGCACTTTGAGGAACAGTTTGGATTTGCGTAACAAATCTGCATCGGCAAAGGTGTCTGACCGATTACTATATTGGTCGTAATGATCATGATCCTCATGACTGTAACAATATTTTGTTATCAAGAACTGACTTTCTTATTTTTGGTACAAAAGGGTTGAGTCAGAATGTATGAAAATCTTTTGTAATAGATGTCTCCTCTATAAAGAGGAGACATCTACATTAGAGAGGGGGACGGAAAGGAGGGGAACAAACTGTAACACAGAACTTGTAGCGAAGGGATGAGACTGAATATCTTTTTAATATGGTTTATTGGCAGATGAATACAATTATGTTCTGAGTATTTTATTTTAATTCCTGTGTTCTGGGGAATCTTGTGAGAAGGATAGGGCCCACCTTCATCACAAGATTCACCCATCTCTTTCTGTTGTGTGGTGTGTGTGTGTGATTTCTGTTTATATCACAATTACTGCTTCTAAAGATATTTACTTTTGCTGAAACTCTATTTTCCTTTTTAACTGATTGATGTTGCATATGAGTGCCTCACCAGTGATTAGGATTTACAGAGTGTATGGGTGAACTGGACAACAGAGGCAGGTGCTGAAAGTCCTTACTCTGAGGATAGGGTCCTGATCCTTTGTTGCAGGACAGCCATCACTTCCTTCTGCAGATTTTTTTCCTTTAAGTTATTTGTTCTTGCTTCATTTCTGCAATAGGCTGTAACTACTGTAACTGCTGTAACACAGAGTAGGGATTTAATAGATAGTAGACTGTTTATACTACAGCTTTTAATACCATTAAGATTGAGTACATACAGTACGTAGTCACCTTTGGAATAATCAGACTTTCCCGGGTTGATAATTTATGTGGCACTCGACTGTTTTATTATTAAACAATTAAAGTGACCAACATTTTGGCGCCGTTGCCGGGGAAGGCGACTGAAGATTTTAAGGGTATTAACATTTTTCTTTAGAAATGCAGGATGCATGAGAGGACACAAGAAGGTTAACCATTCAGGCGGCAAAGGCAAAGGAGGAGGAAGAAAAACTTTTATTGATGATATTATTTCAAAAGCTGAGACATCCCAGAGGTTAAGCTCTCGAAGGCCACAGACCCAACACTCTTCCCAGACAGATTATCAGACAAAGGAAGTAGTGGGACCAGAGAGGGTTATAGAACCATCAGAATATACTGAGGAACCGGTGGAAGAAGACGAACGACCAATAGAAGAACCAATAGAGGAAGTTAAGGTGGAGGAACTAGTGCAGGACATTGAAATTCCAACAGAAAACTCCGAAGACCGGGCAAGCACATCAGGAAAACAAAAAGTGGAGGATAACAATGAAGGAATTTTCTGTGGAGGTCCCAAAATAGAGGGAAGGGGAGAAAATTCTCTCTCCACCCTGGAATTCCCCATTGGAGATCTCCCCAGAGGAGCAACTCCTATGAAGAATATCCCACTTTCAGCATTACCCAATTTCCATGGGTTATCCACAGAGGATCCTGATGAATTTCTTTTTGAATTTGATATACTGTGTAGAAGCTATGACTATGTTAATGCTGCTCAGAAACTGAAGTTGTTTCCAGCCACATTAAAAGGGAATGCATTAAGATGGTTCATGAGCTTGGGAGCTCATGTGATTACAACGTGGGACCAGATGAAGGAGAAATTTTTTGCTAAATACCAAGATTATTGTCGAACAAGAGAAAGGAAGGAGGAATTATTCAAGATGACTCAGAAGGAGGACGAAAGTCTGGAGGACTTCGTGGAAAGGCTACAGTATAACTTACAGCGATCTGATCATCTTGATATGAGTAAGGATATTCTCAAGTCAATATTGCTAAAAGGGGTACGAGATGATTTTTTAGATATGTTGAATATGCTTGGAAAAGGAGACATATCTAAGGAATCCTAAGATGAGATTATTAATCTCTGTAAAAGATGTTTGAGAGGAGCAGCAAGCATACTAAAGAGCAAAGACACTACATACTCAAGAGTCCAGAAACCAGCAAGTGAAGGAGCAACACGGGCTGAAATAGGTAACTTACTTGAAGAATTTAAAACTGAAATGTTGAGCTCTTTTGCTTCACAAATTGATACCTTTCAGGTTAAAAAGAAGCAGGCAGAAGTAGAAGCTGCACTGGCTATTTTCTGCTCTAAATGCAGGGAAAAACACCCACTAAGGGAATGCCCCCTGGACAAGGTACCAATCTGCACTATCTGTGAAAAGGACCATGAGACTTAACAATGCCCTTCTTTGCCAGGAATAAAAGCAGCATTGCAGCCAACTGAAGAAGAAGCTGAAGCAGTATACCTCCTCACACAGAGAAGGCAATGGCAACCACGAGGACAAGGTACGAATTCTAACATGTCATTTAATCGTTGGAATAATCATCCTCCTTTTCAAACAAATTACCCACCCTTCAATCAAATGCAGTACCCACACCTTAATCAAATGAATTTTCCACCCATGCAGCAACCAAACCCTCCTTTTGTTGATCCTACGATGTGGAATCCCTGGGCTCTACAACAAACCTATTATAATCAATGGAACCCGAATTGGACAGCTCCACAGATCCCATTTCCAAACCAATTACCTCAGTATCAGCAATCTCTCTCCTTACCATCAAATGCCCCACCAAATAATCAGGCAATAAGACCCCAGCTACCTGTACAACCTAACCCCAACCCGAATAATAATAAAGCTCTGCAAGTAATTGATGTTCAAAACCAACTGGGTTCCCCTATGCAATGTAATGACATTCATTTATGCTCTGGAAGAATAGTTGAACCCATTATTGATGACATTACTTCTAATTCTGATAAAGAAGAAATCGGAAAAGAAAATTCATCTAATGCTGAAACAGTTGGATCATCCTCTAATAACAATGATGAAACAGTTGAAACATCCTCTAAAAAGACTGCTGAAACAACAGAGCCACCATTCCCTGAACGTTTGGTTCTTACCAAAACATTTGAGCCACCTTCTTTTAATCTGTTAAGGGAGCTGCAGAATTTATATGTTAAAATTCCACTCTTACAAGCACCGAGAGATGTACCGATTTATGCTGGAATTGTTAGAGATATTTGTATTAAGAAGCCTGGAAGAAAAGTTAAGGACCCCCTCACAGTTCATGTGATGGGTGATCTAGCTTCTCTAATGTCAGGAAAAAACCCCCCTGTGAAATATGGTGACCCTGGTGACCCTACAGCCACAGTTTAGGTTGGTAAAACCTTTGTTTCTAGAGTTCTAGTAGATCTGGGTGCTACAATAAACATCATGACACTTGAAACAGCACAGTTACTGCAATTAAAAAAATTAATTAGGGAAACCCCAACCATTCTAGAGTTGGTTGACCGCTCCACAATCAAACCTGAAGGAGTCATTGAAGACCTGATAATTTCAGTCGAATCTTGGAACTACCCAGCTGATTTTGTGGTATTACAGACCAAAACAAAGTTGGGGGCTCATCCATTGATCTTAGGGAGACCTTGGCTGGCTACAGCAGATGCCTTCATCAGCTGTAGGTCAGGTTCAATGACAATTTCTAATGGATGTGAAACCAAACAGCTTACTCTGTACCCTCATGCTACACCTATGATTAATAATGATAACTCTGTGTGGTTATATTATGAGGATGATGAGACTCAACCCATCTTGCCTATCGGACAAGCCCTAACGTTTACAGATTCAACCGAAGATGAATTAATTAGTAGATTTATTTCTGAACCTTCTTTGGTTAACTCTGAAATCCATGATCACTTGACTACAATCTTGGAATCTGAATCACAGCAAAATCTTAAAACTGAAGACTTATCTCAGACATCAGCTGACACCCCCTCCAAAAGTATAGTAATCAAAATCGAGCTTGGCAAAACATTAAATATAAACCCTAACCTAACAGATGCTGAAACACAATAGTTAATGAAGTTACTCCACGAGAATAAACAAGCATTCGCATGGGATTACACAGATATGAAGGGAATTTCTTCTGAATTATGTACTCACTGAATTTATATTAAAGAAGGATCCTGCCCAGTCTGCCAACCCCAACGACGAATGAATCCCAATTTAAGGGAAATTGTGAAGGAAGAACTTCAAAAACTGTTGAATGCAGGATTTATATATCCTATATCTGATAGTGAATGGGTTTCACCATTAGTAATAGTACCTAAGAAAAATGGGAAATGGAGAGTGTGTGTGGATTACAGAGCTCTAAATAAGGCTACTGCTAGAAAATTATATATTACGGAGCAATGGAACACATAAAATATTGCAGAAATATAAACACAGAAAACACACAAAACAAGAGAGACACAGATATACGTGGTTCACCCAGTTTGGGCTACGTCCACCCCGAACAGCCAGTCCTTCCTTTCTACTATCCAGCAAAATGAAGAGACACAACCTACAGCAAATCCGCTGTAATATCCTCTGTTTTCTCTCACAGTCTCACCTCTCTGTTTCTCGATCACAGAATACACATCTATCTCACAGCCTCAAATACAATACCCTCATACAAAGAGAGGGGTTTCCTTCTAGGGCAAAAAACCCTAAACTAAACATAAGCTCTATCGTCAGATCATCTGCCTAATGAATGGCCCAGATTGACTAGAAATTACTATACTTTTACAAGGCAATTTTACAGCTGCTTTTAGCTTCGGGGGCGCTGCCCCCGAAACCCCCCGCCAGGGGGGGGCTCCCAAAGGTCGCAGCCGCCCCCCCCTAGACCCCCCCTGCAGCGAACATTTTACGGGCGATGTTGCCGCCCCCATTTCGAGCTGGGGTCCTATGTGGCGATACCTTTGAATATAGAAGATAATCAGGCTCCACACCCAGCAGCTACTTAGAAAGATCATTTTCCCTTACCATTTATTGATCAGGTACTAGATAATTTGGGCGGTAAGAGATTCTTTTCCTTTTTGGATGGATTTAGTGGATATAATCAGATTAAGATTGCACCCCAAGATCAGGACAAGACCACTTTTACTAGTCCATGGGGGACTTTTGCTTATAGAGTTCTTCCATTTGGACTATGTAATGCCCCAGCAACATTTCAAAGAGCGGTGATAGGAATTTTTTATGATATGCTTAATGATTCCTTAGAAATATTTATGGATGACTTTACTCCTTATGGTGTGACTTTTGAAAATGCTTTACAAAACCTTGAAAAAGTACTTAAACGGTGTATAGAAGCACATCTTGCCTTAAGTACTGAAAAATGTCATATGATGATGAATCAAGGTATTGTTTTGGGACACTTCATTTCATTCCTAGGAATTCAGGTTGATCCAGCTAAAGTACAAGTAATTCAGACTCTGCCTATCCCTAAAACACAAACTGATGTAAGAATTTTTTTAGGACATGCTGGATATTATAGAAGATTTATCAAGGATTTTTCTAAAATAGCTTCTCCTTTGTTTGTGTTACTTATGAAAAACACTGAATTTAAGTGGACTGATGGTTGTCAAAAAGCATTCAATGAACTTAAACATCAATTGTCTACAGCTCCCATTTTAAGAGGACCTGACTGGGCACTCCCCTTTCATATATCCTCTGATGCTTCAGATACTGCAATTGGAGCTGTCTTGGGTCAAGAAGAAAACAATCTTCCCTATGCTATCTACTTTATTAGTAAAAATATGACTCCTGCTGAACTTAATTATACAGTCACTGAGAAAGAATTCTTAGCAGTTATTTATGCTATTAATAAGTTTCGACATTATATTACACTACTTTTGTGCATACTGATCACTTGGCCATTAAATATTTAATGAAAAAATCAGTTACAAATGCTCGAGTTACCAGATGGTTATTATTATTACAAGAATTTGATATCACAATTGTAGATCGACTAGGTAAAGAAAATGTAGTTGCTGATTTTCTTTCTCGGTTAAAAACTGATGAAAATATTCCAGTGGATGATTCTTTTCTTGATGAATATTTATTTGCAATATCTTCTCACTCACCTTGGTATGCAGACATTGCCAATTACTTAGTTGTAGGGAAACTACCATCACACCTATCGCACAGAGAGAAAAGAAAGATCGTTCAGCAAAGTGCTAGGTACAGCTGGATAAGTGGGTGTCTCTTTCACACAGGACTTGATCAGGAAATTCGAAGATGCATCAGAGAAGATGAAGTTTATGATATATTGAAGGCTTGCCACGATGGCCCTTGTGGAGGGCATTTTGCGGACAAAAGAACAGCACACAAAGTTCTCAGAATGGGTTACTATTGGCCCTCACTTTTCAAGGACGCAAAGAAATATGTTAGGGCCTGCGATAGCTGTCAGAGAATGGGCCAGCCTAATCACAGGGATGAAATTCCACTTAACCCCCAGGTAATACTTGAACCTTTTGAAAAATGGGCACTAGATTTTATAGGTCCCATCAATCCTCCATCCAATCAAAGAGTTTATATACTGGTTTGTACAGATTATATGACTAAGTGGGTAGAAGCTAAGGCACTCATCAAAGCTAATGAAGAATCAATGTTAACTTTTCTATTTGAAGAAATCTTTGTTAGGTTTGATTTGCCTAGAGAGCTAGTTACAGATGGAGGACCTCCTTTTAATTCTCATGGCTTCAAAAATACACTCCAGAAATATCACATCAAGCATAAAATGACTACACCTTATCACCCCTAGGCAGATGGGAAAGTGGAAAGTACAAATAAAGTCATAGAAGCCATTTTAACAAAGACAGTCAAGGAGAATAGAAGGGACTGGTTTCAAAGGTTGCCTGAAGCATTATGGGCTTACAGAACTACTTGGAGGAACACTACGGGTTTTTCACCTTATGAATTAGTTTATAGTAAAAGTGTTGTTTTTCCTATGGAATTTGAAATCAAAACCTTAAGGACTGATTTAGCTGTTAACCTTGATTTGACTAATGCACAGACAGCTAGGTTGCAGCAGCTTCAGGAATTGGATGAAAAGAGGTTGGATGCCATCCATCAAACAACCATGATACAATAGAAAAGAACCAGGTGGCATGACAAAACTATTAAGCACAAGCAGTTCTAAAAAGGTAATTGGGCCTTAGTGTATGACTCCCGTTTTGAAAATTTTCAGGGGAAATTAAGAACAAGGTGGCTAGGACCTTATGAAGTAGATGATGTTTTTCCAAATGGAACAGTCAGACTCCTAACGATTGATGATAGTAGAACACCATTATTAGTGAATGGGTATCGACTCCGTTTGTATCAACGGCCTGTTTCTAAAGAGGATTTCAAAGCTACTTGCATGACAGACATACACTATGCCTTTTTGGGGGAACCAACTATCCCTCAATGCACTTAATTTCTTGTTTATGTATTTATTTTTAGATTAGATTTCTTAACTAATAATCCCTATCAAGGGTTACCATGTTAAAATTAATTATTTTGCAGATCTTAGCTTTGGATGGTGGCTGAAAAAGAAAATTTCCAATATAGGAAGAATTAATATGCAGATTGGAAAAGCATTTCCATGTCATTCCAGATAATAATCCATTTCCCGTTGCTGATAAACCATTTCCCGTTGCTGATACACCATTTCCCGTCGTTGATACACCATTTCTGGTGCTGATACACCATTTTCCGTCACTGATACACCACTTTCCAGTGTCGAAACACCAAATCCCACTGCTTAAACACCAATCTTTTCTATTTTCCTAAATATCCCCATTTTTACTCCCGAGAATGAACTATTACTTCAATAGAAACATATCATTCTTTATTCAAAGGAATCAGCCATTTATCCTGTTAATAATACCCCTTCACTACTACCTCTTGTGAATAATAAAAACCTCGTGTATAAAAACCCTCACACCTTACAAACCCTTTATATAATGATCATTGACCTATTAAGGACGAGATAACACTTTTCGGCGCAACAACCAAAGGTAATTGTAAAGGTATGCATGTTATGTGTGAATATTAAATTGTAGTTAATGAGGAGATAGTTGACATGACCGCTAAAAGCGTCGTACTGCCAACCATATCATTCAGCCGCAGTTGGGGGGGGATTACCGAAATATCGTAATCATTACAGGACACGCCCATCACCGCCATCCCTATTCCTCCCGGTTGTGTCTAATCCACCTCGTTTATGCCTTACCACGTCATAATTTCATTTTGCAACGTTCTGCTCTGTTTCGACCTCGGCAACTCGGCTCTGCACTTTGTATTCTGCCTAAAACAGTAACCATGGGAGGAGATGCTGTTAGACATGAACTGGGCTCGACGGCATTACTGGAACTTTACCCAGATGCATACCAAATCTTCCTACAAGCAGGATGGGTGGACTATTTCAGAAGACTTCCGGAATTTGATTTGCAGCAGGTTCTCGAATTTGCATGCAATTTGAGGGAGGGGTATTCTATTGTCCAAGGGGTGAGAATCCCAGTAACAGAAGAAGACATAGCACAAGTTTCGGGGCTTCCAACCAATGGCATTCGCTGGTTCAGTAGGAAGCATCTTATCCTCAATGCACAGCAAGATTTCCTGTTACCTGGGGAGCAGGTGGAAGCCAAAGGCAGGGGTGTTGCGCTTCGGTCATTACCACCACCTTGGCCAAAAGTTGTAGAATTCGTCAAGCACTACTTCACTTGCGAGGGCCGCTATCAGGTAGTCTACCAACATGACTTTGTCTTATTAAATCATTTGCGGCATGGTCATCTAGTAAATATGCCTTATTATCTCCTTGGATGTCTAAAAAATATGGCACACTACACTGTGAACGCTAGGCACCAACTCCTCTGCCTCACGCACCATCGTTTTGTCCAACTCCTGATAAATAGAGGCCTCGCCCTACATAACCCACCTCCCCTCATTAACCCTCCCCAGCAAGCTGAGGAAAATCCTCAGAAAAATGAAAAAAATTCCCAGCAAGATGCTGAAACTCAGCAACCAGCAGCAGGAACACCCCAATTAAGCACTGAAAATCTACTGCAGTCCTCACCCCATGATGAAGCCGAACCGTCCACTCCCATAGTTCATATCCCTATCGATGATTCAGACGAGGATACCCTCATCACTTCCCTTAAAAGGAAAAAGCAACAGAAAGCTGCAACCCCGTTAAAAAGAAGAACTAGGGCCTCAATAAAGGCAGCTACTATTTCTGATGATTCCCTGAGTAAAAGTCCTCACAAGAGGAAAACTACTGTCTCTCCTGGTTCCCTACCTCGGCAACGAAGAAGGTTGTTTGCAGCAACCGAGGCCATTCCTCCTATCATTTTAAATCCCCGTATTCCGCATAGCCCTGAACCTTCACCTCCTTCACCCTCAGATGCTGAAATTCAAAGTGTTCACGATTTTGTAACATCATTTTTCTCAACAGAGGCAACTGCTCCACAAGAACCAGCTACCGACAAATTCAAACTAGACATCCAAGCTGATATAGGACATGTGGCTGTTACACAAGAACCAGCCACTGACCCAATAGGTGCCACACAAGAACCACCTGTTGGGGAGCAAAAAGAAGACGACCTGCATGTGGTTGTTACACAAGAACCAATCACTGACCCAATAGGTGCCACACAAGAACCACCTGTTGGGGAGCAAAAAGAAGACGACCTGCATGTGGCTCTTACACAAAAACCAGCCACTGACCCAATAGGTGCCACAAAAGAACCACCTGTTGGGGAGCAAGAAGAAGATGCCCTAGGTGAAACTGATACACAAACTGACCCAATAGGTGAAACACAAGAACCACCTGTTGGGAATGCACATGATGAAGTTAATGTTGAACAACAATTCTCTTCTCCTTTGGAATCTGTAACTGTCGAAGCCCCACTTATTATAGCCTCCCTACAAGAAGAAAATGAGTTCTTAAAATCAGAAATTAAGGCCTATCAGAAAGAGTTAGCAATGGCTAGGGAAGCCTATAAAGAAGAACTCAATCTGTACATGTTAGCTCAGGTAGCATCTCAAGCTGAAAAGAGTGTAGAGAAAGAGCAATACAGTGAATACATGTGCAGTGAATGTGGGGATGTCTATACTCAAGTAGGATATAAAATAATTGCAGTCCCATTGACTGGAGCCAACCTTGTTATATTCAAAAAGGAACACCCTGTTGTTACACAAGAACCAACAGGGTCTTCAAGGATTTCAGAAGAAGAAATAGAACCACCCTGGCCTACCCAAGTTATTGATGAGCAGAAACCAGAATCAAAATCTTTTACAACTGTGCATATACAAACTGAACCTCCCCGTGTTAGCAATGCTCATGCACAGACTTCTAGTTTTCAAGAATTAAGAAACACATGGAAAGCAGAATACGAGCTCTCCCAAGGAAAAGGAATTTCAACAGCAGAAGTCATTATGGTTTAACTATGCCTATAAGAATTGGGAAGCAATGGAACAGTCTCGTGCACAACACAAAGAAAATAAGCAATTGAAAGCCAGACTGTCCCTTATCTTCGATTTGGTCCAGTGCTTACTGGCTACAAGAAAGCCTTCTTTTAATTATTCTGTATTCTTGAGAGAATGCTTAGCGTTCCTCCAATTAAAAGAAATAAAGGATGGAAGACCACACCAGGTCTCTACACCATAGCAATTCATTGAAACTTTTGCAGAAGCACCAAACAATGACCAGAATTTGCTGTGCGAACTCTATATTCACAATGAGGCTATGCCCGAAGATAGAAAGATTAATTTACTTCCTATTTGTGGTGATATTCAAATAAGAGCTTTTATTTCCTTTTTGGCCAACCAACTCACTTGGCAGAATGCTTTCATGTCTGCAAAACACAATGAGGAGAACTGTCTTCTCTGGATCTGTCCGGAACCATAGAATGCAACTATCTTCCTTATGGAACATCAACAGAATCTAAGAGAACCAGGGATGACCGATCACATTAGGAATCTGCAAGCAGCAGTCTTGGAAGACTGCCAACATTATGTCAAAGCTAAAGGACCTCTGGCTATAAAAGCAAATGAATTATTCTGGGAACACTGTCCCAAAGAAAGACGGGAATACCATCCCTACAATCCCCTTAATCTTCAGGTAGCAGTATCACGGATACCTGATTATGTAAAATGCATGAGACAATGTGCTGACCGGTGGATTGGTTACCGTTTTAATTTCCCTCTCTTATGGCTTCCTGGAGAACAATACAAGGCTCAATTTACATTGACTAAAAAGGAAGAATTGGCAGCATGGAAAAGACTTTAGAATGCCCAAGGGTTCAGCGACATGGTTGACAGCACTTTCTACACTTACTGCATAAGCAATCTACACTGTTCAGCCCAGTATTCTGATTTCGATTCAGATTAGACGTTGCATGTGGACATGCAACATTTTCAATTGGGGGGGATGTTAGGTTCCCATATTGTCTACTTTTGATTGTATATTTTTCCATTATATTACCCTCTTCAACCCTTAATTGAAAGCCTTTGCTAGTGTTTTGGCTTAATCACTCCAAAAGGTATAGAATAACTTTCCTCATTACTATATGTTTAATTATTCAACACGTAATCATGCTATCTTTATAATTGTTCCCTGAAGTTGATTAAAGTGCTGACTAATTGCTGAAACTGCCTAACTGGCAGGATCACATTTTGTCGTTGCTGAAACAGCGGAAACAGCGCAAATCGTGAAGTTGAAACAACACGAACAACACGCGCACTTTGAGGAACAGTTGGGATTTGCGTAACAAATCTGCATCGGCAAAGGAGTCTGACCGATTACTATATTGGTCGTAATGATCATGATCCTAATGACTGTAACAATATTTTGTTATCAAGAACTGACTTTCTTATTTTTGGTACAAAAGGGTTGAGTCAGAATGTATGAAAATCTTTTGTAATAGATGTCTCCTCTATAAAGAGGAGACATCTACATTAGAGAGGGGGACGGAAAGGAGGGGAACAAACTGTAACATAGAACTTGCAGTGAAGGGATGAGACTGAATCTCTTTTTAATATGGTTTATTGGCAGATGAATACAATTATGTTCTGAGTATTTTATTTTAATTCCTGTGTTCTGGGGAATCTTGTGAGAAGGACAGGGCCCACCTTCATCACAAGATTCACCCATCTCTTTCTGTTGTGTGGTGTGTGTGTGATTTCTGTTTATATCATAGTTACTGCTTCTAAAGATATTTACTTTTGCTGAAACTCTGTTTTCGTTTTTAACTGATTTTTGTTGCATATGAGTGCCTCACCGGTGATTAGGATTTACAGGGTGTATGGGTGAACTGGACAACAGAGGCAGGTGCTAAAAGTGCTTACTCCGAGGATAGGGTCATGATCCTTTGTTGCAGGACAGTTATCACTTCCTTCTGCAGATTTGTTTCCTTTAAGTTATTTGTTCTTACTTCATTTCTGCAATAAGCTGTAACTACTGTAACTGCTGTAACACAGAGTAGGGATTTAATAGATAGTATACTGTTTATACTACAACTTCTAATACCATTAAGATTGAGTACATACAGTACGTAGTCACCTTTGGAATAATCAGACTTTCCCGGGTTGATAATTTATGTGGCACTTACTATTTTATTTTTAAACAATTAAAGTGACCAACAGCTATAACCTTATTGTGTTCTCTGCCCGAGTCATGGGACCACTTCATAACTTCAAGCAATTTGAGCACTTTTGATTCATTGAAATTTGAATAAGTTGTCGAAGCTCTGCTATCTGAAGAAGCACGGAGGAAATCTAGTATTGAAACCTCTGCATCAAAGACATGGTAGCCAAAGGAAGGTCAAAAGAAAGAGGGGAGAAATCAAGGGGCTCTTCTAGGTCTAAATCAAAAGGTAAAATGTGTAAGGCCAAATATTGGTACTGTAATAAATTGGACACCTCAAGAAAGATTGTTGGAAATAAGGAGTCTGAAAACACAAACAAGGAAGCAAATCAAGTTGATTAAGGCATGATTGATGAAGTTTAAATTATTGATGAATTAGGTATGGTAGATGAAACTTTACTTGTCGGTAATGTCTCTCAGAAATTTGAAAATTGGTTGTTAGAATCTGGTGCTTCTCATCACATGAGTCCACATAAAAATTGGTTCACATCATATGAAGTTGCGAATGGTAGTTCTATGTTTATGGGTAATAATGTATCTTGCCAAACTGTTGGGAATGGGAAATATCAAGATTAAAATGTATGATAATAAAATTAGAACATGTACCTGAATTGAAGAAAAAATTGATTTCTTTGGGAGTGTTGGACTCGGATGGTTACAAGTTCATAGGTCAGAATGAAGCGTTGAAGGTCTCAAAAGGTGCGCTGGTTGTTATGAAGGAAAAAAAGGTCAGAAATCTTTACAAACTCAAATAAAGTGCTTAGCTCAATGAGGAAGTGATTGCATTAGAGAAAGAAGAAGAAGGTACTCACCTATGACATCAATGATTGGGTCACATGAGCGAGAAAGGCCTTCAGGTACTAATGAACTGTAAATTGCTTCGTGATTTGAAATCCTTGAAGTTGGATCTCTGCAAACATTGTTTGTATGGAAAACAATGTAAACATTGGTTTAAAACTAGAAGTCATAATAGTAAACAAATTTTGGACTATATCCATTATGATCTGTCGGGACCATCTCCTATTATATCTTATGGAGGTGCTTTATATTTCTTAACATTTATTGATGATTTCTCCCATAAAGTTTGGGTCTATATGTTGAAAAGGAAAGCTGATGTATTTAATGTTTTTAAACAATTTAAAGCAATGGTGAAAATGAAAACTGGCAAATCAATTAAATTTTTGATAACTGACAATGGTGGTGAATTTACTTCTTTAGAATTTGAACAATATTGTAAGGATGAAGGAATTGTTAGACATAAAACGATTGTTTATACTCCTCAGCAAAATGACATTGATGAACATATCAATCAGACTCTTATGGAAAGAAACAGGTGCATGATCAACAATGCTAACCTGCAAAAGGAGTTGTGGGTAGAAGTAGTATCTACTGCTTGTTATTTAGTTAATGGATCACCTTCAGTTGCAATTAATTGTAAAATTCCTTAAGAAGTTTGGTTGAGTCAGTCTTGGGATTATTCACATTTAAGGATTTTTGGTTGTGATGCCTATGCTCTTATTCCTAAAAGTCAACATTAAAAATTAGATCAAAAATCGAAATTTTATGTCTTTGTTGGGTATGACTATGCAGTAAAATGATACAGGTTGTGGGATCCTACTTCACAGAAGATATTCATTAGTAGAGCTGTAACATATGATGAATCTTCTCTTTTAAAATTAGATGTTGAAAAAATTGAACAGGAACAGGTATCGCCAAATCAACAAATTTAGTTGGAGGCTAGACCTTTTTCAGAAAGTCGAAAGGAATGAGAGACTTCTAGAGGAAAAGGTGAAGAAGATGCCAAGGAAACTATTGAAGTTTCATAACCAGTTCAACAACTAGTCACTCTAAGAAGGTCTACAAGGGAAAGAAAAACACCTGAAAGGTATGAAGATTTTGCTTCATATTTTGCAATGATTACTAAAGATGGGGAAACTTCTTGTTATCAGGAAGCAGTGGATGATATGGATAGCGGAAAATGGAAAAATGTTATGAAAGAAGAAATGGATTCCTTAGCCAAGAACAATACCTGGGATCTTATAGAACTTCCTAAAGGGAGAAGTTTTGTTGGATGCAAATGGGTCTTCAAATTGAAATGGAAAGTTGATGGAAGTATCGAAAGGTATAAGGCGAGGCTAGTCGCAAAAGGGTATTCTCAGGTTGAAGGTATTGACTTTCATGAGATTTTTTCACCAGTCGTAAAACTTGTTTATATCCGTACTATGTTGGCACTAACTGCATTACTCGACCTTGAGTTAGAACAGTTAGATGTTAAAACAACTTTTCTACAAGGTGATTTGGATGAAGAGATATATATGGAATAGCCATAAGGTTTTGTACAAGGTCGCAGTAGAAGATTAGTTTGCAAGCTCGGGAAATCATTGTATGGCCTGAGGTAGTCTCCCATGCAATGGTACAAAAAGTTAGACTCCTTCATGGTGAGGTAGAACTTTATTAGAACTGAGTATGATCATCGTGTATACTTCAAGAGTTTACGTAGCATATTCATTATCTTGGTTGTGTATGTTGACAATATGCTTATTGCAAGCAAAAGCATGGAAGAGATCAACAGGTTAAAGGCTCAGCTCTCTAGGACGTTCGATATGAAGGATCTTGGAGTGGAAAAACATATCTTGGGCATGGAGATACATAGAGACAAAAAAATGGAAAGCTTTGGTTATCACAGCAGAAGTATGTGGAAAGAGTACTTGAAAAGTTTGGTATGAACAATGTGAAACCTGTTAATCTTCCATTAGCTTCCCATTTTAAACTTTCTTTAGTTTTGAGTCCTAGAACTGATGAAGAAAAGAAGTATATGTCTCGTGTACCATACGAAAATGTTATAGGCAACTTAATGTATGTGATGGCATCTACAAGACTTGACATTTCACATGAAGTTGGAGTTGTCAGGAGGTTCATGGAAAATCTAGGTGAAGAACATTGGTGAGTAGTGAAATGGGTGCTTCGGTATTTAAGGGGCACAAGTGACCATTGCATCATCTTTAATGGTAGTGAAGGATCAGTCTACGGATATATGGATGCTGATTATGCAGGTGATTTGGACAAAAAGAGATCTACTACAGGCTATGTCTTTACTCTTGCAGGTGGAGCAATTAGTTGGATGTCAAAGCTTCAAGAAGCAGTTGCTTTTTCCACCACCGAATCAGAGTGTATAGTTGCTTCAAATGCTAGTAAAGAAGCAATTTGGTTGAAAGGTTTGCTTGATGAGATTGGAAGGACGCAGGAGAAAGTGAATGTATTCTGTGATAGTCAGAGTGTTATTCATTTGGCTACAAATCCATCTTATCACAACAAGACCAAGCACATTGATGTAAGGTATCATTTTCTAAGACATGTGATCGATGACGAAAAAGTAGCTCTCAAAAAGGTCCATACATGGGAGAATTGTGTAGTCATATTCACGAAGCCAGTTAGAGTAGAGAAGTTGCAATGGTGTTTGGCTTCTCTTGGTTTGCAAAAGAGATGATGAATGGGCATGGGAAAGGGATTAATAAAATTGTTGTCAAGGTGGAGTTTGTTGAAATGTGACAATGAAATGTAATTATGGGTAAAATTTGTTAATTATTGTCAGTTAGTTTTGCAACGGGATTCATAACGAGAAGGAGTTATGTAACGGAGGAAAAGGCCAAATTAATTGGGATGGTCCGAGAGACTTGGATGATGGAGATTGATTCTTGGTTAATAGAAGTTTCCAACCCCTTGCTCCGTGGAGGTTTTCTTGACACACTGTCAAGGTTTTAGCACGTAAAAACATCTTGTGTTAATGTGTGATTAAATTTGTCAATTTTTATGCATCTCTTCCCGTGTATGTTTGAATGTTGAATAACTCTTGTAAACCCAAGATTATTTCTCTAAGGGAAAGAAAGATGAGTTCTTAGCCATTGAAATGGTATATTAGTTTTGACTCCAAGCCCAAAACTCAATTACAACCTAGTCAATATTTCCAAGAATGTCAATATGCTTTGTGGTCATCATTGAAGTTATCTCAATGGTGATCTTCTATTATTTAATAATATTTAGCTTTAATTCTATGGACACAATAAATATTAGCCCAAAACTCAATTACAACCTTGTGAATAATTCGCAGAAAATCAATACCCTCTGTGGTCATCATTTACGTTATAGCTTTAATTCTATGGACACAATAAATACTAGCCCAAAACTCAATTACAACCTAGTAAAAAATTCCTAGAAAGTCAATATACTTTGTGGTCATCATTTAAGTTATCTTTAATGTGATAACTTAATAATAATATTTAGCTTTAATTCTTAGTACACAATAAATATTATCCCATTTATAATTTAAAATTTTATCAAAAAATTAATTCAAAAGACTTATATATAAATAAAAGAAATGCATACATAAATGTACTTAATGTAATGTTACACTAGTAATGGTTATTATGATTTTATCAAGCAAATTAAAAATTACTTTATAATATAGTAAAGTTAGCATGCAATTATAATAATAAATAAAATAAATAATAAATTATAATAATAAATAAAATAAATAAAAATAAAAAATTTGAGAAAAAAATTATTGCTTGAGTAATAAAATAATCATAATAATATATAACTAATAATTTAAATTAAAATATAGATTTATATTGATCTTTTTATTAAAAAAATGATATTAATTAAATTAATAGTTTTATATATTAATATAATATTTTTTTATTAATAATCATTTTTAAATAAAAAATAAATTAAATTTTTTAAACTCTATTTTAAATGGAGAAAAGTGATAGATTTTTATATAGTTATAAATGTTTTTAGGAATATAAATGTGTGATATTAGAATTTAGAAATAACAATGAAAACAATATCTATGTATTATTTCTTTATTAATATAATTTTAAATCATATTTTAGGTATTATTTACTCACTCGATGAGGCTTTGAAGTTTTCTGAAAGTGCCCTAGTCTGCCAATTCAATGGTTTTTGGCTACGGCTGACAACTCTCCATAGTTGGATCTTGGAGGTATGGAAGCCTATCATTTCTGATGCAATTAATATCTAAACCAATGCTAGGGGTTTCTTTATAGTAGATTTTGAAAACCCTGAAAGCAGACAATATATTTTAGATTCCGGCCCTTGGTTTTGGGAAAACTCAGGCCTATTCATGAAGCCATGGAACCCATCATTCGATCCCTCAAAAATAGTCATAACCTCAGCACCAGTTTGGGTGAGATTGCCAAACCTACCCTTGCATCTCTGGAATTCCTCCTCACTAAAAGCCATTGGAAATGCAATTGGGAAATTTTACTGCAGGTTCCCAGAAACAGAGGAATATGTCAGAACCACCTATGCACGCATATGTGTGGAAATGGACTTCAGTGCTGGATTCCCAGCTGAAATACACCTAACAAGTAAAGACTATGTGTGGAACCAGAAACTCAATTATGAAAGTGTCCTCTTCTGATGTCGATCCTGCTTTGAGACAGGTCACCTAAACAAAAATTGCCCAAAAGCCTCCCAGAAAAATTCTGCTAGAAAAAATCACCACAGGTCTACATAGTGGGAAGGAGCACAAAAATAACGCTACACTGTCATCAAAGAAGAATACTCTCAAAAAAACTCTAAATCACAAGAAATCGGGCAAGAAAGAAACAACTCTCAACACAAGCAAGGGGAAAGCCCCGCCCAACAACAAAAAAGTGAACTCGACAACACCTCAAGCATCAACAGTTATGAGGATTCAATTGCACAAAATAAATCTTCATTTAACAGCAAAGTAGATCTCCTAGACCAAACTTCTTCTCCAACTATCTTCAAAAGGACGAACACAATAGATCGTGAAGTGTAATGCCCCACTTAAATCTCATCCTGCAAATTTTATTAATGTTTACATTATCTGAAAATATTGAGAAATATTGGTCTAATATAAAATTCATGATTTCTATTATTCAAATTTCCCAGCTTACCTTCTCAAATTGAATCTTAGGTAGGATATGATCTCCTTCCATTATTTCAAATAATATATGTATTCATTTCGCATTCCCCAATGTACCCTCACATTTACTAGGGAGAAGACATGGTCCTATCCATTTAATTACATCTTACATTCCCCAATGTACCCTCACATTTACTTGGGAGAAGACATAGTCCTCTCCATTTAATTATCAATATATATATTCATCTCACATTCTCAAATGTACTTTCGGATTTACTTGGGAGAAGACATGGTCCTCTCCCATTAATTTCTCAATTTTATATTCATGTCACATTTCCAAATGTACTCCCAGCTTTACTTGGGAGAAGAGAAGTCAACTGTAAGGATGGATGAGAAGTTAATGACATTAATGAGAGGTGGTTGAGATGGAGAAGAGAGGGAGGGTATAAAAGGGAAGGGGGAAGGGAGAAAAAGGAGGTTGGGTCTTGCTTATGATTTTGGGAGTTGGTGGTGATTTTACGATTTGTTGTGATTTTTGGAGACCTTAGGAACCTGTGGGGGTTTCTTGGGTTGTTGAGAGGAGGGAAATATTGTTCATCTTGGTCTAGATCATTCATCTTGGACACACACACTACATCTGGTTGGACTTGGGCTCAGAGGGTTGGGGAACCCGTGGAGGTTTCCTGGGCTAGGAATTATTTCCTAGTTGGCTGGGAGGTAAATCCAGCTGGGTTCGTTAAGAGGAGCATTCAGCAGGCGCAGCAGGACAAAGACATCTCCACCAACCATCGGTATAGGTATTCCTCCATAGACTACTCATGTAAATTTTATTAGAATGTAAATGGTAAAATTTTATTGTTTAAAAGTCTTGTATGTAAGTAAACTATTGCCTCTTATTTCATTTAAATTCTTCAGAAATAGATTTGTTATCAAACCCTGGGATAGGGCTCTTACACATGGTATTAGAGCCAGGTTCAAAATCTGGAACTTGAAGCCTACCCACTAGAGATTTTTCAAATCTAGTTGAATCTTTGAATACCGATCCAAATTTTTGTATGTACAAAGTTGACGATGCCTATGCTCAAAGTTAATCTTCAACATTTAAGCTAGAAACTGGAAGCTTGTAGCTGTCCATGGCTACCTTTCCAGGACATTAGAAAATCTATTTCCCGAGGGCATGGTAGTCAAAGCTGGTTGGTGAGTGGCCGTTCGTTCACTTTTGGAAATACACACACGTGGCAAAGAATGATCTGATAAACATTTTTTTTATGGCCATGGACTGCTTGGGATGGCCGAAAATAGCTGCAAAGCGACTTGTGTCCACTGTGGGCCATAATAATATAGGCTCAGATGCGCTTCCTACCTTCCTGTTATGATATTTTAAAGAAACAATGGGTTGGGATTTACGTTTATTTTTATTTATTTTTAAGTGGACGAAATTATAATTATATTTTTATAGAGATCAACGGGATTCGAACTCTGTCCTATCCGAATCACGAAACAATGACTGCAACTTTGGTGTTTCTTTTCCAAGAAACCTGAAAGAGGCGCCGTTTCTGGCGGGTAAGCTTATGGGCGAGTTGCTTGCTTCCAGAAAAATCTGAATTTGCTTTGTCAGTATTTTAAGCTGCAGCTTTTCTGCTGTTAATCTGGCTAGAAGAGCTGCTCGGTGCAATTTTGTAAAGCGTACCGCCTAGGTGTTTGTTTTCCGTTTTCTTTTGGGCAGGGCCAAAGTGAGGGCTTGGAGTTTACATTTTAGCTGGCAGGCTGAGTTGGCAGAGCAGAGTGAGGTTATTTGGCTTGGATGGATGGTTGAGCTGGCAGGGCCTTTGCAATTAGGGCACTTTAAATGCGCATTTAAGAATAGTTTCCGACAGAGATAGGGGCAGAAGAATAGGATTCTTCCTCCACTATCTTGGTAGAGATGGAGCCTTCTCGAACACCTATATAACAAATGCTAATTTAACTGAGACCCCTATAGGACGAGTGCTGAATAAATAGATGGATGAATAAATGAGTTGGTGGCCCTAAATCTTTTGTTCCCTCTCATTCTGGGATTTTAGTGCTTGCTCAATTAGCGAATTCATCATACTATAGTTTGAATGGCAGCGTTGCAGCATTGTTGTGGAGTGTCATTCTGGCTATATCTTCTGATAATTTTCGCACTGGTGCTTTTCATTGGCTTGATGTTTGGACTTACACTCGGCCTACTGTTGCTGGGACTCGTTGACTTAGAAGTTATGATTAAGTCTGGAAAGCCTGAAGATAAACAAAAACACGTTGATCTTACCTGTGGTGAAGAATCAAAATTTGTTACTTTGCACCCTATTAATTGGAAACTCCTTAGCCATGGAGGCTTGAGCAAACTTCTGGTTCATAATTGAATATTGGTTAATTTAATTTAATTGGGCAAACTATATTGTAATTGAATATTATAACTGCATCTAATTCATTGTAATCTTTTGTTTGGGATTTGCAAATATAAGCGTAGTTTAGAGACATTTAAGGATCTTATCCTTAGAAAATCTTCAATCAAGCTGAGTATTGGGGTTTGTTCATGATGATTTTTGCTCCACAATTTTAAAAAGCTAATTTCAAAATCAAGGTTATCATCTCTTAGGTATTAGGGATTCTGAGGTTTTAACGGAATCTATTTCTACATTTAAAATTTGATTATGGGAATATAAATCTGAATGTGAGTGAGTGGGAGCTTGAGTGAAGGGTGTTAAGGCTGTATTTTGGCAAAATCCCTGTCTTTTCTAAGGGGAATGATATGGTCAAGTGGTGGATAGCAGTCACCCAGGGGAGGCTCCTTCCACAGGTCACTTGACCCCTTTCTAAGATAATGTCTCCACCTTCAATTCAATTGTGTAAACAACAAAAAGGCCAGTAAGAAGTAGAACAAAAAAGTGGCCCGGTCTCTAGACTTGTTAAACAGGAATTCACCTCTATAGTTCACGTAAACTCAGAAAACTCTCTCCAAAGAAGATATGTATTTGGAGAATGTCCTGATCAACAAATTTAATGGGACATGTTCTTGCCCCACTTCTTGTCACATTCTCTCCGCTCTTTCCAAGTCACAAGTTCCTGCTAGTATTGACTTGTGGGTTGTTGGTACTAGCTTCACACAATTTTTCCATCCAAAAGTAGAAACAACCAGGAGCGAAAGATGCAAAGGTAGCTGGATAAGAAGTGGCAAAAGATAATGCTCTTGAAACTTAGGCCATTATCCATCAAGCTCTTTCTTCAGGCAATGGCTCCAAACCTAAACCAAAGCCATGAAAGTCCTATCTTGGAACAACACTGGGATTAAAACTAAAAGGGAGTAGAGTTAGATAGTTAAACAAGTTAGAGAAACCATATCGAATTCTTCTCTAGGAGACGAAGCTGTCCCAGGAATTTTTCTTGGAATAAAAGAATTTCTATGGAGGAATTTTCATTATAGCCTCAAGGAGGTTAGAACTACTTCAAGAGCTCTGGCAACTCTTTGGAACTTACTCTCTCCTCTGGTGAAGCATGAGTAATGTTTCAGATCATTGGATATTTCTTTTCTTCAAGATAATTTCTATCAATTTGTCTTCCCAAATATATAAAATATCTACTCTCAGCAATTGGATTAAAAAGAATAATGGTTGGCTCTCTATATTAGATACATATTTTAACATTCAGAGACAAAGTTGTACATCGGTGCAAAATTTCAATCTCATACTCATTGAAAAGAAAGAAAGAATCATTGTTAGAGATCTCAATAGAGAGTATGTGGAAGACAACGTCTACAGTTGGTAAGTACTTGACACTAAACCAGAGAGGTAAATACACCTTGAAAAACATAAGAATAGGACCATTTTTTATAGTGGAAAGATTGGACATATTATTGGTCCAATCATCTTTCCGGGAAAATAATTTACAATTGTATCCAGTATTATCCCTTGTTTGGTCTTAGATGATAGGTCAATCAAGTGTGAAATAGTCAACTCAAGAAATCTTGGACCTATTCCCTTCGTATTCAACTCCTTATGTGCAGAATCACTCGATCTTGGAAATCCTTGGTCCCTTTGTATGGCTTAACCTCCTACATTTGGGAATATGAAAAGAAATGCTCAAATCAAATCCAAAAGCTGGGAGAAAGGAAACATTATCGATCCCTCCACTTAGGGGTTAATCTACCAAAATAATTTGGAAACCATCCAATCTGAAATTTAGTAGGGAAATAATGAAAAATACCTGAAAAGGGAGAGGGAGGCAAGATCATTTTCGAGAAAGCCATGTGAAGCAAAAGAGGAGATAGAAATATAGTATTTTTGCAAACAAGCAACTACTATAAAAATTCAGGATATGATCAAGGAAATTCATTGCCATAGTACTCCCCAAAGTGACTAAAAATGAGAACGTAAATAAGTATTCTCTTTCCATTATAGAAACCTATACATAGAACACTGTTAATAAAGAATATGTTCAAAGAGAAATGCTAAAACTTTCACAAAGCTCCTGTCCAGTCAAGACAATAATATATTGAATAAGACAATGACTGAGGGGAAATAATCTCAACCATCAATCAATCCAAATAAGTTACGTGTGTTGAATTTAAGAATAGATAAAACCAAATAGAACCACCATAAATCCAAATTATGCAATAAAGTGAGAAATAACCAACACTAGGGCAGTGCAACACTTAAGATATCATGCAAGAGGAGTTGTTTAGAGAATTTTCTCTCCTGCTCAAAGCAGAGATCCCCAATGAATGGGTTGCTCCTCAAAGACAGACAGAGTAACTAGAACAGATTCTCAGACATTCCTCAATAATGAACTTGAACAACAAAACTGAAAGGTGGGTGTAGGAAGATACATTACAGGTTTGAAAGCATGTTTTCTCCTTTCCTAGCAGACTAGATCATAACAATATTCCACACATTTTCTACAACACCTACACACATAGAAACACTAGAACCCTTCTATATAGTTTGAATATTGGTTAATTTAAAGAAGTTAAGGTCAGCCTATATAGTGGTTAATTGTGAGACTCTGGAATTAGCAGATGAACTGCATCGGTATCCACTACTTAGTTGCACTTCCTGTTGCAATACTGATAAAAATGGTGGAGGTAGCTGTACATATTCAATCTCTGCAGTCATTCATTTATCTCCTCCTAGTGTGTTGAGATCCAAAAAATATATATATTTCATGGATGAGACATCTAGGAGATGATATCTTGCATATAACCATGCAGGACAGGCCTTCTGAATATGGTTTCCTATGTTCCTTCACAACTCTAGCTAAAATGAATATGGTTAACAAAGAAATATTTCCTCTCCCATTCAATGCATCACTACAACACATCAAACAGATAATGAGAACATGAATTTTTTGGGTTTTAGTAGGCAAGTAAAGACTGGTCAAATGCTTATGTGTATAGTGTTTCAGAGGACTTTGGAAAGTGAAGTTCAAGTGGTTGTAGATGAGTCAATGTGTCGAGAAGAAAATGAATGTAGATTTAATACAAAAAACATTGGCTCAAAGCAGGCCTGACCTAACTAAAACAATTAATAAGGTTGCAGAAGATGTTTTAGTCTCATCACAAAGTGCTAGCATGCAGATGAGTGCAAACAAGTTAGCAGCAATAGCTCTACGGGAGAAACTACTGCAGCAGAGAAAACTAACTAGTAATGATTCAACCACTCAAGGTGTTTGTGTTGTAGCTGCCAACATCTTTAGTGCAAACAATCTGAATTGTGAAAGGCTTGGAAAAATTCGAAACCCGCTTTGTAATGGCAGAGAGCAATCTTCTCTATTCAAGTTGTTTTTCCTAGGTACAGGATCTGCTGAGCCAAGCAAATACAGAGGAAGCAGTGGCATTCTTTTGCAGATGCACAATAGTGGAGCAAGCATGTTGTTAGATGCAGAAGAGGGTGTTGCAGGACAGATTCTTAGAGCTTTGGCAAACACAAAATGGAAATGGTAGTTAATGGACTGCAGTGTGTGTGGATTTCACATAAACATGCAGATCATGTTTTGGGGATTTTATCCATTATTACTACAAGGTCGGAGGGTGGTCCAGATATTTTAGTTGTTGGATCAATAGTAGTTCATAAATGGCTTGTAGAGGTATATTGTTGTGTTCTTCGCAGACTACTGACTTTTACCTCATGCATTCATATACAAATCTCCCAATTTTTTATTTCAATATAATTTTTATGTGGTATGTCTTTAACTTTAAAGTTTTGTGTATATGCAGTAGGTTGCATTTTAGTCATACTTTCAAGTTAGTTGCATAACTGAGAAGCTATGGCCTGTGTTATTTTCATCTTTGTTGAAAATTTGTCAAGGTTCAGAAGGCTTTTATTTGGCCTTGACTAGGAAATCATTTTCAGACCTTAATGTATATGTGTGTATTCGAGGTTATAATGCCATCACTCAGACAAATGTGCACCTCTTTTCCAAAATCATCATTAGTCAATAAGATAAGTTTTTTTTCATTTTGCAGTGGTTGCTTGAGACTTGTTGATAGACCTGTTAATAGACTTATAAATTATGTTGGTTTAACTTGTTAAAATTTCAATACATGGTAAGCAGACCTGCAAACTACAAGCCTAGAAATCTGAAAACTCAATGAACTCTCAAACTGTTGTTTGTATGGTAACTGAAAAGTATGAGCAACAATCAATAAAAAAAAGATTGCAGCACTCAAAAGCACATCTGTTTTTCTTTTATTGACTGGAAGATAAAACTGTACAATGCAATGACTGCAGAATTCCAGTGTATATTAACCAAGTAGGCTAGGGTTTACAATGCTAGAACACTAACCATAGCCACCTAGGATAGAACACCAAGCATGCATGCATGTGTTGGGCCACCTAGGGAACTTCCCCTCAGCTGGATAAGACTCATGCTACTCAACTTCACCCTCTCTTTGGGATCAACGCTAACCTATAACTGGAAATATACTTAACTATTGTACATTTCCCAAAACTGGAAAAGCAAACTCAAATTATAAAAACACCTTTTGAAGTTTAAACTGAAGTAAATATTTTAATTCTAGAAAATCAACCTAATTAGGAGCAGCACACTAAATTTGGAATCACTCGAAAAGCATAAGGATGTTTTATGCATGGTGTAGGCATTCATGTGCCCTCTATGTCTACATAAGAACAACCTGCTTTCCAAGGCACTCTAGAGCTATGCCCTCACCCCTCTCTGCTGCAGCTGTACACTGTTGTGCTGAGGAAAGTAAGTGTGCCATCCCTACTGGAGGTAGAACAGTGACTGAGCAATCACAGATAAAACTAACATAACTCCTGGTTGTTCTAATCTAGACAGACTGGCAGTGGACCAGTTAACTATGCCCTTGACAAGAAAGGAAGGGAATATCATGGAGGATTAACTGAGATCCTAGATAGATTTTAGTATTAGATCAATGAAAGATTGTATTTAACATAATTTATGGAATAGAGGGGGTATTTGAAAATTGAAATGAAGCTATGGTGAAGATAAAGGAAACACAACAATAGCATATACAACATCTAAGGGAATAGAGGGGAAATGGTAGTTGTTTAATACTGTTTAAAGTTTAAACAAGATGCTTGGTCAAACTTCAAATAAGGTATTAAGCTAACTCTCGAAGATGATATATCTACAATGCAAGAGGGGAGCTTTATGCACCACATATGATGTGGGCTTTATGAAGCTAGAAGTAAGTTATGCAATTTAGTTTCAGTAGACAAAGTTTGGAGATGCAAAGAATAGTCAAGAAAAGCACAAAGGGTTTATTTAACACGATGGATAAGTGGACAATGTGAAATAATAATACCAACTTCAATATACATAATAGCCTGATTCTGTGCATAAAACAGACTACTATCACAAGAATATAGCATTGAATAAGTTGGTGAGTGTAAAGAATGATATTTGTATTCTCTTTTTGACTTGTTTCAAGAACCAGATAAAGGCTTTGGCTTAAAGACAATAAGCTGGCTTCACAGTAGATCTTCTGAGCAGCCCACGAAGTTCCAGGGCACATATTTTCTATCAAAGGATGCATTACTCGTTTCTTCACTCATTGAAGGGAAGTTGGCCCTGGACAATAGGAGAGATGTCTTCTTCATACATTGTTACCTGGCTATCTCCCAGGATTTTATTGGACAATGAACAAATCTCCATCCTCTAGACTCTTCATCAAGTGGCATCCGCAACTTCGTAGTCATTGATGGATGGGAGGGTTAAAAACATTATCCATTCACATTGATATATTGTGCCTCTTCTACATTTTTCTTTTTTCTTATAACTTTTGTACACAGTTCATATATTCTTTATGTGCTCCTTTAATTCGTTATGCATGATTTAATCAGTGCGACTGACTAGTTTTAGTCACTTGTAAGTTGTGGACAATAATATAATTACTGTCTTTATTTTCCTCTTATGGGTCTGACACAAGTAACTTCCTATTCTTATGCATATACCAACCTTCTTCAAAGCTATCTACAGGATCCTATATGAAAAAAAACATATGATTTTGGACATGAATGAAGTGCTAGATTAATTGATCAATTATGGTCCAAAATGTGTACTGATGGAATGATGATGTTAAAAGAAGTGAAATGCATCAATATTAGTTCCAAAATCTGAAATTTTCTTAACTCTCTTTTGCTCTATGTATTAAAACACCTAATATTCTAGGTGTTGATGGTAGGTTTTGTAATGATAATTTGGAAGCCTTTCTAGGCAAACATTAAATGCTCAAAAGTCCATCAAAGGCACAAAGTGAAGCTCGCCTACAATCCTTCTTTGAGGTACTGGGATATTGCAAAAATGCATAAAAGGAATGTCCTTGTCAACTGACAAGCAATTTAAGTCTACACATGCTGGTCATTGTGAATCAGAAAACCATAAAAGGGTGTATTTGAGGCGAGTCCACATTAAGAAGAGTTACCTCGCATAGTTCAACTTTGTCATCTGTTGTAAATACCGAGGGGGGGGCGAATCAATATTTCTTAGCAATTAACACTCAATTAATTTTTTTCACAACATTAGTTAATATTCAACAATATTACAATTATTCCATTCGTTTAATTATTTCTCATTTGTCTAGTCATATTGTGATCTACATTATATATCATGAAATTGTTTTAGTACTAGTAAACAATGATTAAATATATAATAAATTTGAACCTTTGACATTTAGAGGGCATTTGTCTCAATTAAAAAAAAAAAAACATGAAAATCATGCTGGAAACAGTTTTGAAGTTTTGAGTCTTTCATTTTCAAGATTAACTAATTGGTTTGGAAGATGAAAAACCATCAAATTGGAAGAGTGGGACTTTTATATTCACTGAGGTTTTAAAGAAACTATATGCATGAAACTTATACTAGCACCTTCTAGTGGAATTGATAGTGCACTAATCCTTTGCTTACCATTATTTTGGTTTTGGTACCACCTTATAGTATATCTAGGTTCAAATGCTATTTTCCATGACAGACAGTTGAATCTGTTTCAACTCTAATTGATTCGAGGAGTTCCACAAGGATGTCACATGAGCATTGATGATGCCCATTTTGACGTAGACAGCTACCTATGTTAAGGTTTTATTTTGCAGTTCCATGTTATTTATTTATGAACATTGTGTAATATTGATGCATTTGGTTGAACATGTGAAACTACTTAGGTTGAATTTTGATGATGGAAATATTTGATGTATGACTTACTTGGTGATGATTTATCTAGTAGATGACTTATCAGAGCTATTTTTGTTTCATGTATGGCTTAAGAGGATATGATCTATCTAAAGAATGACGTAGTGAAATTATGATTGTTTCCAGTATGAACTACAAAAATTGACACGTGGATACTAGACTTAATAGTGTGATGATTATAAGCCTTGTCATTATATAAATGCAAGAATGAGAGATAACCTGTAGGGGGAAAGAACTATATGATAGCCGAGCGCTACTCTTCCATTGAGGGAAGGTTGAGACATCTCATGGGGAAGGTATAATGCACATTGTTCTATTACATTTGGTATCTACTTGATAGGCACTTTATGACATGAGTAAAATGCAAATGACAAGTGGCAAAGACTACATGACTGGATTATTCGATGACAATTCCAACCAGCTCTGTAGTGTGGTACGTGTTAGAGCGTTGACCCTAATTGTGAAGGAGGGGTGGAGGCATTTCCCACTGTGTATCCTCTGAAACCTGAAATCGTGGGAGGGCAGTGATGGACACGCTTCCCTAGATGTGTGATGACGATTTCCAGTTGCCTGCTGGGGAAGTTAAGTCAATGTATTCGATGCTTCCACCATGTCGGTTTTATAAGTGGTTAGTATGGCCGTTGCCACTGATAAAGCAGCAGAGGACGAATAGGGTGGGAACGGAAGTAGGTCAGGATGGATAGGAGGATATAGATCAGTTGGAGACTCTTGATGGGAAGTAATTTCATTATCTTACTTATCAAAATTTTACTGCTATAACTCTCTCTGGTTTACTATGCTTTCGAACTCCTTGTATCTTTTCATTCTAATTTCGGGACAAAGTTTTTTGAAGGAGGGGTGTATGTAATGCCCCATTTAAATCTTATCCTGCAAATTTTATTAATGTTTACATTATCTGAAAATATTGAGAAATATTGGTCTAATATAAAATTCATGATTTCTATTATTCAAATTCCCCAACTTACCTTCTCAAATTGAATCTTAGGTAGGATATGGTCTCCTTCAATTATTTCAAATAATATATGTATTCATCTCACATTCCCTAATGTACCCTCAAATTTACTAGGGAGAATACATAGTCCTCTCCAACTCATTATCAATATATATATTCATCTCACATTCCCCAATGTACCCTCACATTTACTAGGGAGAAGACATGGTCCTCTCCATTTAATTACATCTTACATTCCCCAATGTACCCTCACATTTACTTGGGAGAAGACATAGTCCTGTCCGTTTAATTATCAATATATATATATATATATATATATATTCATCTCACATTCCCAAATGTAATTTCAGATTTACTTGGGAGAAAACATGGTCCACTCCCATTCATTTCCTAGTTTTATATTCATGTCACATTTCTGAATGTACTCCCAGCTTTACTTGGGAGAAGAGAAGTCAACTGTAAGGATGGATGAGAAGTTAATGACATTAATGAGAGGTGGTTGAGATGGAGAAGAGAGAGAGGGTCTAAAAAGGGAAGGGGGAAGGGAGAAAAGGGAGGTTGGGTCTTGCTTATGATTTTGGGAGTTGGTGGTGATTTTAGGATTTGTTGTGATTTTTGGAGACCTTAGGAACCTGTGGAGGTTTCTTGGGTTGTTGAGAGGAGGGAAATATTGTTCATCTTGGTCTGGATCATTCATCTTGGATGCACATACTACATCTGGTTGGACTTGGGCTCGGAGGGCTATGGAACTTGTGGAGGTTTCCTGGGCTAGGAATTATTTCCTAGTTGGTTGGGAGGTAAATCTAGTTGGGTCCATTAAGAGGAGCATTCAGCAGGCACAACAAGACAAAGACATCTCCACCAGCCACCGGTACAGGTATTCCTCCATAGATTACTCATGTAAATTTTATTAGAATGTAAATGGTAAAATTTTATTGTTTAAAAGTCTTGTAAGTAAGTAAATTATTGCCTCTTATTGCATTTAAATTCTTCAGAAATAGATCTGTTAGTAGACCCTGGGATAGGGCTCTTACATGAAGCTAAGACACCAATGTCCCAAGAACCAGAAGAGATGAAGGAGATGCAAGATAAAGGAAGTTGGAAGACCGTAGAGAAAAAAAAGAAAGCTACAACACCAATCTCGCCAGGAAAGACGAGGAGCCAGACAATTAAAAACTAAGAAAATTATAGGTCCGATAGACCAATTTGGTCTCAGTGGACGTTAACCACCACCACCACCACCATCATCATCATCATTATCATCATTATTTTTAAATTATTATATTATTTAAATAAATATCTTTTAATAATATATTGTATACAAGTAACAGATTGTATTACAATGATTTTTTGCAGCACAACAACAAATGAAACTTGTTCAAATGGTTAAATCAATTGTGGTTTGGAAAAGTTATAAATGTGATGTTTCGTGACGACTGAATTCAATTGTGACCTTGTTGCATTGTGAAAGAACTAGCGACTGAATTCAATTGTTACCTTGTTGCATTACGAAAGAACTTGTGAAACACTGTGACCTTGTTACATTGAGAAAGAACCAACGAAACACTATGACTGTCGATTAATAGTTTACAATGATAGAATGTTTATCAAGAAAGATTGTAATGATGCGTGCATGAAAGATTGTAATGTTGTGGGCACTGTTCTTGGATTTTTTCATTTCAATGTCTGCACGGGCGAAATCGGAATCTGAAGGCAGTTAAACTCTGAGTTTGATCTAAAGAAGCAAAGCGAATCGGTATACGAGTTCCCTTTCCTCCAGGAATCGATGGATTCGAACGACAACAATATTATTTATCAGTTAGTCCACCTTGGGCTTGACCGCAATCTGTTCATTTTAACCAACCGAAAATTGATTATGTTCGACCATGTCAACTACCGTGTGGTGTGGCATTACCGGGACATGCCCTCCTACTCCAACAACTATGTCGAGACCTCTGCCTCCATGGTGATCTTCTATTCTTTAATAATATTTATCTTTAATTCTATGGACACAATAAATATTAGCCCAAAACTCAATTACAACCTAGTAAATAATTCGCAGAAAATCAATACTCACACTTTTTGGTCATCATTTAAGTTATAGCTTTAATTCTATGGACACAATAAATACTAGCCCAAAACTCAATTACAACCTAGTTAAAAATTCCTAGAAAGTCAATATACTTTGTGGTCATCATTTAAGTTATCTCTAATGTGATAACTTAATAATAATATTTAGCTTTAATTCTAAGTACACCATAAATATTATCTCATTTATAATTTTAAATTTTATCAAAAAATTAATTCAAAAGAGTTATATATAAGTGAAAAGAAATGTATACATAAATTTACTTAATGCAATGTTACACAAGTAATAGTTATTATGTTTTTATCAAACAAATTAAAAAATACTTTATAGTATAGTAGAGTAAGCATGCAATTATAGTAATAAATAAAATAAATAATAAATGTTAAAATTAAGAGAAAAGTTATTAATTGATTAATAAAATAATTATAATAATATGTAATTAATAATTAATAACTAAAATACAAATTGATATTGATTTTTTAATAAAACAATTGATATTTCTTTTAATTAATAGTCATTTTAAAATAAAAAATAAATAAATTGTTTTAAACTCTATTTTAAATGGGAGAAAAGTGATAGATTTTTATATAGTTATAAAAGTTTTTATGAATATAAATGTGTGATATTAGAATTTAGAAATAACAATGAAAAAAATATCTATGTATCATTCATTTATTAATATCATTTTAAATCATACATTTTTAAACTATTATATTATTTAAATAATATATTTTAATAATAAATTGTATAGGAGTATGTAAACTATTAAAAGTGAACAATGACTTTTTGTCGGGCAACAACAAATGAAACTTGTTCAAAAGGTAGTTTGACGGAGTTATAAAGCCGATGTGTGGTGACGACTAAATTCCCGAAGGTGATGGTGCCCTACACATATCATGAGGACTAAATTCAATTGTTACTTTGTTGCATTGCTAAAGAACTAGCGAAACATTGTGACCTTGTTGCACTGAGAAAGAAATAGCGAAACACTGTGACATGGATTAATAGTTTACAATGATAGAATGTTTATCAAGAAAGATTGTAATGATGTAGACACTAAAGATTGTAATGATGTAGACATTAAAGATTGTAATGATGCAATTATAGTAATAAATAAAATAAATAAATAATATTTAAATTAAGAGAAAAGTTATTAATTGATTAATAAAACAATTATAATAATTTGTAATTAATAATTAAAATACAAATTGATATTTCTTTTTTAATAAAAAATTAATATTTATTTTAATTAATAATTTTATATATGAATATAATATTTTTAATTAATAATTATTTTAAAATAAAAATAAATAAATTGTTTTAAACTCTATTTTAAATGGGTAAAAAGTGATAAATTTTTATATTGTTCTAAAACCTGTGATATTAGAATTTACAAATATAAACCTATGATATTTATGAATATAAACCTGTGATATTAGGATTTACAAATAACAAAAAATATATGTATATATCATTTATTTTATTTAGTAATATCATTATATAAACAATTAAAAGTGAACAATAGGTTTTTTGCAGCAGCGCAACGGCAAATTGAAACTTGTTCAAATCAACCGTACGTAGTTTGGCAAAGTTATAAAGGCGATGTCATGACGACTGAGTTCAATTGTTACGTTATTGCATTGAGTTCAATTGTTACGTTATTGCATTGAGAAAGAATTAGCAAACACTGTGACCTTGTTGCATTGAGAAATAATCAGCGAAATATTCTGACTGCTGATTAATATTTTACAATGATAGAACATTTATCAAGAAAGATTGTGATGATGTGGGTAATAAAGATTGTAATGATGTGGGCACTGTTCTTGGTTTTTGTCATTTCAGTGTCTGCAGGGGCGGAATCTGAAGGCGAAGATGGTAACTCGGGTGTATCAGCCATGCACTTGGCTCTACTACCCAACAATAAGATCATCTTCTTCGATTCGACTGATTTCGGCTCATCCAAATTCCCTTTACCCTTTGGGAAATGCCAGATCGATCAATTTCTGAAGAAAGATTGCTGGAATCGTTCTATCGAATATATGGAATATGATTTCCACAGGAACCAGGTCAGCTCCTTTCAACTTCAGACGGAAACATGGTGTTCTTCAGGTGCCATGGCCCCTGACGGCTGCCTGATCCAGACCTGTGGTTTCAACGAGGGAGATGGGACAGTCGGAGTATTCAGTCCCTCCCATTTCTGTGATTGCACCGAAATTCCAAACAAGCGATGGTACAACACTGTAAATGTGTTAGAAAACTTGCACAGATGAATCTAGTTAGTAAAGGTTGAACACACAGCTTTGCAGAGCAAAAACACTAAAATAAAATCGAAAGAACAAAAGAATGATTCCTTATAAAATAGGTTACAATGCTCATGATATAGCATTAGTAGGTGAAGATCCCAAGGTAATGCACCATAGTGGTGATCAATGAGAAGACTTAACACCTACAACAAGTTCCGGAGAGAACTAGCCAGTTGTGGAGTGAAAGAAGGAGCAAATCAGGGAGTAAATCATGCAGAAGAACTAACCAGTTGCGGAGTTAAAGAAGGAACAAATCAAGGAGTAAATCATGCAGAAGGAGTCTTGCATGTAGTCTCATGCTCTAACTAAGAGTCCGCATGTAGGTGTGTAGTAGTTCCAACACCCCCCCTAAACACCACTATGGGGGAAAATAGAAAATGGGCCTTGGAAACTAAGGCCAAAGGTCACCCAAAATACAGTGCAACTTGTACTAAAATTGAGGAAAGAGGGAAAACCTCGTGGAAAACCCCCCCCTCAAAATACAATGTAATCAAAAGAAAAGAGGAAGAAAAGAGAGTTTCTAAGTAACTATGTCCTTCACTCCAAGACAATTACGCAGAGAGCGAAACTTCTACTCAGTGAATGTCTTGGTGAAGATGTCTGCAGTCAGTTCTGCTAAAGGAAAAAACTGCAAATCAATGACCCGATCATGTACTAAGTCTCTGATGTAGTGCATATGGATCTCTATGTGCTTTGTCCGCTATCGCTGTACTAGATCCCTGCAAAATTTGAGAGTGCTCTGGTTGTCACACCAAATGACAATGGGCTGGTGGAACTAGACGCCCAACTCAGTGAGGAAGTGCTATAGCCACAGAGCCTGAATGGTGATGTTGACTACTCCTTTGTACTTGGCCTCAGCTGAAGAGACAGCAATAGCAACCTGCTTCTTGCTCGACCAACAAATAGGGCCAGATCCTAGACTGAGTGAATATTCGGAGGTGGACTTGCGATCAATGTTGTCTCCCGCCCAATCAGAATATGTGAAGCCAAGGAGATTCAATGCAATGCCTGCTGCATAGTGAATCCCGAAGGTGATGGTGCCCTACACATATCAGAGGATGCGCTTGACAGCATTCCAGTGTAGCTCATGTGGCTCCTGCATGTATCTGGAAATTGCCCCTACTGCATATGAGAGATCTGGTCTGGAGTGGGTGAGGTACAATAAGCTCCCCACTAGTTGTCGGTAGAGAGTGTTTTCAACTAATGGAGTGTCACCTCCATCCTCAAGGCAGATCCCAGATAGAAAAGGAGTCGATGCTGGCTTGCAGTCAGTCATGCGAAATCTCTTGAGGAGATCCCATGCATACTTAGCCTGCGAGAGTTTGATGCCTGTGGCATCTTGGCTGATCTCAAGACCAAGAAAGAAGTGTAATGGACCCATGTCCATCATCAAGAACCTATCATGCAAGGCCCTCTTGACTGTAGCAATGGCTGAAGCCAAGCTGCCGGTGATCAGGAGATCATCCACATACAAAATTAAGATAAGAAGAGAATCATGTGTCCTGAGCATGTAAACATTCAGATCAGACTTACATCTTTCAAAGTTTTGTGACAAGAGAAAAGAATCCATCTTCGCATACCAAGCTCTCGGGGCCTACTTAAGGCCATAGAGAGATTTCTTCAGCTTGCAGACCAAAGATGAATCCTAAATGAAACCATGTGGCTCCTCCATGTAGATCTCCTCAGATAGGTCTCCATGAAGAAAGAAATTCTTCACATCCATCTGATGTACTTCCCACCCCTGGGCAGCTGCAATGGCAAGTGCAAGGCGTATGGAATCCATCTTTTCTACTGGAGCAAAGGTCTCACCATAATCAATGCCATGCACTTGCTGGAAGCCTTTGGTTACTAGCCTAGCTTTCTGTCTAGTGATTTTCCCATCTATAGCACTCTTGGTCCTATAGACCCATTTGCATCAGACAAGTTTCCTTCCTGAAGGAAGGGGGACTAGATCCTAGGTTTAGTTCTCGAGGAGGGAGTTATACTCCTCCTCCATGGCGGACTCCCAAGATGGATGCCCAACAGCCTTAGCATAAGACTGTGGATCAGAAGACTGAACCAAATGACAATGCCAAGGACAAGAGGAGGCTCAATAAACTATGAGCTAGTCCTCTGCAGATCAAAATTATCCCCCACAAGACCATTTCTAGCAGCTGGGTGGTCTTGTGCATATATCTCACGTAAGCTCCTTGTTCTATGATTTATGACAGGGGAATATGATTCACTGCTGAAAGCCCGATCTGGGCTTGGATGTGGATCATCATATGCATGCACTGGATTTGTATCTGAAGACTCTGTCTCTGCATCTGCATGCTCTACCGCGGCATCTGCATGCTTTGTATCTACGTCTAAGTGTACTGAGTCGTCATCTTGGACATGAGGTAGATAAAAGGTGTCTGCATGCGGTAATTGAGGTGCATGCGAGAGACTTTCCTCAAATTTGACACTTCGCTCAATGATGAGCTTGTCCGTAGAGGAAATCAAGAGTCGGTATCCCTTCACACCGTCAGGGTATCCAACAAATATGCACTCAATGCTCTGTGGATCAAGAGCTTTCCTCTTTTGAGAGGGGATCCTGGCCCATGCTCGGGAGCTGAAAACACGAAAGTGGGTGACCTCTGGTTTAGTGCCACTCCAAGCCTCAAAGAGGGTCTGATCCTTGACAGACCTATGAGAAGATTTGTTCTGAATGTAATTAGCACAATTAAGTGCTTCGGCCCACAGCTTATGAGGCAGTGACTTAGCATGCAACATGTAGGAAGCCATCTCTTTGAGAGATCAGTTCTTTCTCTCAGCAACTCCGTTCTGTTGCGGAGTGTATGGAACTGTGTACTGCAATTGTATGCAAGACTCAAGGCAAAGGTTCTGAAGTGCTGTGTTAACATATTCCCTCCCATTGTCTATATGGAGGGCTTTGATCTTTCTCTCTAACTATGTCTCAACTAGTGCTTTGAAATCTTCAAAGTGCGCAAAAACTTCAGATTTGGACCTGAGAAGATACACCCAAGTATACCGTGAGAAATCATCAATAAATGTAAGCACATACCTTGCTTTGTTGATGGAAGGATGAGGAAAAGGCCCCATGAGATCACTATGGATCAAATCTAGAGGAGAGGATGCTCTGTGAGTCTTACCAGTGTCAAACTTTTCTCTAGGATGTTTGCCAAGGACACACCCTTCACAAACTCCTTTGGAGAAACTGATATTTGGCAAGCCTTCCACCATCTCATGCTTGCTTAGCTGTTGCATATACTTGTAATTTAAGTGACCAAATCTCTCGTGCCAAAGCCTACTACTACCATCAGCATGTGTAAGCAATAAGGAGGATTCAGATTCAATAAATTCAGAAAATGTATACAATCTGGCTCCATTGTTTACCTCACCGGTTGCAATTTTGGAGCTGCTATGTAGGTCATATATGTTCACTGCATCTGGAGTGAATTCCGCTCTCTTTCCAGTGCCAAAATGAGTGATCTTATAAACTGAAAGCAGGTTTACCGAAAGTTTTGGAACATGAAGCACATCTTCAAAGCTTCCGTGTAAAAGTTCCACTCTACCTTTTCTGGTGACCTCAATAGGTGAGTCATCTCCCATGAGGATGGGAGGTCCTTTGCATGCATCCAAAGAGGAATATACTTCCTTTGCAGCAGCCATATGATTTGATGCACCAGAATCTATAATCCATGCATCACGGGAAGAATTAATTGTAACTAAAGCATGAAAATTGCTACCTTTCTCGTGTGGCAGATCCTCAGTTTTCTTCTTGGCGCCTTGAGGGATGTGGTCCCCAAGGTTGTGCTTCAGAAGGATTTCTGCCATTTGGTCAGTTTGTTTCTTCATGCAAGAAGATTCTGGATGGAATCCTCTTTGACAGTAGGTGCATCTGTTTCCTTTCTTCCCTTTCTCATTTCTCGAGCCGGAGGAGTCATTGAAGGGCTTGGTGTACCCTTCCTTCTTTGGACCGGAATGCGCTTTTCCCTTGTTTTTTTGTTGCTGATTTTTCTGATTTGAATCAGATCTGTGATTTTTATTGTGGCTGCCATCATGCACAGCAAGTGCATGTGCTTTTGGAGGTTTGATTTTCCCCATGCCAATGAGTTTGTCTTGCTCAAAAGTAAGGGACTCCATGAACTCTTTGAGAGAAGGCATAGTGTAGGATTTACCTGTTGCAAGCCTTACTGAATGAAATGTAAATACAAAGACGGAGTATTCCGGTCCAAGCTTTGACATAATAGAGAGAATTTGGTGACTCTCCTCCTTGGATTTGTCAATTCCAGAACCCTTGAGTTGCAGCAATAGATCATTATATTTGGTGAAGAAGTCTTAAATTCTGTCATAGTTCCGTGGATCCAATGGCAGCAGCTCCACTTCGAGCAGATGCCCTTTCATCTCATCCTGTTTCCCGTAGAGTTCTTCAACCTTTTTCCAAATCTATTGGGAGTATTGCAGGCAGATAGATGAAATTGCAACTCTGGAGAGATGCACATGCATATGGATCCGTGGGTCTCATCCATACAGTTTAGGTACTTGGATTTCTCTATGGCTGAAGCGGGTTCCACTTCTGCAACCATGGTGATCATGTACAACCCTTTTTGATGAAGGTATCAAGCCATTTGGTCCTTCCATTCATGATAGTTGCATGATGTTAGGATCGATGCTTTGGGAAACTCCATTTTTCTGTTGATCTTCGATCTCCAAGTTGTAATAACTGCAAAATAAAGTGCTGGTGCGCCTTTTATCTAGCAACCTGTGGGCTCTGATACCATGTAAATGTATTAGAAAACCTACACAGATGAATCTAGCTAGTAAAGGTTGAACACACAGCTTTGTAGAGAAAAAACACTAAAAGAAAATCGAAAGAACAAAAGAATGATTCCTTAGAAAATAGGTTACAATGCTCATGATATAGCATTACTAGGTGAAGATACCAAGGTAATGCACCATATTGGTGATTAATGGGAAGACTCAACACCTACAACAAGTTCTGGAGAGAACTAGCCAGTTGCGGAGTGAAAGAAGGAGAAAATCATGGAGTAAATCATGCAAAAGAACTAATCAGTTGCAGAGTTAAAGAAAGAGAAAATCAAGGAGTAAATTATGCAGAAGGAATCTTGCATGTAGTCCCATGCTCTAACTAAGAGTCTGCATGTAGGTGTGTAGTAGTTCCAACATGCACCCATCACATTCTGCCTGACGGTAAAATCATGGTCGTGGCAGGCGGGGGCAGTTCAACTCCCAGTTCGATGCAAAGAAGCAAAGCCAATAGGTGTACCAGTTCCCTTTCCTCTGGTTTCCTCCGGAAATCGATGGATTCGAAGGAGAACATGAAAGCAAAAAATACGATTCTTTACAATTCTTTACATACGGAATTAAATTCTTTAAAGAATCAAAAAAATGAAAGTTTAATGCCTAGGATAAACACCTCCGGCCATTGATGTTAAACACACTTCAGAAAACAGGCTCTCTGCTAAGCTTTGAGGCAATCTCTTTTTTCTTTTTTTTTCCACAAAACCCACGAGCTTCAATTTAGTCCAACTCTTAAGTTTGCTCGTTGTTTTTTCCACAAACGTTGACCTTCATATGTTCTTGCGGGGAACCAAAACCTGCGCAGAGATGTGGTTTGAACATACAACTAATGTAATATCAACACTCAAATTACCATTGTCTTTCACAAGTGCCAGTCTGGTCTATTGGCCTCTCACAAATCGAATTGCAAATTGAAAACTGTTTCCACTATGCGGAAGTAATCTTCCACGCTTCCAGTGCGTAGGCACACTCCTCAACGCAACAAACAACAGTGTATTGGAATGCAACAAACAACAGCAGGATCCTCATGCAAGCAGAAAAATAAAAGAACACATATAATTTGGAAGGCACTTCCAAGCTCTGCTCTCTCAGCTTGATGGTGTAAAACTGAAGGGAATTGAGATACAAGCTTGGGGACCAAACAGATAAATATATAGCCAATCTTCCATCAAGCTTCTGTTGGCTATGTGTCAGGTGTTCCACAGATCAAGGTAGGGAACTCCAGATGGAGTAATGGACCACTTTAGAAGCTCCAACAAGAAATTAATCACTGCAGTTGGTTTCTAGAAATTAAGGAATGACTGCAGTTTACTTCCATAATTGTAGGCAGCATTTGGTAAAAATTTAATGGAGCTTAACATTCTCCCACTTGGTCCATACTTCCAGACTTAATGTCTCATCTTAAAACCCATTGATAATCTATATTAAGTAATAGATACATGAATCATGGCGATAAGTCCTCTAATGACGAGTATTATCTTCCATGTATTACTATGTATTTATTCTTATTATAATTTATGTGGCAACAATTTCTTAATGAATAAACCTTATGTTTATTCCTGGTCCTACACAAATGAGTTTTCTCAAATCAATTAAGGTGCACATAAATATGAGAAAAACATCACAATAGTTAAGAATTTCATTAAAATAACATTGTCCATACAATGAGAAACTACATAATGGAACCAAGTCCCATATTCATTACATGATCCTTGAATTTAAATGGTGGCATGCCCTTAGTCAAAGGATCAGCTATCATCAACTCAGTGCTGACGTGCTCAATGACCACTTTCTTTTCTTTAACACGTTCCCTTATAGCTAAATACTTAATGTCGATGTGTTTATTTCGACTCCCACTTTTGTTGTTTTTAGCCATAAAAACAACAGCTGAATTATCACAATATATTCTCAATGGCTTAGAGATAGAATCCATAATTCTAAGCCCATAAATGAAACTCTTAATCCATACACTATGTAAAGTAGTCTCAAAACAGGAGACGAACTTGGCTTCCATAGTGGAAGTGGCAATCAAGGTTTTCTTGGCACTCCTCCATGATACAGCTCCACTGGCCATCATAAAAATGTAACCTGATGCTGATTTGCGTGAATCAACACATCCAACAAAGTCAGAATCTAAGTAGCCAATTACTTCCAAGTTGTTCGTTCGTCTATACATAATAATGTAGTCTTTGGTTCCTTGAAGGTACCTCATTACTTTCTTTGCAGCTCTCCAGTGGTCTAAACCTGGATCACTCTGATATCGTCCCAACATTCCCACAACAAATGCAATGTCAGGTCTTGTGCAGACTTGAGCATACATTAGGCTTCCGACATCAGAAGCATATGGAATGTTCTTCATTTTTTCCCTTTCAAAGTCGTTCTTCGGGCATTGGTTCAAATTGAACCTATCACCCTTCACAATGGGAGCTACACTTGGTGAACAATCCTTCATCCGAAATCTCTCTAAAATTTTATTAATATAGGTTTCCTGTGATAGACCCAAGATGCCTCGAAATATGTCTCTATGGATCTTAATGCCAATGACATAAGATGCCTCACCCATATCCTTCATATCAAAATTTTTAGAGAGGAATTGTTTCACCACATGGAGCAAACCTTTATCATTGGTTGCTAACAAAATGTCATCCACATATAAAACAAGAAAACATGTTTTACTCCCACTAACTTTCAGGTATATACATTGATCCATAATGTTTTCCACAAAACCGAAAGAAGAAATTACATTATGGAATTTTAAATACCATTGGCGGGATGCTTGTTTTAAATTGTATAATGACTTCTTGAGCTTGCAAACCAATTGCTCACCATCATTAGAGGGGAATCCTTCGGGTTGTTTCATGTAAACCTCCTCCTCTAGATCTCCATTAAGAAAAGCCGTTTTCACATCCAGTTGTTGGAACTCCAAGTCGAAATGGGCTACTAATGCCATAATAACGCGCAAGGAATCTTTCTTAGATACAGGAGAAAGAGTCTCCGTGTAGTCGATTCCTTCTTTCTAAGTGAATCCCTTAGAAACAAGTCTTGCCTTGTATCTCTCAATGTTGCCCAATGAGTCTCTCTTTGTCTTAAAGACCCATTTACATCCAATGACTTTTGCACCATTAGGCAACTCAACAAGATCCCAGAATTCGTTACTCTTTATGGAATTCATCTCTTCCTTCATGGAATCGTACCATAATTCTGATTCTTTGCAACTCATGGCTTGTGAAAAGGACTCGGGATCATTTTCAGCTCCAATGTTGTAGTCAAATTCTTGCAGATACACAACATAATCATCAGGAATTGTTGATCTCTTTGGTCTAGTAGATCTTCTTAATGTTGTACCATCATCTTCCTGAGAAATATGTGGTTCAACTTGTTGTTCAAAAGTTCTTGGCAACTCTTGAACTACCTGATCTACTGGAATGTCGTCAGCAGCTTGTGGAACTTCAACAATTGGTTGTTCAACACCAATTTGTACTTGAGGGGTGCTATGAACAATAACCAATCTATCACTTGAGGTGGAAGGTTGAAACTCTAAATGATCCTTCTCAGAAACTATGTTCCTGGTTTGATCGCTCCCACTGATCAAGTCATTTTCAAGAAACTTTACATTTCTTGATTCCACAATCCTAGTGCTGTGAGATGGACAATAAAATCTGTAACCTTTAGACCTTTCAGCATATCCAATGAAATACCCACTAATGTTCGTTGGGTTCAGCTTCTTCTCTTGTGGATTATAAATTCTCACTTCAGACAGGCATCCCCAAATGCGCATATGTCGCAAACTCGATTTCCAACCTTTCCATAATTCAAATGGCATTTTAGGAACCGCCTTGGTTGGAACTCGGTTTAATATATACACTTTCGTCTTAAGTGCTTCAGTCCACAAGGATTTAGGAATATTGGAGCTGCTAAGCATACTCTGCACCATGTCCAATAATGTTTGATTTCTTCTTTCTGCTACACCATTCTGGTCGGGTGAACTAGGCATGGTGTATTTGGCAACAATCCCATGCTCTTGAAGAAATTTAGCAAATGGCCCAGGTGCTTGTCTATCTTCTGTGTATCTACCATAATATTCTCCACCTCTATCTAATCTCACGATCTTAATTTGCTTGCCACATTGTTTCTCTACTTCAGCCTTAAAGATCTTAAAGGCATCTAATGCTTCGCTCTTTTTATGAAGCATGTAGAGATACATATATCGTGAGTAATCATCTATAAAGGAGATGAAGTATCTCTGACCATGTGAGTCCATGTCTGGACTACATATATCAGTATGTATGATCTCTAATATGTCCGAACTCCTATTGGCACCTTTCTTTGACTTGTTGGTCTGCTTCCCCTTTATGCAGTCCACACAAGTCTCAAAATCAGTAAAATCTAGAGTATTAAGTACCCCTTTATTTACCAATCTTTTAATTCTTTCTATGGAAATATGACCTAGTCTCCGGTGCCATAATTTAGAGGAATATTCTTTAATAACACATCTTTTAGTGCCAGTGTGAACATGAATTGAATCATAAGTGACATTGTTTTGTAAATTAATGCAGTAAAGACCATTAGACAAAATACCATTCCCAACATAATCAGATTTATAAAATAGATTGAAGGATTTTTCTAAAAAGTTAAAGGAATATCCAAAAGGTACAAGCCTTGAAACTGAAATCAAGTTTCTAGAAAAACTTGGAGCATAAAAGGTCTTTTCTAATTCTAAAACAAAGCCACTACTTAAACTTAAATAACATGTTCCTATAGCTTCCACATGCGAGCCCATCTTGTTTCCTGAAAAGATGCTTTGCTCACTTCCCACAGGCTTCCTTAGGTTTTGCAAACCCTGCAAGGAATTCGAAATGTGAATTGTTGATCTAGAATCAATCCACCATGCGTTAATATTGACGTTAACCATATTAGATTCATAACAAACAAACGAGATTAAATTACCTTTGTCCGCAAGCCATTTCTGAAATTTGGCACATTCCTTCTTTATGTTTCCCTTCTTTTTATAGAAGAAACACTTGGAATTCTTCTTGATATTGGCTTGGGGAGGTACTTTACCTTTCCATTTCCGATTGGCTTGAGATTTGACCTTTCCACACGTTGCCAACATTGCACTCTCTCCCAGTTCCACCACGTCTCTCTTCCTTTTGAACACACATGGTCATGAGTTCATTAATTGACCATTTATCCTTATGTGTGTTGTATGAGATTTTGAAAGGTCCGTATTGGTGCGGAAGGGCGTTCAGGATGTAGTGCACCAGGAAAGACTCTGATATTTCAACCTTGAGTTTCTTCAATTGAGCCACAGTGTCCCTCATCTGCATGATGTGCTCGCGCACACCTTTCACACTGGTGAGCCTTAGGGATGAGAACTTCATGATTAGGGTGCTTGCTAGTGCCTTGTCTGAAGTGACGAATTGATCATCAATGGCCTTCAACAAGTCTCAGACCTTTCATGCTGATCAACGGAACCACGAATACCAACTGAAATTTTAATCTTAATGAACATCATGCTTAGACGATTGGATCACTCCCATCATTCATAAAGCGTGATGTCCATTGTAGTGCTGGTATTAGTGAGTTCCAGTGGTTCATCTTTCGTAATAGCATAGTCTATGTCCATCCACCCCAAATGAAGGAGAACCCTCTCCTTCCGAACCTTATAGTTATCTCCCTTAAGTTCAGGGATATCACAATGAATTTCAGAGAAATTTGCAGGTTGTACAACTGCATCAAAATTAAATATCACATGCTTATGTTAAAATTGAGGCTTAAATAAAATTTCATGTTTTACCAATGTAAATCATGCTCAAAATTGAATCTAATGACATAAAAATTTCCTGTGGGCTAAATTTTCAATTCAAGCAGATTCAATTATTTAATTATTCATAGTTTTGAACTTTATGATAAAACTATTAATTCATAACTCCTGTGGGCAGGTTATGAAATTTTATCCTAATTAATTACATAAATATAATAAAAAATCCTGTGGGATAAAATTTATTATATTTAGTCTAATTAATTACAATTTAATGTCTAAATAATCTTCATGTGATCTAACCAATCATAATAGATAATTTTATTTAATTAAAGATGATGTGACTATTCTCTAATTAATTAAAATTATATGGATCACTAGACATTATTTCTTACATAAATTGCATAAACAAAACTTAACCGGAGTAAAAATAATGTTTATTGAAAGAAGTCAAAATGACATTTTAAATAAACTCCATATAACTATTTCTTGTAAAAATTGTCATAAATGTTAGCATTACGGTAAATGACGGTAATAATTCCTCACAAAATTAAAATTAAAGTTAAAGCAGTTAGCATTACCATAAATGACTGCAAATCGATTGTTCAGTTTATAAACAAAACCCGGAGATAGACTGAAGCAGCATTGATCTACTTTGCACTTGCATAGCAAATGTAGTTCGAAGGCTAGCTAGCTTGACTTCAAGCTCCGTCTATAAGTTTATAAAACAAACAAACATAGACAAGCAAACAAGCTATTCGCTCACAAGATAAATAAAATTAAAATTAAAATTAAATTAAATCACTGCTTTACGCAAATTAAGTATGAGCACAGTTATAAATTTATACACATCAAGGCAGAGATAAATTAAGGCTCTGATACCAAATGAAAGTTGAAATAACGATTCTTCTAATTAATTATCAAATTTCAACAATGTTAAATCTGAACTTAATGCGGAATTAAAATTAAAGAAATCATAAAAATATGTAAAAATTGATGCCCAAGAAAAATACCTCCAGCCATTGATGCTAAACACACTTCAGAAAACAAACTCTTTGCTAAGCTTTGAGGCAGTCTCTTCTTTTTATTTTCCACAAAACCCACGAGCTTCAATTCAGTCCAACTCTTAAGTTTGCTCATTGTTTTTTCCACAAACATTGACCTTCATATGTTCTTGCGGGGAACCAAAACTTGCACAGAGATGTGGTTTGAACATACAACTAATGTAATATCAGCACTCAGATTACCATTGTCTTTCACAAGTGCCAGTCTGGTCTATTGGCCTCTCACAAATCGAATTGCAAATTGAAAATTGTTTCCACTATGCGGAAGTAATCTTCCACGCTTCTAGTGTGTAGGCACACTCCTCAATGCAACAAACAACAATGTATTGGAACACAACAAACAACAGCGAGATCCTCACGCAAGAAGAAAAATAAAAGAACACAGATAATCTGGAAGGCACTTCCAAGCTCTGCTCTCTCAACTTGATGGTGTAAAACTGAAGGGAATTGAGATACAAGCTTGGGGACCAAACAGATAAATATATAGCCAAGCTTCCATCAAGCTTCTTTTGGCTATGTGTCAGGTGTTCCACAGATCAAGGTAGAGAACTCCAGATGGAGTAATGGACCACTTCAGAAGCTCCAACAAGAAATTAATTACTGCAGTTGGTTTCTAGAAATTAAAGAATGACTGCAGTTTACTTCCATAATTGTAGGCAGATGAGGGACACTGTGTCGCAATTGAAGAAACTCGAGGTTGATATATCGGAGTCCTTCCTAGTGCACTACATCCTGAATACCCTTCCGCACCAATATGGACCTTTCAAAATCTCATACAACACACATAAGGATACATGGTAAATTAATGAACTCATGACCATGTGTGTTCAAGAGGAAGAGAGACTGGTGATGGAACTGGGAGAGAGTGCAATGCTGGCAACGCGTGGAAAAGGAAAATCTCAAGCCAATCGGAAAGGGAAAGGTCAAGTACCTCCCCAAGCCGATATCAAGAAGGATTCCAAGTGTTTCTTCTGTAAAAAGAAGGGACACATAAAGAAGGAATACGCCAAATTTCGGAAAACGGCTTGCGGACAAAGGTAATTTAATCTCGTTTGTTTGTTATGAATCTAATATGGTTAACGTCAATATTAACGCATGGTGGATTGATTCTGGATCAACAATTCACATTTCGAATTCCTTGCAGGGTTTGAAAAACCTAAGGAAGCCGGTGGGAAGTGAGCAAAGCATCTTATCAGGAAACAAGATGGGCTCGCATGTGGAAGCTATAGGAACATGTTATTTAAGTTTAAGTAGTGGCTTTGTTTTAGAATTAGAAAAGACCTTTTATGTTCCAAGTTTTTCTAGAAACTTGATTTCAGTTTCAAGGCTTGTACCTTTTGGTTATTCCTTTAACTTTTCAGAAAAATCCTTCAGTCTATTTTATAAATCTGATTATGTTGGGAATGGTATTTTGTCTAATGGTCTTTACTACATTAATTTACAAAACAATGTCACTTTTGATTCAATGCATGTTCACACTAGCACTAAAAGATGTGTTATTAAAGAAGATTCCTCTAAATTATGGCACCGGAGACTAGGTCATATCTCCATAGAAAGAATTAAAAAATTGGTAAATGAAGTGGTACTTCTGGATTTTACTGATTTTGGGACTTGTGTGAACACCATAAAGGGAAAGCAGACCAACAAGTCAAAGAAAAGTGCCAATAGGAGTTCGGACATATTAGAGATCATACATACTGATATATGTAGTCCAGACATGGACTCACATGGTCAGAGATACTTCATCTCCTTTATAGATAATTACTCACGATATATGTATCTCTACATGCTTCATAAAAAGAGCGAAGCATTAGATGCCTTTAAGATCTTTAAGGCTGAAGTAGAGAAACAATGCGGCAAGCAAATTAAGATCGTGAGATCAGTTAGAGGTGGATAATATTATGATAGATACACAGAAGATGGACAAGCACCTGGGCCATTCGCTAAATTTCTTCAAGAGCATGGGATTGTTGCCCAGTACACCATGCCTGGTTCACCCGACCAGAATGGTGTAGCAGAAAGAAGAAACCGAATATTATCGGACATGGTGCGGAGTATGCTTAGCAGCTCCAATCTTCCTAAATCCTTGTGGACTGAAGCACTTAAGTCGACAGTGTATATATTATATCGAGTTCCAACCAATCAATTAAGGTGCACATAAATATGAGAAAAACATCACAATAGTTAAGAATTTCATTAAAATAACATTGTCCATACAATGAGAAAATACATAATGGAACCAAGTCCCATATTCATTACATGATCCTTGAATTTAAATGGTGGCATGCCCTTAGTCAAAGGATCAGCGATCATCAACTCAACTCAGTGCTGACATGCTGACCACTTTCTTTTCTTTAACACATTCACTTATAGCTAAATACTTAATGTCAATATGTTTATTTCGACTCCCACTTTTGTTGTTTTTAGCCATAAAAGCAGCAGCTGAATTATCACAATATATTCTCAATGGCTTAGAGATAGAATCCATAATTCTAAGCCCAGAAATGAAACTCTTAAGCCATACACCATGTAAAGTAGTCTCAAAACAGGAGACGAACTCGGCTTCCATAGTGGAGACGAACTCGGCTTCCATAGTGAAAGTGACAATCAAGGTTTGCTTGGCACTCCTCCATGATACAGCTCCACTGGCCATCATAAAAATGTAACCTGATGTTGATTTGCGTGAATAACACATCCAGCAAAGTCAGAATCTGAGTAGCCAATTACTTCTAAGTTGTCCATCTATCTATACCTAAGAATGTAGTCTTTGGTTCCTTGAAGGTACCTCATTACTTTCTTTGTAGCTCTCCAGTGGTCTAAACCTGGATCACCAATGGAGCTTAACAAAACAATTAGTCCACCATGCGCCTGACGGCAATCTGTTCATTTTCGCCAACGGAAAATCGATTCTGTTCGACCATGTCAACAAGCGCGTGGTGCGGCATTACCCGGACATGCCCGCCTACTCCAGCAACAGCTACGTCCAGACCTCTGCCTCCTCCGTTCTCCTCCCACTGGATCCAGGAGCTAGTGACGCTGAAGTGCTGATCTGCGGCGCTGGAGCTGCTGAGTTTTCATATAGGGAAGTGATCCGATCGAATTCGACCACCAACACCTGCGGACGTCTGAGATTCACGGATCCTGATCCACATTGGCGGATGGAGAGCATGCCCATGCGCCCCACGGTAATGGTAATGGGGGACATGCTTCTTCTCCCAACTGGCGACGTGTTAATTATCAACGGAGCTTCCAAGGGCTCTGGTTCAGGGGACACCATTCTTTATGGTCTTCTTTACAAGCCATCAAGTCCCGGGCCACTTCGGTTTGAGGTGCTCACTCCCTCCGCCACTCCTAGGCTCTACCGTCCCAGTTGCCATATGCTCCCTGATGGCCGCGTTCTTGTGGGCGGCAATAATCTCGACAAATTTAGGGGCGTGCCGTATTCCACAGACCTCAGTTTGGAGGCGTTTTCTCCCCCCTATCTGGCACCTGAGAACGATGCGCATCGGCCCTTAATCACGTCCTGGCCGTCTGCCATGGGCTATGGCCGTACCTTCACCATGAGATTTTACTTGCAAATCTTGGCGGGTCAACAAAAAGAAGCAATTTCTGTTACAATTCTGGCGCCGTCTAATTTTACTACACACAGTTATTCCATGAGCCAGAGGCTGCTCGGACTGGAGATCATTGAGGTTGTGCAAATTTTTGAAGTGATATATGAGACTACTGTTACTGTTCCGCGTAATGCAGCCTTGGCTCCTCCTGGCTTTTATCTTCTGTTCCTTGTGCATGCCGGGATTCCTAGCCCTGGGAAATGGATAAAGATTACCTGTGATGAACCTAGGTCTATAGAAAGCATGTCTATTAAAGAACCCATGCCTATGGAAGCTGTGTGTAAGGAAACCTGCATGTCTGACGAAGGTGTGTGTAAAGAAGCAGCTACATCCAACGGCCTTACAACTACGATGGCGCCTGCAGTGGCAGGAATGGCTCTGGGTTTGTGTTTTTGTCTTGTATGGGTCAAACGTATTTGCGAGTATCTTATATCTACGGGGCGTACAAGGATGACGCCTCAGGAGACAGCAGTGGCATTAGCAGCGCCTCTGACTGTTTTATTATTGCTTGATCTGCTCTGCTCTCTACTCTAAATCCAAATTGCCGAACGCATAAATCCGTTCGACTGACTCACAGCAGTACACCTCTGAAATAAATGAAATATATCCAGCGGAGCGGCAGCTATGTGTTTGACATTTGGCATGAACCTAATTCAGTGCCAAATAAAATAAGTTCAGTTATAGATAGATGCGTTTGAATTTTGCCTGAAAGCAATTTAATGTAGAATAAAACACATATATGCTACTGAAAGCTTCATTATACTCATATTTTTTAATTCAGATTTGGCATTTTTTTTTATATTCAATCACACTATCTTCATGCATGATATTAATATTTAAATGGCAGATCCACGTTAACTGATTTATTCAATTATACGGAATTAGAGTCGTTTGATTTCAGATTTGGTATGTTTCTTTTTAAGGTAACATGTACTATTCAATTACAGTATCTTCATGCATATTTAGATTTACATGGTAGATACACTACAACTGATTTATTCGATTACTGCATGAACCTGAAATAAAATGCATTCAATTATAGATGCGTTTGAATTTTGCCTGAAAGCAATTTAGTTTAGTGTGGAATAAAATATTTATATGTTACTGAAAGCTTAACATTAGATTCATATCTTTAATTTAGATTTGGTATTCTTTTGTTTTTCAAGTAAAATGTATTCAATTACAGTATCTTAATGCATATTTATAACATTTACATGGCAGATACACGATAACCGATTTATTCAATCGCTTCATTTTCACGCTACAAAATTAATTTATTCAATTACACAGTAATTTCACACCATAAAGAGAAGCTGTTTTATATTTATATTTCAAGGGTTCATCACAGCAACATGTGTAAGCAAAGCAAAGCAAAGGCCAATGGACGATATGATTTAACAAATATGCAGATGAATAAGTCTATTACTAATTCAAAACTAATTGATTTATTAATTACACGGTCTCTACACAGTAATAGGTGGTGATTTCTCTGTTCTCATGTGATCCGTTGTTTAGATATTTTGAATTAACGCCACACGTCTCAAGTCTCTATTTCTCTCCTCTCACATCATCTGCACTCAGTTTCCATGAAGAAAGAATGTTGCTTCTCACAAACTAAAACACTCTGCGCTAACATTTTCTTCCCGCCTTTCAAAACCTCATAATGTTTTTCGTGGGTAATCTTCCCAAAATTTGAATCAACAATCCCTTCCATATCTCTTCTGCCATTTCCAGGTAGCGTAGTCTAAAGAAGCTATAAATTCTGGTAAGATTATAATAAAATCTGGACGTTGGTGTTATCAAGTAATGACTACTAACAATCAGCATGAATTTAGTGTTTTCTTTACCATATATTTTGTTTTCGACTCTTGCATTTAATGTTATGAGAACATTAAGCTATACTATAGTAGCAAACCCTAAACGGGGAAATGAAACGCCGGTTTAAATCCAAAAGGTCACATCGCTCAAAAATGGAACATACGTGTTTTTCCGATGCTCCAAAAATAACCAACAATAGTCATAATCAATTTGTTAATATTTATATGGAATACACTAGGTTATAAATATTTATATTGAGAATCATTCCATATTATATATATTTGTGTTAGAAATCAAATATTTATATGGAGAATCATCACATATTATATATATTTGCCTTAAAAATCTGAGAAGATATATACATTTGTGGTCACATCACTCAAAAATGGTAGATATGTATTTTTGGGATGCTCTAATTTGGAGAGGTATTGACTTATAAATACGATAGGATCTATAATTATTGCTACCATTCAATATTAGGTATTACTAAAAAAAGAATAATTCGATTATATATAACCTTGAAATAAAGAGATAATTTTTAGATTTAGATAAAGGAGGATTGGCGGTGAAAATAGCAGTTTACCAGAAAGGCGGAATCGGTAAATTAACAACTAGTCAAAAAGTGTTACAGATTGAGTGTGATCCCAAACACAATAGTACTTTTACTCTTACAGGATTTCTAATACCTACAATTATAAATACTTTACAATAGTGATAATCAATTTGTTAATATTTATATGGAATACACTAGGTTATAAATATTTATATTGAGAATCATCACATATTATATATATTTGTGTTAGAAATCAAATATTTATATTGAGAATCATCACATATTATATATATTTGTGTTAGAAATCTGAGAAGATATATACATTTGTTGAAAGAAATCCTATAAAAGTAATAGAAATAAATAAATAAAATGAAATTAACTTGAAATAAATAAATGAAATGAATTTGATAGGGTCAAAAGTTTTCCAAATCCATTGAATAGGGGAATTTATGAAGTAAATCAACAATTTGTTAATTCCTAATAAAAATGAAGCAAAGTAGTAGTTTGTTTATTCCTAATAAGAATGTACTAGCGTAAAATTTTATTATTGCAATGATTTCATCTCACTTTCACAAATAATAGGCAATCAAAAAAATGAAATAATGGATCATGATTTTACTCATGAGAAAATAAGGATAATCAAATTTGTAAATGAAATAACAAGGATTACTAAATTCACACTGACCTCAATAAACACAATGATATGAGGAAAGAAATTCACAATGTGAATGTGATGTGATAAAATCAACAAATACAACAACCTTTCAAAATAAAAAATAAAGATAACCAAATTTGTAAATGAAATAACAAGGATTACTAAATTGATGCAGGAGCATCTAGACTTGGGCCAGCAATGTGACGGAGTGGTCACATGTTGTGGCTAATGCAAGACTTGAGGAAGACTTAGTTGTTAAATTGTGTTAATTTCAATAAGGGCAAGCAGTTAAAAGAGGTCTAGTTTAGCTAAATGAAGATAAAGATTGGGTTATAACTGTATAACTAATTCTTTCATCTGCGGAAAGAAGTAGTTAGCTATGACTTATGTATAAATTCTTTCTGGAAAAAAAAAGAGGGAGGCAGCAGGGGAGAGATAGAGGGAGCGAGGGAAGGTCTGACAAAGTGAGAGGGCCAGGGCAGAGCACACCCATCCTTGTATGGTCAAGCTGTGGAGGTGACGGTAATATGCTAATAAAGATTCTGCATGTGAAAACTGTAATAGTTCTTTGATTTTTGTGACTCGATCTCCCCATGTTTAATTGGACAAATGTGTAGTTGTAACCGAGTTGCAAATAATAAAAACGTGTTTTTGTGAATTTATACGGGAATGCTTCATTGTGAATTTTTGTCTGCGTATGTGTAATTATCTTGTGTGAAGGACCCAAACCTCTACGTCAGTCAAATATATATATTGCAGGTAATCTCTGAGATGAAACCTTTGTTCCAGCGTGGGAAGTAACAGGGAGTTATTTGTCAAATCTGTTTATGATCTCAAATTTTATAATGAATATTTGAAAGCACAGGTTCAGGGCTTCCATGTCCAGAATACTAAATCTAGCAACCCAGAAGGGTGGAACGCTACGCTGGAGAGTCTCTGCTAAAGAATAGGGCACATCAGCCACAAGAAAAAGGGAAAGTTGGAGCAATTCGAAAGGCTGCGGAAATTGTGCTAAGAATGCGCTTGGGCCAGAGATGTAGAGGATTGCACGAAAGAAGTTGAAATAGATGTTGAACAGGGGCTGAGCAACAAAGATGTTGAGAAACGACGGAAAATCTGGGATAGGAATGAGCTGGAAAAGCATTTGGGGCCGTCAGTTTGGAAGCTCATCATTGATCAATTTAATGACATTGGTAAGAATTTTACTTGTGGTTGCTATTGTTTCGTTTGTTCTTGCATGGATTGATGGCAATGAAGGTGGTGAAACAGATATCATTGCCTTTGTCAAGCCATTGGTTATTTTCTTGATTTTGATTGCCAATGCTACCGTCAGCGTCTGGCAAGAAGATGCAGAGAAAGCCCTAGAGTTGTTGAAGGAAATGCAGTCGGAACACGCCAAGGTGAGAAGGGAGAGGCATTTCCCAAGATCGGGCCCGTAAATATATTGAAAACGAAGAGACTCCTAGTTTCATTTTCATCAAATGGTATCAGAGCGGGAAAAGATTTCCTGCAGAAAGGAGTTTTTGCGTGCTGAGAAAGAAGAGTGTGAGCAGCCATGGTGACAGAGCTGGTCATCAGAAATACTGGTAGGATAAAAAGACTAAATAAGCATGTTTTGTGTGCAAGGGTTCCAAGGTTGCACAGGAAGAAAGCAGGTCTTGGAAGAAGATAGATGCTGGCAGTAGTAAAGAGGTAAGATAGCAAAGGAAAAGTTGCAGAGGGCAAATGGGCAAGGACAAAAAAGGTCAAAGATAACCGAATGAAAGATAGCAGAGAGGAGAAGAGTTTTACTCTCAAAGAAATAATTTACAGAAAGAAAATAACTTGAGACAGTGCATGCAGAATGCAGATGGACATGATCCTACAGGGATCATAAAAATATATATATATATATATATATATATATATATATATATATATATATATATATATATATATATATATATATATATATATATGATGATATTTGTTTTCACTGAGTTGATAAACTGTGATTGTAGGTTTTCAGTAGCAAGCAAAGGGAAAAACATAACAAAGAAAGCACTCTGAAGTGTTCTTAAGGGAGAGTGAGAGCTTGCAGAAGCCTAGGAGGAGTAAATACGGTGCTCAAAAGGAGGTTCCAGATGGAGGACCATGCTTACCAAGAGACTGAGCGTGGAGATCTTAGTGAGGTAAGATTGCAGTGAGGAGGACTTGCTATTGCAAAGGCTTGCTGCAGTAGAGAGAGGAGCTCAAGAAGAGAGAGATGATGGAAGATCATTGCAGAGGTTCTGAAGAAAGCTACTATAGGGGAAAGAATGCCAAGACAAAGGGAATGAAGAGGATGAGTCAAGAGGAGCTTGACAAGCAACTTGACATAAAAGCAAGATTGGAGATATTGACAGAGCTGCTACAAGAACTAGAAGACCAGAAAAGAGGATGGACCTTTCCATTAAAAGGAAAGAAGGTGATTTGGCACTCATTACAGATGAGGTGGAAGCAAAAGGAGATTGCCTTATGGACAAAGAAACTCAAATTCTTTGAGTCAAGAATAAGAATGGAAGATGCCGCAGGCAAATTTGTTCAAAGAAAAATACTTGAAGAAGTAGGAGAAGCAGATGAAGCAGATGAAGTTATCTGCAAGCCAGAGGAAGGAATATCTCTGGATGATGATGAGGAAGAGGTGAGATCGTATGAGGGTCTCAAAATTTCGGAAGAGAACTTGCATCAGCATACTGAAATGTTAATAGGAAGACTAGAAGGAAGCTCATGGAGATATACTGAAATGTTGACAGGAAGACTAGAAGGAAATTCAGAGAAACAGGTTGAATTAGTGACAGAAGGTAAAACTGATGGGAAAGACGCAAATAAAATAATTGATGTTCCACATAAGCTTCCAACATTGCATACACCGTTGTAAGAAATCTTGGCTATGATGTTGCCACTCGAAGGAAGTTTAGGTATGCAAGAGGGCCAGATGAGCATTAGGAAGAGTGTTTTATCAGTAGAAAAGAACTCGTTAGTTCAAGATGTAACATCTAACAAATATTCTATAGAGGATGTGCAACTCTCTAGGAGTAGCCGAGAGAGACAGAAGAGGTCAAAGAGGGTTTAATTGACATGGAAGTATCAGTTCGACAGGCAGGGGAAGACAAATAATCGTTTAATTTTCTATTTATTGGTCAACGGAAACCTGGCGGAAATGCCATCAAATGTAGTGATCAACCCTGTTCTGTTCCCATGGTTTGGGACGCATATCAAGCCGGTTCCCTTGAAAAGTTGGCAGGCAGGGACATGAAATCAATTGAAGGAAGGGTTAAGTTGCTGACATCTTGTCTTCACGGCGGTAGAGGGTTGCCCATAGTTGGTAGTGACATTTCTTGGCGGGGAGCATGTGGTCTTAGCTATTGTTCCTCTCCACTCAATGGCTCCTAAACATTGTTTTCAAGTGATTCAGTATCACCTATACGGAATGTAGTTGATAGTCCTGGAAGAGGAACTTGTATAGAAGGCAAAAGCTCAAAAATATTAGTGGAAGCAACATATAAAGGCTAAAAGGGACAACCAATGAAGATTTTCAAAGAAGTTCATGAAGAAGAGACCATGATTTCTGAAAACATAGTAGAAGATCATCACGCTATCATGATGATAGGCATGGTTGAGCCAACCATGGGAGATGTTGAGTTGATCAACCTGGAACACATACCTCAAGGAAGACGACATGAAATAGAAATTCACCTAGAAAAAGGTGAAGAAAATGAAGAAGAGATGACAATGACAAAAAGTCAACAACAAGATCAAGGAGAAAAAGAAAGCAGTGCTCATCAAGAAGCTAATGTATGGGAAAAGGAGCTAGAGTTACTGGAGAAATGGCTAAAAGCACCAGTACCTGATGAAGACTGCAAGAGGTTTGCAGTAAAAGAAGCAGAAGCAGGGGAGGAAGTTCACAACTGTGAACCAGGGCAAGGAAGCCTTATTAGAATAGATGATGTAGAGGAAAAACGTGAAAACTCTTTGAAGGAGTTAAATCAACACAGTGGGATGTTGATGAAAGAAGAAAGTCCAGAACAAGAAGTTGAAGTACTGTTGAAAAGAGACACACAGTCTGAATGTGTGAAACAGAGAAAGGTGCAACTGGACCGCAGCAACAACCTAAAGCAGGAAGGGAGAATTAATGAAGAAGACCAGCAAGAAGATCGACTGGAAACAGAGATTGAGAACATAAAGAAACTGGTGTTGAAGAAGACCAGAAGGCAAAGGTTGGCAGCATCAGAAAAGGTGATCAGTCAAGTACTGAAATATTTTCAACAAGGTAAGAGAATTTTTCGAAATGATCTTGATGCCACCAAAAAGCTTGAAGAGACCAAAACAACAGCCAAAAAAATTAGATTTATTGAGGCCATCTCAGTGAATGATCTTGTGAATCATTCTGTTGTTGATTCCATTGATTTTCATTCAATAAAGGTAGAGCGACAACATAGAATAGAAGGAGAAAATGTGACATTGGAATTTATAAAGAAAGTGATGGAAGACTTCAAGAATCTGGAAAACATACACAGGAGGTGTTCATTTCAAATATTACTGCAAGTACAGGATTTGTTGGAGGCGATGCCACAACTGGTTGACATCGATATTTCGATTGGAAAGCAATTCATTGTTTTTGATGACATCCATGTTGAAGTTATACTTGTGCTATTTGTATTCAAGTGTATGTGTCCAACTGAAATCTACCTTGCAAGAGGAAACCGTGAAAGCAGGAGTATGAACCAAATTTATAGTTTTGAGGGCGAAGTCAAGTCCAAGTACAATGAAAAAATGGTTGAGCTTTTCGCTGAAGTGTTATGCTACTTGCCTTTGGCTCATGTCCTCAATGACAAGATTTTTGTTGTCCGTGATAGTTTTTTTAGTGTTGATGGTATAAACCTGGATGTTATCAAAGACATTGTTCGGTTCCAAGAGCCACCTGAAGAGGGTATGATGTGTGAAATACTTTGGAGCGATCCACAGCTCCATAAAGGGTGTGGACCCAGCAAACAAGATGTTGGTTTGTCTTTTGGAGAAGATGTGACCAAAAGGTCTTTCCAAGAAAACAATCTTGAGCTGGTGGTCAGGTCTCATGAAGTTAAAGAGGAAGATTATGAAAGTGAACACGATGGCAAACTTATTACGGTTTTCACAGCTCCAAACTATTGTGACCAGAAATGAAAGATGAAGCAGGAAGCAACTGACATGCATCCTAAACGGAGGAACAGAGCATATGGACAACTCCAGGACAAATTCTGGGATCCAGGAGGAATTTTATTTTTTTTCTTGAAAGCACATGATCAGGGGATCATGAATGTTTTCAAGCGTGAGAGTCTGATGCAGAAGCATCTATACTTGGGCCAACAATGTGATGGAGTGGTCACATGTTGTGGCTAATGCAAGACTTGAGGAAGACTTAGTTGTTAAATTTGTGTTAATTTCAATAAGGGCAAGCAGTTAAAAGAGGTCTAGTTTAGCTAAATGAAGATAAAGATTGGGTTATAATTGTATAACTAATTCTTTCATCTGCGGAAAGAAGTAGTTAGCTATGACTTATGTATAACTTCTTTCTGGAAAAAAAAAAGAGGGAGGCAGTAGGGGAGAGATAGAGGGAGCGAGGGAAGGTCTGAGAAAGTGAGAGGGCCAAGGTAGAGCACACCCGTCCTTGTATGGTCAGGTTGTGGAGGTGATGGTAATATGCTAAGAAAGATTTTGCAGGTGAAAACTGTAATAGTTCTTTGATTTTTGTGACTCGATCTCCCCATGTTTAATTGGACAAATGTGTAGTTGTAACCGAGTTGCAAATAATAAAAACGTGTTTTTGTGAATTTATACGGGAATGCTTCATTGTGAATTTTTTTCTGCGTATGTGTAATTATCTTGTGTGAAGGACCCAAACCTCTGCGTTAGTCAAATATATATATTGCAGGTAATCTCTGAGATTAACCTTTGTTCCAGGGGAGTTATTTCTCAAATCTGTTTATGATCTCAAATTTTATAATGAATATTTGAAAGCACAGGTTCAGGGCTTCCATGTCCAAAATACTAAATCTGTTAACCCAGAAGGGTGGAACGCTACGCTGGAGAGTCTCTGCTGAAGAATAGGGCACATCAGCCACAGGAAGAAGGGAAAGTTGGAGCAATCCGAAAGGCTGCGGAAATTGTGCTAAGAATGCGCTTGGGCCAGAGATGTAGAGGATTGCGCGAAAGAATTTGAAGTAGATGTTGAACAGGGGCTGAGCAGCGAAGATGTTGAGAAACGACGGAAAATATGGGATTGGAATGAGCTGGAAAAGCATTTGGGCCATCAGTTTGGAAGCTCATCATTGATCAATTTAATGACACTCTGGTAAGAATTTTACTCGTGGCTGTTGTTGTTTCGTTTGTTCTTGCATGGATTGATGGCAATGAAGGCGGTGAAACGGATATCATTTCCTTCGTCGAGCCGCTGGTTATTTTCTTGATTTTGATTGCCAATGCTACCGTCGGCGTCTGGCAAGAAAGCGATGCGGAGAAAGCCCTAGAGGCGTTGAAGGAAATGCAGTCGACACACCAAGGTGAGAAGGGAGAGGCATTTCCCAAGATCGGGCCCGTAAATATATTGAAAACGAAGAGACTCCTGGTTTCATTTTCATCATAAATTTACGGTGACCTCAATAAACACAATGATATGAGGAAAGCAATTCACAAATGTGATGTGATAAAATCAGATTGGAAGATCCACAAGAAAAATAGGATATTTTTATTGGATTATGTTTGTTTATTTTATCTTAAAATTTTATTTGTCAAATGATAATAACTTGGTAGTTAGAGGGCTTAATTCTCCCTCTACTTGAGTTTTATTGGCACAAGACATGTTAGCCTATGTGGCAAAAAATTGAACATGTTGAAATAGAGATTGTGATTTAATCTTGAATATCATGATCTTGAGGTGAATAGGGGTCTTATCCATAATAAAAACAACCAAAATAAATAAATAAATAACTATATATATCTAAAAAAATTACTTAAAAATGTAAAATATAATATATAAATTTATTTAGTGTCATCTCCCTTTTCCAATCAACATATGGTTAAATAGTTTTACTTGCATTAAAAAATACTAAAGTAAAAGTACATTTCCACAAATATAACTCTACAACTTTATCAGGAAGTTACCTAGTTTGAATATTAATATTATAAATAGTAAATTAAAATTCTACATTAATATTATTTCATATTTATTTACCTTTTTTTAATATTATTTCTTCATTAAATTTAATGAAAAATTCAAAAAATACTACAAACATCACATTTCAATACATTAACTAACAAGTTAATATATTTACTTAGTAGATGAATAACTAGCAATTGCACCAAATGTTGCAAAAGGAACGACGTAAGGCATAAATTGGAGAAGAATCCCACCATATAATGCAACAATGATGTTGTAACAATGTTGTTCTCGTGCCTCTGTTTTGCAGAGAAATATGGAGCAATTTGTCTAAGTTGGCCTTTCCGACACGCCTAATCCTTTCCTCTTCATCAACATCTTTTTCTTCTGCATTGACATCTGCCCGAGTTGCCTTCTTGCTGCTTTGACAATAGTTGTTGAGGCACATCATCTAAATCATCCTCCTCCCCATTTTCACATGCCACACTACTTGCATCTCCATAATCATGACTTGTTTTCGTTTCTAATATTTTACACCTCGCATTCTCTCCCTCAAGAAGTGATTCAGCGCTTGATGCTTCTAGGTCATCTTCTAGAATCTGTGTTCACTTTAACAGACATACTGGCCATTGATAAATTCGATCATCATAATTCATCTACTTGTAATATGGTTGTTTAACCAACATTGTATGAATGAAATGAAACTACAATACCATGGACACATCCATTACCATTCATATATTGTTACTTTATTAGCTAAGTAATATAAACTATCATATTTATTACATACATTCTGTTAGCACTTGAAATTTCACCTCAGGCTGACAAAGGTAAACCTCAAGGCAACATCAAACCATTTAGCCTCGTAGCTAGCCCTACGGGGCAGGAGAAGGCTCTCTCCGGTCTATCTCGATAAAATCTTCAATAGATGAGATGACCAATAAGGTAACACTGATATTAGGCTAGTAAACTGATCAAAGAGTTTGATTTGGGGTTTTTTGGGTTTTTGGTGGCAGATTGAGGGGATGGCAATTTTGGGTGCGGGGATTGGACACAATTTCTGCAGGGGGTTCTTTGGGGCGAGGTAGGAGACAGTATTGATGCTTTTGATTGAGGTGGATGGTCAGGAATGAAAGGTGAGGAGCTAAAGAGAGCAAACAATCACTTTGAATTCTCTTTAGACAGTAGAAAACATTGAAATTAAACAAACTTAAAAGCAGAGCATGGCAGGCATGAATTCTTACTTTAACACTTCATTTGTTTAATGTGCAGAAGTAAAAGAAAGGAAATGAATCACATAACAAGCTTACAAGTACATTGAGAAACACACCATCAACACATGAGTCCACAAGAATCCCAAAGAGGAATGCAAAACCCTGGTCTTCCTTAGCCAAAAATTGCAGAGATACAGTGAATAATACAATGATAGCTTCTCCCTCAAGAGTCCAACCATGAAAATGAGCAAGAAAGTACATAATATAGATGATCTAACCTCTTTCCCTGCCTCCATGGGTCGAGCTCACTATCCTAGGAGCTGTTTCAACCACTTCTAAACTAAGCACTACAAACTAGGCAGTCAAAACAACTTACCTCTATAAGCTAGGAAACCAATTCATTCATTTAATATTCACCTTTTTCATGAATGAATCTTCTAGAAGAGGTACATAAGAGTAAAAGTGTCAATAAAGTACAATAATTACATCAAATAAGATAATAATCCACCCCAAAAAGTCAAACAAGGTCAAACTGCGTTTTTCTGAGCTGTACAGTGAAATCTGGAGAAGTTTGCCTGACGGGTCGCGCGCCTCTGCCTGACGGGTCACGCGCCTTTGGGACCACATTTGGGGCACTTCACGGTGTCCAAATTGAGCAAGAGTAGGCTTGTTGGAAAGTTCTATGAGTCTACTTTCCCACCCAACTAGAATTTCTGAATTTGGTGGTCATTTGCCCCTCCAAAATTGCAATCTCCCAAGACTGCTTTCTGCAACTCAAAAATGTGGCAGAAAGTCATTTTTTGCTTGTTTTTTTTACTTTCTGGAGGCCTAAAACTTCATAAAATCTCAAGTCCATTGATGAGCATATGTAACTTCTCATGAAAAATCTGGAAATGCTGAGTTTTTTCAAAATGGAGTTGCCATGATGAAGGGTCGCGCGGGGGGTGAGACCCGTTAATGGAGAAAACCTGTGTTTGGCATAAAAAATTCACAAATGACAAAATTTTCTCCAAATTTCTTGAAATTTGGGCTGGGAGTCCCCAATCAAGTACCATGCTCAGTCAAAGAGGCTTTGGCCAAAATTTGGAGTGGATCGGGCGTTTTCCTTCGTTTTTGTGCTTTGGCCAACCGTCCTTGGAGCACCTTCGTTCTCGCCGGTATTTTTGACATTTCTTTAAAACCATGACACCTGTGCAAAAAGTGAAGGAGGTTTTTCTTCGTTGGCATGTTTTGGACAAAAACCTCTCTTAGTTTTCCAAAATTCATCTTTTATTGCTCTATAACATCATTTGAGTGCGACTTGTCCCGATGTGTGAAACAAGGAATTTTGTCGAAATGGAGCGAAATGAAGGGAATAGGGGGCTTCTAAATTCTTGGGAAAATTTTTGGAAGTAGGGAGGGATGTTAGGAAGCAGGGGAAAGTGGAATCTCAGAGATTGAGTGAGGGGAATGGGTCCAAAAGGGCAAAACACAGGCCCAACCTAGAAAATTGCCAGGTTGTAGCTAGAAACTAGGGTTTGTGCAAAAATGAGGAATTTGGCAGATCTAAGGGATGGGAAGTGTTTGATAAGGTACTTTAAGGATAGGGGAAGGTGTATGAACATCAGGAAACAATTTTTTCCGGTGATTTGACCATCCAAGAGAAATTGCCTTCAAAACCCTAGGAGAGGGAAATGACCTTGCCTAGGCATAACTGAAGCATGAATAAGGTGTAACATGACCCAATGGAACCTAATATGATGATAGCAACCCTTTGAATGATGATAGGCTCAGTTGAATGATGACATGGACTGACATTTGGACAACTTTAGAAGGAGTGAAAGCAAACCCTAGACCTAATGCCTAGTGACCAAATTTTGCTTGAAAACTCTTTGAAATGACAAAATTTGACCTTGACACTTCAAAATCACTTTGTAAGAGCATATTTGATCACTGGAGGAAGGCTGGAAAGACTGACACTAACACATTCATCGGGTAAAGCAATCACACTAAGATTTTAATCCTACAAATATGGAAGGGAGCTTTCTATCAGACCTTTTCCTCGAAAGTTTTAAATGCTATACGGTTCACAGGGCAGAACGTTCGAAATCTCTAGTTTATGCAAACATATTAATCATGGAAAGAACTATAACGCTGTCTCATGTATTTTTCCTATCTGGGAAAACAGCTGAATTTGAGTAGATCTCATGCAAAATGTGGCTGCAAATTATCAACACTATGTGGCTGCAAATTGCCAACACTCCACAAAAGCACGGTCCACAGAGGGATTGGATACACAACACTCCACAAAAGCACGGTTCACAGAGGGATTGAATACACAATATTTTTAGGACCTCTTGTTTGTAGGATAAAGGACCCACTTCCATGCAGCGATTTGACTACCAAAATCTATAAAGATGTACATACTCTCACCACATACTCAACTATAGACAAACAAACATAGTAAGAAATTAAAGTTTTCTTTTCTATTATTTTGAGGAGCTTCTGCCCAACTTTTTCGGCATTCACTGTGCTCTTGGGTATAGAGAAAACAAAAACACCCAAAACACATTTAGGACATATTAAAAGATCAAATAAATATCAATGTCATGTATTGCAATCATGTTAATACCTGCAATTAGATTCCATGGAATAGTTCATTCCACATAATTTACAAATGTTGCAACAATGAATCATCATTCAAAACAAACAACTGCCCACAATTGGGGACCAAGCTAGGTCAAATTTATTACGAATGCAAATCAGAGGCTGCAGGGTATCCTAGTCATTCAATTTCCTAGTTTCTTCGAGGAGCAACCCTGTAGTGTATAGGTACATATTCCTGCACAGAATATCCAAACTACAAATGTTTTTAATCCATGTCACCAGAATATATGAATATATAACTAAATGATGAGCAGTCAAGAGTTCTAATCCATTAATGACAACATTTTATTTTGGATACCAATCCTGACCATGTTCTTTTCTAGACACTGCAAGCAGTCAAAAGTTCTAATCCATTAATGATAACATTTTATTTTGGATACCAATCCCTGACCATGTTCTTTTCTAGACACTGCAAACATCAATCTACAATCACTTCCATAACATTCTCCCTACCTCCATCCTGGCTATAAGTTATTTTCCTGTTGGAGCAGACACAACAATATGCCGTGCAGAAGGCTTTATAAATCCCTCTTCAACACCCTTATCAAATAAGGCAAGCAAGCAATTGTAATAACCATCAACATTAAGTAAACCCACCTGCACTTTCAGTAAGTTATGACTGATCAATACTCGTGAAGATCAATGGTAAGGGCACTGAATGAACTCTAAAACAATTCAACATTAAACAGTGGATATGTACCGGCTTATCATGAATGCCTAGCTGTGACCATGTGATCATCTCTAGCAGCTCTTACATTGTCCCATAACCACCTTCAATCAGCCAAATCTTGAAGAAATCAGGGAATGGAATATCAAAGGATTTGTCTCTCACCAGGCTCCTATTGATATAGCTCCTATTGTGTCTTCAAAGGTCCTTAATCCAAACATACTAAAAACCTAGCTATACAATTACAACCAAACAGTTGAGGTACATTGAAAGAAAATTTGAACCAGAAGTACATAAGAAGTAAATCAATTATTATCATTGACAGTATATATCAAGAAATGGATGTGTCCTAACATGATGGTAACTAACTGAACTTGTGAGATGCTCTTTCAGTATCTCTTCTTTCCCAGCGAAATAGATATTCATTGCTACTAAGGAATTGTGTTCAGATCTTGAGATGACTAGGTAAAGTATCCAATCCACTAAAGTTCGATTCATATTTAGGGGTTTGAGCGTGTTATCCACTTCTCTCTGCACCCGAACTATTGTAGCTAGAGCGAGACCAACTTGTTTTTTCTTTTCTAGAAAATGTTGGGGCCATGAGTGGCAATCGAAAATTGTAAATTTATTTTTTCTTTTCCAGAAAATGTTGGGGCCATGAGTGGAAATCGACAACTGCAAATTTATTTCGTTGTTGGCTTTTCCCAGAAAAAAAATGGAAGGAAAAAGAAAATATTGGGGCCATGAGTGGAAATCGAAAACTGTAAATTTATTTAGCTGTTCGCTTTTCCCAGGAAAAAACATAGAAGGAAAATCCCTCTGCCTTCCAAGAACCAAATATTTAGAACCAAAGACTATGGCTATAAAAACAGTCATTGCCGCAGCGTAAACTCGTGCTTTTGTTCTTCATTTGATGGTGGTGGTTAGATAGTAACTTATGCTGGTTATTAAGAAGCTTATTCAACTGGGTCTGTTTCAACTCCAACTCGGTTTCAATCTGTGCGGGGCAGGGATAGAGAAATGAAATAGGGACGCCAGCCAGCTACGAAGTTGGAAGTCGTGAGGATGCTCGTGATTAAGACACTATATTTTCGCCTGGAATTGGATTTGCTCGACTGGGCTCTAGTACTCAATTAACGAGGTCAACTACATGTGTTGCCTTTACCTTTTACTTTGCTCCTGGAACTCAATCCCCTGCCTCTTAATAACCCCTAGGAACAAGCGCTTTAGTTATCGATTTCAGTCTGCCCTTTCCCATATCCACATGAAGTTTTAACTGGATCACAATTTCAGCGCAGAACAACGCTTTGGCTATGCAGTGCACCTGGCTTCTCAAGATGCAATTAAAACTTAATTGCAATTAACAGCAAACCATCCTATTTATCATACCCCAAAAAGTTTCTTAAAAATGTGAAGTATCAAATCACCTAGAAGAGCAATAAAAGCATCATCTTGATGAGCCATTTCGGCCTTCCTTTCATGCATGTCAGCAACAGTCTTTACTTCACCGACTGTATGACTAGATATCTGTGATATAATTTACCATCTTAAACAGTTTAGGTTGTAGGATCTTTCAACAACATCGATAGTAAAACTATTTCAATTACATAAAAATCCAAAATAGTCATGCCCATAGCATCAAAAGCACATCAATCAGTTGCAATATGCAAAATCCTAATCATCCAATTTCAGAGCAATCAGTCCTTGGAAAAGGAAACTAGAAACCTTATACCAGTAATTTCACTGCAATACATTGTTCCTCTTAGCATGTTTGACTGATGTTATACAACAAAACATCAGGTTCAATAGGTCATTGTTCTTTATTTTATCTCCCTCTCTTATATCCTTTGTTCTATTCTGTGTACCTTCTGATTAGCCTGATACTGTTCTGGTTGGCCTGGATTTAGAGAAGTTTGAGATAACTGTCCCATTTTCATTTCAAATATGGACTAAAGATTAGTAATATGGAAAGGCCAATAACCACTAATTTCCCAAACTGTTTGGCGCAACAGATATAGACACCAATGGTTCAATGTCATTTAACATGAAATAAAAGTTACTTGTAGATAAACACAATCACTCGGTTGAAATTTTTGAAGTAAATTAAACAGAGAAAAAGGATGATTCCCTTAATTTTAGAGTGAAAGTTCCTTTAAGCCTCCATCATTTTCATTTAGCTTGAATTGCATTTCTTGTGAAAACCATGTACATAACGTTATCCTATAACAAAAGAGAAGAGTCACTATCCTGCGATAAATTTGAGGGTGAAAGTTCTTTCAGGCCTCTATCATTTTCATTAAGTTTGAACTGCATTGATTGTAAATGCCATGCAAACAAATAATTGTATTCTATAACAGAAGACAATAGCTCCTATTCTGTCTTCAAAGGTCTTTAATCCAAACATACTAAAAACCTAGCTATACAATTACAACCAAAAGGTTGAGGTACATTGAAAGAAAATTTGAACGAGAAGTACATAAACAGTAAATCTATTATTATCATTGATTGTATGTATCAAGAAATGGATGTGTCCTGACATGATGGTAACTAACTGACTAAACTTGTGAGATGCTCTTTCAGTATCTCTGCATCCCCATCTAAATAGATATTCATTGCTACTAAGGAATTGTGTTTAGATCTGACATGACTAGGTAAAGTATCCAATCCATGACTCAAGGAGAAAATACTGTCTCTCCAAAAATAGTCTTAGACAAATCTCACATCTACCCTAGAATGTAAATACCTGTCTGATAGCTCCCACATGGCTTAATTCATTTTTTATTAATATCTCGTAATTGTCATATTTTCTTGACATTTCTTGTTAGGATATATTAAGAGTTTACAGGTTCAGTCTGATGCTAAGAGCAATGGGACATCACACGGGCAATACCTAATTTCACAAATAGTGTGATTTTATTCCTTCGTGTCAAAGGTTATTACCCAAATTCTTTTGTCTGCAATAGTAAATGAAAGTTGTGTATGGGCCTGACCCACATGGGTCAGACAATATCCAAACACAAAGGGAAACTTTGAATCAGCCATCCTTGCAGCAACCAAATGAGAAAAAATGGCTGAACCTGCAAATTCCTACGGACAAGATAGAATTCATGCGTCCCACTTACCAACTTTGATAATCTGTGGACATTAATAAAGTTTTGATTTCAAAACTCACCCGCCACTAAAGTTCGATTCATATTCAGGGGTTTGAGCGTGTTATCCACTTCTCTCTGCACCCGAACTATTGCAGCTGGAGCGAAACCAACTTGTTTTTTCTTTTCCAGAAAATGTTGGGGCCATGAGTGGCAATCGACAACTATAAATTTATTTAGTTGTTCACTTTTCCCAGGAAAAAAACATGGAAGCAAAAGCCCTCTGCCTACCAAGATAAGATAGAAGCATTAAACAATTCTAAAGACTGTTTCGGATTAGCCCAAACCTAGAATTTGAAAAATTTCTCCCTCCCCCCTTCTAACAAATGCCTTCTATTAGTCTTGAGTAGGACCTGCTAATTGTACATTGTGCATGCCTTCTGTTAGCTGTTCTCTTTTCCCAGGAAAAAACATGGAAGCAAAAGCCCTCTACCTGCCAGTTTTCCTCGGGGAATTCCTGCAAGGAGAATGCTCTTTTCCAAAAGATCTAATCAGAACAAAGTTTTGGGAGGAAAATGAGGAGAAATCAAATCATTGGAGGAATCAAGAAGGGGATTCCCACAGCAGTAGAGTAGAACAACATTTCCAGTGGGGCTCAAAACTAACTATTATGAGAACAGTGCATCGCAAATAAAGTCATGGTCGCGCATCAGTGATCGTCCCATCGCATCAGCCATCGTCTTCTTCCCCAGTTTTGCACCCTCGGTCTGGTAGCAGAAGCGTTCTGGTAGCAGAAGTGTTCCAGACAATGGATAGTGCAGAGCAAGCGCTACCCGCTACCAGTCTTATAACCCGTAACAAATGTAACTAATTTAATACCAGTAGAATTAATCGCATGGTTGAAAATTTAATACCAGTAGAATTAATTGCACGGTTGAAACTATTTTAATCGTCTAACATTAGAAATCAAAGGCCCACAAATGTACACGTAATGCCAGAGGGAAGTCGTTTCCAGAGGGAACGCCTTACGGCGTAAATAAATAGTAAATAGATTTCATTGCCTAAATACTTTCATACCATTAAATAAAGTTTTAACTTTCCATTCATTTAAGAAAATAACCTTAATAAAACTTCAACTATTAAAAATAAATGTCCACTTTCAAATTTACCTATAATTATAATCAACACTATTTTGAATAAAAGGTGCTACATAGTAGCTAGTCCCTACCTCTTAGTTTATATATAGTTAAATTAAAGTAAAAATATTGATTCAAGATAGTGTTAAGGTTTAGAATCCACTTAATTTAGATTTCACTAATTGGTAACATGAAATATAAAAATAGATTTCCATGAACATTTTCAATAACTATATAATTGATTTTTAAAATATATATTATATTTTATATAGCTTATTATATTGTTTTGCAAAATTAAATAATTACAAGAATATTGCAATTAAAGAAAACATTTTTTAAATAAAATTATATTTTTTTTGAAATATATAAAATTATTAATTAATTATAATGAAATATTACATATTAGGAAAACAAATAGAAAACTATTTTATAAATAAAGAATTTTCATGAATCTATTATTATTATGGATAAACACTTTGAATTATTTATTCATCTTTGTGCAATGAATCACTATTCATTTGAAATTTTCGCGTGGTGTGAATTTGATGTTTAATTATGGATTTAATATTTTGATAAATAAAAAAATATTAATTACAATTTGATAAAAAAAATAAAAGTACACTATGAAAATGGTGTGATATTTATTCATCTTCTCTGTGCAATGAATCACTATTCATTTGAAATCCTCAAGTTGTGTGAATTTGATGTTTAATTATAGATTTAATATTTTAATAAATAAAAAATATTAATTACAATTTGATGAATTTTGGAAAATTCATATGTGAAATGTTGTGAAGGGAAAAGAATAAGAATTTGGGTATGTTTTAATTTTAAATGTTGTTATAATTTTAATTATATAAAAATAAATAGTATTATTAATGAAGATATTAAATCAATATTTTTTAAATAAAATATTTTAAAATAATTATTTTAATTGTGAAAGATCAAAATTAAAAGTTAAAAAAAAATAAAATGTAAATGTAAAGAGAAATAGAAATTATAATATTAATGTATTATAATTTATAGTTGTTTTGATAAATATCAAAAATAAAAGAGTGGAACCTTTTTAGGCACATTTATGTTTGCTTTTGGAGTATACCCCATCCACATTTGTTTCCAATGAATAAATTCACATCTATATCAATTGTTATGTTAAGGGCATGACTTTCTAACTCTACATATGTTGTTTATGTGGGTGGGAAACATGAATCGTGATGTGTCCAACATTAAAACAATAAATGAAATATTATAAAATGTGTTGCTTCATGCACACGAATCATGAGAACAACTTGTAAATAGATAATCAGATTAACAAGGAAACTATAGATATAAACACACATGGATGGCTCCTAACTATAACATCAAAATACTATCATATCAATAGATCGGATTGGATGGGATGTCACCTACCCAACCTTCCTATAGCAAAAATTGTGGTATTTGAGATATAAATATAATTCGTCGGATCCATCATTCATCTACTCAACATAGTGTCAGATCATATCAATCTTCGCTTTTCCGCACGATTGAGATCACATAGGTACAATCAGGCCGTAACTTTCATCATTACACAATAAGAGAGAAACACATTCAACCAATCGCAATTGAAATATTAAATAAAATAAAATTAATTAATTAATTTTGTTTATAAAGTTAACCTTGTAAATTGTTGTTTGAGTTTTCGTCAAATAGTTGATTAATAGATGGCCAATGCATTACCTAATGCGTTATACCTGTCGCAACAGGGGATAATAACTTACATCCATTTGAACTATTGTTAATAATAATTCTAAAATATCACATAAAAATTTTCTCTCAACAAAACTTTCCTTATGTATAATGAATAACATATAATATCCCAATGCCTTTCTTCTTTACTAATGAAAAGTGAAAACCAACAAAAATACATAAGAAATAATAAAATATTAAAAGAAAATATAGGAAAAGGGAATGTTGATAATGAGATACAACATGCCTAAAACAATGCATCTTACTAAAGTAGAAGCTAATCAAGTAACTTTGACATCACATCACAATTAATAAACTCTATGAAAATGATCAATATGCATACATACATGAGATGCATAAATGTAACGCCCTCCTCCCACATTAACCCAAGTTAAATGGTCCGCTAGGGTAAACATGTGACGAGAGGATACTATGATATGATTCAACTCCCCATGTACATTTAAGGAAGTGGAACTAGCAAAAAAAAACCAAACTGACCTTTCACACATGCTACAGAACCCTCCGCGAGCCAACCAACCTTTCCAGGAGACCAACCCCTCAGGAAGCTTAACATTTTATTGACCTAGAGCCTCAACCACTCCCACGACATGGCCATGCATGCGGTTGGGACCCTCTAGTTGCTTTCACAGCAAGGGAACACAAGTGACTAGGGTATTTTTTAGCTAATTCTGAGCCTATGACCCCAGATTCTGTGCCACTTTTTCAAGGCCAGGACTCAGGCCATTGCCCAAAACTCCATGGAACTTCCAGAAATGAAAAGTAACATTGAAACAATGATACTAATGAAAATACTTAAATAATACTTCACTGGACCCCTACTAGCCATGACATGAATTCTGTCAAACATGTCACAAATATGCATTCTACAGGTCGTAACAACATATCTTAGCATAGGGATCTCATACTTATCTGAGAATCACTAAGAAACATTGATGCCTTATCACATTAGTTGCATTATCCTCTATTAGGTCATATATTCATTATTCATTCATTTACAAATCAAAACATGATGAAAGTCATACATCATCACTATCATAAAATATACTCATAACCAGCATATAAACAACATAAATCATAAGGATACAACAACCATAAAATCCACATATAAACCAATACATTTACAAATGAAATACCAAGGAGAAGGAACTCTTATAAATGAATGCATAAGCCAACTAGGTGTGGGACTTCCACATACAACCCAACCATAGATTGGCTAAACCAAATCTTTCTTTCAGCCAATCACCCTCGTGCCATATTCCAAGCATGAATGCGGGAATCATAACCAAAATAAACTATGGCTTTACAACAATCCCCACTGGATCTTTAGGCCCTAAAAAAGCATGGATGCTGCCATATTTCTCCACCTACAACATGAGGAATTTTCTTGTCTCCTAGTCTCTGTGATTTACCGTACATCCCACCATACAATGGTCGAGGATCCCTAGGCCTAATCAAGACTCCACCCTCTAGGATTTACTATATATCCTATCATTCACCAGCCAAGGATTCCTAGGCCTGAACGAGGGCACCCACCTCTAGGATTTACCATATATCTTGTCATTCATCAGTTGAGGATTCCTAGGCCCACCAAGGTAACACAAAATATGGCTTTACTGCAACACATAGTATGGTTCAGCGTTTACTGGGCCAAGGCTTTACTACAATCTATAGTTTGATTCAAGGATCACTAGGCCATTTGTTCTTTCTTTCAGAGACCACCTCACTCAGTTTTGAATCCATCCGGCAATACAGCTCAACCAAAACATGAGAACTCATCACACCATGGTTATTTGGAAATGGCAAGGCAAGGCTGAAGAACACTGTCACGCATATAAAAACCCATGCCAATGACAACAAGAGGATCAAACACACACATGCATGTACCATGCATGCCAAATCTGGCAAGGAAATCACACATGCAAACTGATACCTGCAAATAATCCTGATGTAGCTGCTTAATCATGCTCTTCCATGCTTGATCCTCGCTTTCCTTTGCCTTATTTTCTTTTCTTAATCCAATGTTGAAGTTCTCCAAGAAAAATCTAAGTGTCCAAGAGTGTGAGAGAGACAATACAGAGAGAGCTCCAAAACTAAACTGACAAAAGGTAAAATTCACAAAAGGTACCAACTCATCCTCAAAATCCTTTTTATTAATGAGGCCTCTATTTTCTTCATTTTCCATTATTTTCCTTCATTTTCCTCCTCACAGCCAACCTGTGACCTTTCACCTTCCTTTTCTCCTGATTTCCATTATTTTCATAAATAAAATGTCAATTAATGCTTCATGCCTTTCAAAGGCCTTTTCCATTTCCTTTGCCAATTTGCTTAGCCATACTAAACAAAATGAACACCCACACTAGGATTTTTTTCCCAACACTCAGCTTGGAATAAGTGTCCCATAACCATAGTTATTATTTTTCCCTTATTAACTTTTATTACATGGAATTTTCACTAGGGTTGTTACAAAACCATCCCCCTTGGGGGAACACCACCCTCAGTGTTCAATGACACCTTCAACCAAGAAGATTGTTGAAATAAAAACATACTTCCCATGGAGCTTTATAACTTAGCTCGATGCAATATTTACAATGATCAACTTGTTGTAAAGCAAACCAACATGACAACAAGCCCCAATGGATAGCTCAATTGGTCGAGCCCTCATTGCTAAGTACCTTGCCTATTGGGAGGTCACGAGGTCAAATCTCCTCGATGCCCTTAGGGTTAGGCCCGATATATTAGGCCAACTTTGATGGATCTGTGTGGATTACTGCCCATGGATGTAGCGGCCACTTAGTGACCGCGAACCATGGTTTCCTTAAAAAAGCTTGGGGAAAAAACCAACATGACAACATAAAAACATGACACCCATACTACTTATTGGAGCTTTATAATGCAACTCATGGTGGTATTTACATCCATATACATATACCAAAACATCACACCACAACATATGCCAAAAACATTCGCTCAACCAACAAATAGTGAAGGATACATAACTCGCATATGATCTGCCATCTCCCATGTAGCTTCATGGGGCCTAAAGTTCTTCCATTGCACTTTAACCTGCTCGATTATGGAGCAAGAGCATCTTTCTCTGCAATATACACTGAGGTTTTGACTGAAATTATCCATCTAGCTCCACCTGCAATACAGACCAGTCAATCACATGATAAACATCTTTAACATAGTTCTTAAGCAATGACACATGGAAAATATCATGGACTTTCACCGTTGAAGGTAATGTAAGTTGATAAGCTACTAGTCCAATCCTTTCAATGATCTTAAAAGGTCCGCAAAACCAAGGTACCAACTTGTCACACGATCCAATCCTGAAGGAGCTCTTCTTTAGGTTGATGTGCAAATACACCTATTCCCCAACTTGAAACTCCTTAAATAACATGTTCCAATCTGCATAAAAAAAATTTCCGTTCTATGTCGCCTTTATTTTCTTCTTGATTACCCGCATTTCATGTTCCATCTCTACCAACATGTACAGTCTAATCAACACCTTATTCACTGGATCACTCCAACTAATGGGAGTATTACAACTCTACCCATACAATTACTCAAACGGACTCATCCTTAAAGATTCTTGATACCCATTGTTATAAGCGAACTCAACTAGTGGAAGATACTCTTCCCACTTCTGTTGTTGATGCATCACATACGTCCTCAACATGTCCTCCAATATCTTGTTGACCCTCTCTGTCTGTCCATATTTCTGTGGATGATAAGTTGTATTGAAGGCCAACTTTGTCCCCAATCCTACAAAAACTCCTTCCAAAACTTGGAAGTGAACTTAGCATCCTTGTCTGACACAATATTCTTCGAAACACCATGCAGTATCACTACATCGTTGATGAAGACCCGTGCTACATCACTAGATGAATACGTAGACTTCATTGGAATGAAGCATGCTACCTTTGTCAATATGTCCACCACAACCGTGATGGGATCATGATGTCTAGATGTCCTCAGCAAACTTGTGATGAAATCCATGGAAATGACCTCCCACTTCCACTCTAAAATCAAAATCAGTTGTAGTAATATACCTAGATTCTTACATTCTTCTTTCACCTACTGACAGTGAAAACATATAGCCACAAACTCTACCACTTCATTTTTCATATTCGACCAATGATAAAACTTCTTCACTATTGTCAATGTATTTTGGTATCCTGGGTGACCTGAATACGGTTTTGCATGAAATTATCACAAGATAGTCTTCTTAAGCTCACTACTGTCTGGCACATATATCATGTCCCTAAATCTGATCAAGCCATCTGTTGTGAGATGATAGTCCACATCTTGATCACCTGTACCCTACTGTAACCTATGCATAAGCTCCATGTACCTGTCATTATGTTGACCTGCCTGCAAGATCTGATCATGTAAGTTCATCCCATAAGAACTCATAGTTGCAATATGATTCACCTGTATCTGCCTACTAAGAGAATTTGTAACCCTTTTCTCCATACCCTTGATGTACCTGATCTCAAAGTCAAACTCACTGATCGTGGCCAACCATATTTCTTATCTAGCATTAAAATTCGGCTGATCAAACAAGTATCTCAACCCACTGTGATCACTCATCAATAAAAACCTCCTGCCAAGAAGATAGTGCATCCACATATTCAACACATGGATGATCACTGCCAACTCAAGATCATGTATCGGGTAATTCTACTTGTTCTCATTCAGTTTCTGTTATTCATAACATACTACCTATCCCTCTTGCATAAGGAATCCACCAAGTCCTCTCTTGCAATCATCTGTGCATACCAAAAACTCTTTGTCTGGATTTGCAATCTTTAACACATGATCATTTGTCAACAACTGCTTCAACTTCTCAAAACTTGTTGCACATTCCTCTGTCATTGAAATTTATTTCCTTTCCTTTGTAGTCATGTGGTAAGATATGAAATGTGAGAAAAAATCTTGATGAACCTCCTATAGTAACCTGCTAGCCCCATGAATGATCTTACCTCATCCACATTTTAGGAGCTGCCCACTCCATGATAACCCTTATCTTCTCTAGATCCACTACTATGCCTTCCTTGGAGACAACATGTCCCAAGTAATGTACCTTTGTCTAAAAGAAACTGCATTTGCTAAGCTTAGCATACAACTGATTCTCTCTTAGAAACCTCAACACTGCTGCTAAATGCTCAACATGTTCTTCCTCATTTTTAGAATACATCAAGATGTCATCAATGGATACGATAACAAACTTGTCCAGATAATGATGCAACACACTATTCATCAACCACATAAATTTAGTTGGAGAATTAGTTAAACAAAATGGAACTACAACAAACTCATAATTCCCATACCTAGTTCATAAAGTTGTCTTGTAAATTTCCACTTCTTTAATTAGTACCTGATGATATCCTAATCTCAAATCAATCTTTGAGAACATTGTTGCTCCCTTCAACCGATCAAACAAACCATCAATCCTAAGCAATGACTATCTATTCTTAATGGTCACCTTGTTCAACTTCTTGTAATCAATGCATAACCTAAGAGTACCATCCTTCTTCTTTACAAGAAATACCGGTGCACCCCAAGGTGATACACTTGTCCTAATGTATCCCTTATCAAGCATTTCCTTCAACTGCAACTTCATCTCTATTAACTCTAGTGTGCTCATCGTGTAAGGTGCCTTTGATGTTAGCGCATCCCCTGGTACCAACTCAATATAAAAATTCACTTCCCTATGAGGTGGAAACTCTAAAATATTTGCGGTAAATACATCCTGAAACTGATGTAAGATTGGGTACCTTCTCAATACCTTTGCATCCTCAACATCCTTAACTTTATCACTAGAAATATACACTACAAATAAAACACATCCTTTTCTACGACTGCACTTTGCCTGCATAGTTTTCACCATTCTAACTAATGTTGCCTTCTTCTTACCTTGTAAGACTCTCTTTTCTCCATTGTCATCCAAGCACTCAATGGATTTGTCATAACAATCCACTTTGGTCCTGTGAAGGTACAACTAGTCCATTCCCAACAACATATTGTATGATCCCAATGATAATACATTAAAATGTGCTAATGTAGGCATAACATTCAACTCAAAAGCACAAGCTCTTACCCATTGATGAACTCTCTCCTTTGTACATGTAGTCAATTATGCTAACCAAGATTCTGTGTGCACTTCTTCATTAAAACACACTTATCCGCCGAGTCAGGATTGACATAACTATAATTAGATCCAGGGTCAATCAAAATAGAAACAACTTGATCAAAAATCTTACCATCCATCTCAATGATAGATGTCTGGTTATTTTCCTACCTGTTATCGAGTGCTACATAGATACAAGGAATGGTCTGCCCAATATCCCCAACATTTTGCGCCTCCTGTTCACTATAGATATGAGGCATACCACCATGATTCTGTGGAAAATATGTCTTAAGATGTTCCTTGCCACATGTCCAACACTCCAACCATCCTGTACCATCACCTTTATTCTGGTGTTGTGACCCATGTTCCTGTTTAGCTACGTTGAACTTCTTGTATGGTGCAACATTCTCTTTCTCTTCTACATTCTGAGACCTTTTTCTTTTCAGATGCCATTTACCTTTACCTTTATCTTTCCCTTTCAATCCTTGCTAATATTTTGTCTTACGCTTTGACTGTTCATAGCAATGTTTCAATTTCCCAATAACTTCCTCAAGTGATTGAGGCTCATCATACTCAATTTGATCTCTAAATGATAATGGAAATCCACTAAAAAATATCTGAACTTTGGCCTTTCCATCCTTAATATATTGTACATAACTCAATAACTCCAAGAACTTGGTCATATACTCCTCATCTATCATTGATCCCATCTTTAGCTCATAAACTCCTTGGGTTTCTATCATAGTACATTTTTTACAAGTATTTCTTCCTGAAGAGTCTCTTGAATTCATCCCAACTCAAGTCTTATGTCCTGATGTCTCTGACCCATTTTACATCTTCCCACCAGATGTTTGATTTCCCTTTGAGGCTGAAGATAGCTATTATGGCCTTCATATTCTATGTGTACTCATGCAGTTCAAAGAACTTCTTCATCCCAAGTAACCAAGCCTCTACATCCTACGGCTTCTTTAAATCCCCATCAAAAGTAGGTGTCTTAGATTTCTTAAACTCTTCTAGAATGTATCCCCTGTCATTTCTCATGTAAGGGTGATAACAATGATGATCATAGTTCCTGTCAGAACTAGAACTCGAATAGTACCTGTGTCCATCACCTCTCCTATCTGGAGTGTCCAAGAACCTGCCATGTTTGATCGTGGCATCCCTATCTGACCTGTGCCCACCATTATATCTACTGACATATGACCCATTAGTTTTTTCCTCCTATCCATGACTAATCTGAAGTTTTCCATGTCTTTGCAATTCTGACAAACTCTGAAGGATTACTGCATTGAATTCTGCTTGCTTCTCCTGTGTCGGCATGATTATGTCATTATCTTCTTTGAAACTCCTTAATTCTTCCTTCAAAATCCTCAATGTGTTTGCTAAGTCATAAGAGTACCCAACACCACATTTCTCATCTGATCCATAGGGAGAGTCTCAGGAGTTGTATTCTACTATCTTGGTAGTCATCTTTGATCTATTTTCTACAAGTGACACCATGTCAGCTAAAACCAAAACATAACATAATCAACATACCTTAGTATAGTTCAGGGGTGGATATCTCATCTGCAATATCAACTAGATTAGCACAATACATGTATAAACATAATCATAACAACATATATATATCATCCTAACCATAGTCTAGTCATCAATGCATGTTCATATTAACCACACCTCATGAACCCATGCATGATAACTACAACCATGTAAATGTATGCATAATCAACATATGTATGACATGCATGCATACACAATATATGCAAACACTAACATGCATAACCAACGCATAACCAACCTATACTCATGATAAACACATCCAACAACACACCATCAAATTTCACATGGTGACACAATTGCAACCATGACCAACACCATGCATACAAAACAAGCTCATAGACTACAAGCATGAAGAACACATATGCAACTGATATGTATGCATGACCAACACACTACCCATCCAATCCAAGGGGTGAACCATGCTCTTATACCACTCTGTAACACCCTCCTCCCACATTTACCCAAGTTAACCGGTCGACTGGGGTAAACATGTGACAAGAGGATACTATGATCTGATTCAAATCCCCATGTACAATTAAGGAAGTAGAACCGGAAAAATAAAACCAAATTGACCTTCCACGCATGCTACAGAACCTTCAGGAGCCAACCAACCTTTCCAGGTGACCAACCCCTGAGGAAACTTAACATTATACTGACCTAGGGCCTCAGTTTCTCCCATGACATGGGCATGCATGTAGATGGGATGCTCCAGTCACTCTCACAGCAAGGGCATGGAAGCGACTGGGGTATTTTTCAACTAATTCTGAGCCTGTGACCCTGGATTATGTGCCACGTTTTCAAGGCCAGGACTCAGGCCACTACCCATAACTGCATGGAACTTCCAGAAATGAAAAGTAACATTGAAACAATGATACTAATGAAAATACTTGAACAAGACTTGACTGGAACCCTACTAGCCATGACATGAATTTCATCAAACATGTCACAAATATGCATTCTACAGGTCTAACATATCTGAGCATAAGGATCTCATACTTATCTCAGAATCACTAAGAAGCATTGATTCCTTATCACATTAGCTACATTATCCTCTATTAGGTCATATATTCATTGTTCATTCATTTACAAATCAAAACATGATGAGAGCCATACATCATCACTATCATAACACATACTCATAACCAGCATATAAACAACATAAATCATAAGGATACAACAACCATAAAATCCACATATAAACCAGTACATTCACACATGAAATACCTAGGAGAAGGAACTCTTATTAATGAATGCATAAGCCAACCAGGTATGGGACTTCCATGTACCACCCAATCATAGATTGGCTGAACCAAATATTTCTTTCAGCTAGTCACCCCCTGTTCCATATTCCACATATGAATGTGGGACTCATAACTAAAATCAACTAGGGCTTTCTGAGGCTACACCACCTTAACCTCATTAATAGAACCACGCTTTACCGCAATCCCCAGTGGATCACTAGGCCCTAAAAAATCATGGATTCCATCAGATTAATCCACCTACACCATGAGGAACTTTCCTATCTCGTAGTCTCTAGGATTTATTGTACATCCTGCCATACAACGGTTGAGGATCCCTAGGCCTAATCAACACTCCATCCTCTAGGATTTACCGTATATCCTACCATTCACTGGTTAAGTATTCCTAGGCCTGATCGAGGGAACCCACCTCTAAGATTTATCGTATACCACGCCATTCTTTGATCGAGGATTCCTAGGCCCACCAAGGTAACACAAAATATGGCTTTACTGCAACCCACATTTTGGTTCAAGGGTTACTAGGACAAGTCTTTACCGCAATCCATAGTCTGATTCAGGGATCACTAGGATTTGTGTTCTTTCTTTCAGAGACCACCTCACTCAATTTTGAATCCATCCATCAATCCATCTCAACCAAAACATGAGATCCCATCACATCATGACTATCTGGAAATGGCAAGGCAATGTTGAAGAACATTGTCACACCTAGAAAAACCCATGCCAATGATAGTCAGAGGACCAAATACACACATGCATGCCAAATCTAGAAAGAAAATCACATATGAAAATCGATACCTACAAATAATCTCATTGTAGATGATTGATCCTACTCTTTCTTGCTTAATGCTCACTTTCCTTTTCCATCTTTGCCTTTCTTAATCCAATGTTGAAGTGCTCCAAGAAAACTCTAAGTGCCCAAGAATGTGAGAGAGAGCTCAAAAATTGAACTCACAAAAGGTACCAACTGATCCTCAGAAGCCTTTTTATTAATGAGGTCTCTATTTTATTCATTTTCCTCCTCACATGCAACCTATTACCTTTCGCCTTCCTTTTCTACTAATTTCCATTATTTTCATAAATAAAATGCCAATGAATGCCTCATGCCTTTCCAAGGAATTTTCCATTGCCTTTGCCAATTTCGTTAGCCATAATAAACCAAATGAACACACACACTAGGATGTTTTGCATAACACTCAGCTTGGAATAAGTGTCCCATAACCTTGGTTATTATTTTGCCTTTATCAACTTTTATTACATGGAATTTTCACTAGGTTTGTTATAATAAATCTGTGCATATACTATTGATTATATCACAATGTCGTGGTGGAAGTTTGAGAGGTCCACTTAGATATGCCATTAAACACTCCAAAATATTCAAATGAAAAGTGCATAATTTGTCTCATAATCTCCAAATGAAAATTGGATTATTTGTTTTATATGTAACACAATTGGTTAAAAAAAAATCTTCAATATTAGAATTTATGTAATAAGGTTTTAACTTTTAAGACGATTTTAAAATGGATAAATTTAACTCTTTGAAAGAGCACATCATGGGGAGGGTTTATAGGTGGGTTTAAAAATGGATAAGTTAACTCTTTCAAAGACAACATCATAGTGGGAGGAGCTAGAGGAAGGTTAAAAAGGTACATGGATAAAAAGGGCATATATTGGGTTGATACACACATTTTCATCTTAAATTGAAAGTAGCGATATGTTTTGTTTCCCTTTTATTTTTTATTCTCTTAAGTAGGCCTCTTTATGAGAAGGTAAAATAATAGATAAATGACAATGTTATATTACTTTATGTAGGCTTATTCATGAAAATGTAGAAGAATTGATAGATAACAGAGCATTTTCTATAGGCTTCTTCATGAAAGGGTAGAAGAATATATAGATAACATAGCAATAATGCAACCACGCAAAAGGTTAGATGAGATCGCCTTCATTGGAATCATGTTCAACTTAAAAGTAAGAAGTACATCTAATTTTACACACAAGTAAAACCCCAACCATTTCTATTCATGTTCTTTAATTTACAAACAAAAATTACATGATGTAGGTTGTTTGATTGGTGATTGTTTACCATGTTTTATATTGAATAAAATCTTGAAAAGGGTTTCTCTTAAGCTTTATGAGCTAGAATCATATTATAATTTGGTTCTTTATAACCATATGTATATTTGTTGTGATGTTATGTAAAATTTCTCAATGACATTATGTGCTCATTTCCACACTTCCATTCGATATTTCTATAAAAAAAAAAATTATTTAAATTAAGAAATTGTTCTCCTAACCAAGGCTTTAAAATACAAACATTGTTTTTATATGTTTCAATCTCAGAGGGTCTAAGAATACTTTTATGTAATGAACTTTTCATGGGTTAAACTAAATTTGAAATGTCATCTATTATATAAGCTATAAAGAAATCACAATCTATCTTTTTAAGGTGTATGACTGCAATTTATTTTTTGAAAGAATGTTATACTTGACATTAACTCATTTTATTAAAAAATCATGAAATTTTTTTATCGACTAAATTTTATTATTTATTGTGTATATTAATATAAAAAAATGAAGATTCAATGGTTATTCCAAGTGTGTTTATTAAAAAATAATAAAAAAAAATTATCGACTAAATTTTATTATTTATTGTGTATATTAATATAAAAAAATGAAGATTCAATGGTTATTCCAAGTGTGTTTGAGTATGCTTAGTTAATATGGCGATAGGATAGGATAGAGTAATAACTCATATGTGGCTTAGGATATTTATTCATATAAAGTTCTTTTTCCTATGGAATTTGTAAGAAATATATAGAACAAATTTCCTTTAAAAATAGTGGAATCAAATCAAATAATTTATAAAACCAAAACCTTAGCTTTTCTATTCAAAGACATAATGCTCACAACATTTCTATTAAGACTATTTTTAAGGATATTAATATATTAAAATTCAACAGTGCTATGTGTAGGCATTACTTTGCTTTCGTCCTTTTTCTATTGATGTTACTATATATTTATGTTAATTCGAAAACAAAAAAAAATCTACCCATACTTTTTACAAAGTCACTAAAGCCATATTAAAATCTATCCTATAATATGTAAATTAAATAGAAGTATCCCAACAATGTTTATCTAATAGATTAGTATATTAGAATAATTCTACTCAAATTACTTGTGTTAAAGTTCTTACTAAATTGTATTTCTATAATAAACTACATAAAACTCAAGTTCAATATTTTTGTAGTATATGTTGAATATTGCATATTAAAATATTAAGACCTTATTTTTAGTTGCCTAAAACGTGTATATAAATTAATATTTTTAGTTTTTGTAAAAAATAGTTCTACTTTTTTAGTTTTTTCCATAAGTATATTGTATGGTTTGTGAATATTTATGTTGATGGTGCTTGACCCACCAACATTCAGGGGATCACCCCGGTATGAAGTACCAACTAGACCTCACACCGTTTGGTGTGCGAGTCCCATTCGGTATGATGGCCCGGTTGCCATTATCTTAAATGTTTTCCTTAGCTCTTGCTTGTCAGCACAGGAGAGTGGTATGTTTTGCCTTCGAGTAGTGAGGTTCGTGTGCCTGGTGATTAGTAATGTTACTTGTGGCAAGGTTCTTTCACTGAAGAGAGAAAGGGTGGGAGTGAGTCCCAAGTCGGATGGGAGGAAACCCAACTCTGTTAGGAACACACAACATAACAGGATGTGCGCAACTCCTGGAGGAGGAATCCACACAGATGCAGCAGTCACAACACACAAGGGAAGATAGCACGTACAAAACTCAACGGGAAATCCGCGCAAGTGCGACGGTCGTTATAGCAAGTTCACGTGAAAGGTTTTGTCTGATGTCCGAGAGGTAACCAATATGGGAAGGACAACGTTAACACATTATACAACACATTTTCATTAATATATATGTATTAGAATAGTTGAGTGAATCCAAGTGTTAAATACAAGTTAAAGAAACATGCATTACAAGTGTTCAAGACGAATCTTACAAACAATTACAAAACATGTATGAAAACATGCTAGCCTGTTAGCAGGATTCTGAATCAAACAAAAGTTCCAAGGCACATCGATATACCATACATCACTAACCCCATGGTCGGGGCATTAGAGTCACTACTTACTCCTCAAAGAAACGACTACAAACTCTCAAGGCTATGTGGGAGGAGCTAAGGTGAAAAGTCCTTTACATGTACAAATGAGGGGGTATTTATAGCCAAGGGTGAAACTTACCCTTGTGACTGTTCGACTTCCCTCATGACTATTTGACTTCCATGATCTTTCAACTTTACATGACTCTTCATATGACAAGTGGGTCTCTTGGACTTCCATGTTATACTACATTGATCAACAATACGGCCCACACTAGGGATGTGGATGACATGACTCATGACAAGACTCGACATGAAAATGTTGGTACATTTGTGCTACTGTTGGTGTGCATATCGAGCTATAGTGTTGCTGGGTGATTGATTTCTTCATGGTGTCTCATAGCTTCACCTCCGCATGGCAAGATGTGCAGAGTCTTCAATGGTCATTGGGTTTTCTTGATGTTTCATTTGCACATTGCTCCTTGCTTATATGTTGGCATGGTTTTCAGGTTTGTCCATTCGCAAAAAGTGTATGTTCATTGATCCATCTGTCCGCAAACAAATCTTTGCATGTTCATCTATTTGCAAACATGTCCTTTTGCATGTACTCCCCTATTTCATCCCATCTGTCGTCACACCATGTTTGTTCGCGTGCATGTATCTTCAGTCACTCATGATGAGATGACATCAAATCCATAAACCTCCTAGTCTACCATGATGCATGATCATTTCGGATGCAGGTGACCGAGAGAGAATACAAGGTTACGAAACTACATGAAGCAAGTTTTGAGTTGGGATGAGGGCTCTGAGCACTGCTGGTGAAAACTATGTAGAAGTCACTAGGAGATGGTGATGGGCAATCTAGATCAACAGTGACTATCTGCGGGATCTAGCTCGGCTAGAGGACAAATCTGCATAATTTTTCGGAGGAGCATTCCGAGCTACAGGAAGGTTGGGTAGGGAAAATCTACGGAATTTCTAGAGTGAGTGGAGGGAAATGGCAGGAGGCTGTGGGAGCATTCCAACAAAATATGCGCAATTTCTTGAGGGAGCTGGTAGCAGGCTGTTGGGTGCTGCTGGCGGTAAAAATTGCGTTGATGCTGGGAGGTTGACCTACTGACCACTTCTACATAGTTTTTAAGTTGAGCGGACTATTGGGCAACATAGGAATTGCTCATGAAATCTGCGCATTTTTATGGATGAGCAACCAGTCGGCTGACTGCTGGGCTGGATGGTAAAACTATGCAATTTTCTGAGGGAGACAGGGATGGGCACTGGGTGTCTTTCTAGCCTGTCTACAAAAAAAATTCAGTCAACAAAGCGAGCATGGTCTGCAACCTATGTGCAATTTCTTAGGGAAGTCGGTCCCAGGGTGACTGTTGGGTCAGACTCTCCAGTTGACTAGCAAGAGGGTTGATTGATCATCTTGCAGGTAGTGCAACTTGAAATGGCTTGTTGGTGCTTCTGTGTTGTTCTGGGTGAAAGTTGATCGAGTCGATGGTGGGGTGAAGGTATGACTATTAGAGGATAATCTAGTCATCAGAACTTCAACAAAATGACTAAGTGCGTGAGCGAGTGAAAAGGTGCATACACGAACTTGCAAGAACACACTTACATGACTTGATGACAAGATGACTCAAACCATCTAGACACACATGCTCAACATGACCGATCGAATGTGAAAGTCAACAAGCACGATGCTTGTGATTGATCATTAGAGGACTGCAATGATTCTTACGCTATAGTGCATACGACTCCGTGTGTGAGTGTGACGGATGTCTACATAGCGAGTCATAGCATGTACACACGAAGTGGAGACCTTGTGTACGACCAAAACATAATTGTAAGCGTGACATTGTTACCAACATGCAAAATTTGTCTGTTGAATGATCAAGAAAGGTGGGTGTAAAGACTCACACGAGCTCACGGGGTGAACCCAAGTGCATGCAAAAATCAAGCAAAACTCTCAAAGGAGGCTTTGAAATTGGATGTTGGCCAAAATTTTGGAGGGTGTTACAGCGGCTACAACACTTGGCAACACATTGGTAGAACTCAAAATTCTCTGTTTTGGTTCATTGATAGCACAGGACCTTCGTCTTTCAAGGAGTATTGAATCATTGTGCGGGTTACTTCGGCTTCCCCACTTACCCCATGGACAAACATGGTTCACCATTTTCCAACTTAGTCACAAACAAAAAAAATTCAGCTTGATCATAGTGTTTTGAAATCGGGAAGGGTAGTTTGGCTCGAGAGTTGAATATTTTCAGAGTATAAGTTTTCATCTATGGTATTGCTCCACTACTAGTAGGCCTGGACAATACCCCGGCAGAGCGACACAGGAACACATGCATTGCTCCAATGCCAGTGAGGCTGGTGAGTACCTTGGTGGAGTTGCATGTTTCACCCCTCTATGCAGGAAGCCTTTCTCTTCCTTTTTCCTTTGTATTTTTTGAGAGGACTATGCATAGGTGCTTATTTATTTTTTGGGGCGGAAGAGGGATCTGGACTTATTGAGAGAAAGAGAGGTTGTTCCTTCATAGAATCATGTAAGACCTATAACATAGGTTTTCTCGTTTAGATTTCCCCTTCTCCATTTCTACTAATTGGATGAGCTTGAACACACAAAGAAGAAGGCTAAGTACAGGCATGAGTTTCCCATTGTGGACACAGGTTCATGGTTGGACCAAAGCTCCCCTTGTAGACAGTTCGTATTTTCCATCAAGAATTCATTGACCAAAGGTTACAACCAAGCACAGAGAAGATGGACACAAGACTGGCCAAGTGTTGCAGTGTCATAAGTTTCTTCATATCTCAGCCACATACTCATTCAAAAGCCATAACTCAGTAGATGGTAGCACTTATTTCCAGAAATTAAAAAAAAAAAATAGCAAGGTATCAAGAAAACCAAACAAAATGAAAACAAAAATAGTAATCAAATCAAACAAAGTGAAAAAAACAAGCAGTAAGCAGAGTATGTACATGGCGTGTGGTGCGGCCCAACCTACTAAAAGTAGTGTTTGAGATCTTGGACGTTGACAGGAATGTTGTCAACCCTCCCATCAAGCGATTGCAGATAGTATGTGTGTGGGCCAAGCTTCTCATGGATTGTGTACGGACCAATCCACAGGGACTGGAACTTCGTATGCTTGCCTTTTTCTTCATGGGATTTATCCCATTTCAATACTAAGTCACCAACACCAAAGTTAGCTTTCCTTGCAGAATTCTTATCGAACCATCTCTTGATACAGTTTTATTGGAGTGTAAATTTTTCTTTTGCTTTCATCCTTTCTTCCAAAAGCTTGTGAAGTGTATCCATCCTACACTAGGATAGCTGGCAAGGCTTGCCTTGGGATTCTTGAGATAGCTGAAGTGTAGGCAAGTAGATATTGGGTGGTAGGATGGCCTCTTTACCATAGACCAAGAAGTACAATGAGGGATTCAGAGAGGGTTTGGGTGTTACACATTCAACCCATAATGCATTCGTCAGGGCGGAATTCCAGTTGCGTTGCTCAAAGTAAACAATCTTTTTGATTATGTGGATAAGGCTTTTCATTGTGAATTCTATGAGACCGTTTCCCTGCGGGCGGTAGTTGGATGAGTGTTTTAGCACAATACCATTTTGTAATGAAAAATCATAAAGTTTCAAAGACGAAAAGTATGTTGCATTATAAAAAACAAGTGATACCAGAACACCAAAGTATGAGATGATGTTCTGTTGGAGGAAGCTGATGACCTCCTCGTCGTTGACTTGCTTGAGTGGAATTGAATCTGTCCACCACATGAAGTAATCATTTTTTGTTAGAATGTAACGGTGTTTTTTTTACGAATGTGGGAAAATTTCCCCAATGATTTCCAGGCCCCATTGTTGGAATGGTTCGGTCACTGCAACAGGGTACAGTGGGGTTGCTGACCTTCTTGTTCTGTCAGCCCATCACTGACAGACTAGACACTTGCGAGCGTAAGCATGTTCATCCTTGAATAATGTGGGCCAGTAGAAACCAACTCGCATAAATTTGTGTGCAGTGGTGTTTCCCGCAAAGTGACCCCCGATACGTCCGTCATGAAGATCTTGTAGTACCTTCTCTGATTCATGTTTCTCTAGGCACCTGAGAAAAGCTCTATTCTATTGATGTGCTTCTTGTAAAGCACTACATGCACCGACAGATTGTTGGGTTGTGTTATATTCTTTCCACAACTAGCCCACGTAGTTAACTGGGGGTTAGAGGGGGGGTCACATGGGGTTTGAGGTGTACCCATAACCCCACTTTATGGGGTTTGGGGCAGCGCCCCGGAAAATTTTGGTTTTGGAACCTATGTTAGGCTGGGCAGACCCACCTATGGTTTTGTGCATGATTTTGGCACATGTTTTTTGGACGCGATGGTTTTTGTTCCATGGTATTGGACGTGATGGTTTTCGGTCCATGGTATTGGATGCTTTGGCATGTGTAAATATGTATTGCAACATTGAAAGGAACATAATGAAAAATCAAGCTAGTAGTCCCAGTTTTGGGATCCAGGGGAAATCTCCGTGTATGTGTTTTATGTGTTATGCTCTCACATTGTTTATTTTCTGTGTTTTAGAATTCGTATGCAAGTAATTTCTGTACGGGGTTAAAACCTTCATTTGGTATCAGAATTGTTTTGGCTTTAAGGGGACACCTTTGTTGCTGAGGGGTTTTGCTCGGGCCTATGGTATACCCTGTTCAGTGGGAGATCTGCGAGATCGATTCTAGTGGTGAAAGAAGATGGCAAGCAGTGGAAAGATAGAGATCGAGAAATTTAATGGTTAGAGTTTTGAGTTGTGGAAACTCAAGATGGAGTATCTGTTGGTGGATAAAGATCAGTGGATCATGGTAGATCCAGGTACTAAACCAACGGGAGTGTCCGATGAATAATGGAAGAAGTTGTATCAGAAGGCAAAGAGAATAATACGATTGTGTGTCTCAGATTCAATATTATTGAATGTATCAGGGGAAGCTACGGCGAAGGCTTTGTGGGACAAGTTAGGGACTTTGTACCAATCTAAGTCTCTAGTGAATAAACTGTTCCTGCGAAAAAAGTTGTATAACCTGAGGATGAAAGATGGAGACTCGGTGACAGAGCATCTGAATGCATCAATATTGTGTTAAGTCAGTTAGCATCTATTGATATTAAAATTTCAGATGAAGATAAGTGCATCAGTTAGTTGTGTTCTCTACCAGATTCGTGGGATAGTCTATTTATTGCAATAGGTAGAAATGCAACTGCCTTGCAGTTTGATGAAATAGTCTCAGCCTTGCTGACAGAGGAGATGAGACAGAAAAATATGGAGAGCCAGAATGGTGATACCTTGCCTGTATAAGTATATTCCTAGAATAGAAAAAAAAATAAGTCATCGAGTGGGAGATCTAAATCTCCAGGAAAACCTATAAAGGTGGTGTGCTAGAAATGCGAAAAGGAAGGCCACTTCAAAAGGGACTGTAAATCTAAAGCTCCTGAGAAAGGAAAGGGATCTGATGAGGCTCCTTCTACATAGGCGAAAACCACCTCAAATGAAGGTGGGGATGTGTACTTGTCTTCTTCAAGTACACATGTAGATCATGAGGCATGGTTGATTGACTCAGGTGCATCTTTTCACTTCACTCCCCATAGATAGTGGTTCTGTGAGTATGAGAAATATGATGGTGGTGATGTCTTCTTGGGGGATGATAGGAAGGCTAAAATCGTTGGTCGCGGAAAGGTAAAGTTGAAATTGCAAGGTGGAAGAGTTAGAACACTTCCGAGTGTTCTACATATTCTTGCATTGGCTAGAAATATAATTTCTGTAAGCAAGCTAGATGATGCAGGTGTAAAAATAGTGTTCGAGAAGGATACCTGCAAGATGGTTTGGGGAGCACTAGTATTGATGCCGGGAGTTCGGATTGGAACTCTATACAAGCTGCAAGGTAGCACGGTTGTTAATGGGTGCAACATTTATGTGGTTCCTGAAAGTGGAGCAGAAAATCTAGTGGTCTCTGGAGAGAAGACCATGTTGTGGCATCAAAAGCTTGGACATATTGGAGAGAAGGGCCTTCGAATACTTCATGGTAAAGGTATTGTAAAAGGTATGAGTAATAGCTCTCTAGATTTTGATTTCTGTGAAAATTGTGTATATGGGAAGCAGAATCGGGTGAGTTTCCCCTCTGGTAGTAAGAGGGTGAAACAAATATTAGAACTTGTGCACAATGATGTGTTTGGACCTGTGAAGGTTCCATCACTGGGTTAGTCTGTGTACTATGTATCATTTATAGATGACTTCTCAAGGAATACATGGATATATTTCCTTAAGAAGAAATCTGAAGCCTTTGACAGGTTTAAAGAATTTAAGGTTCTCGTGGAAAATCAGACAGAGAAGAAGATAAAGGTGCTGAGGACAAATAATGGTGGAGAGTTTTGCAGCAAGGAATTCGAAGAATTCTATAAGAAGTGTGGTATAGCACAACAGAAGACTACTCCATATACACCTCAACAAAATGGAGTTGCAAAAATAATGAGTAAGACATTGATGGAAAGCGCAAGAAGCATGCTCAGTGGTGTCGGGTTAGGATAGGAATTCTGGGTAGAGGCGGTGGATACTGCATGTTACCTGGTCAACAGGTCACCTTCATTAGCGTTGGAGGATAAGACTCCACAAGAGGTATGGACTGGTAAGAAACCCTCTCTTTCACATCTGAGGGTATTTGGATGTGATGCATATGTACATGTTCCAAAAGAGAAACGAACCAAGTTGGATAGTAAATCTGAAAAGTACATCTTTATTGGGTATAAGGATGGTTTAAAGGGTTATAAGCTTTAGAACCCAGTCACACAGAAGGTTGTGTACAGTCAAGATGTGGTGTTCAGAGAGGTAAAAGATGTTATTAAACATGAAGTCCAACCAAAGGAACCTGAGAAGATAGAGTTTGAGCTTAAGGAGGAAGAATCAGACTCTACAATAGAGGAGGAATCAGAAGATGAAGAGCCACAAACTCTGGGTGTGAGAAGATCAGTTCGAGAAAGAGGGTAGCCACAAAGGTATAGTCCATCTGCTTTCTGTTCAAATTTTGCTTTATCTATTACTAACGATGATGCCAGAACTGTGAAGGAAGTAGTAGATTCAAAGGATGGAAAACTCTGGAAAGAGGACATGGTTGATGAAATGGCATATTTGCACAAAAATGAGGCTTGGGATCTGGTGGAGTTGCCGGCTGGAAGGAAACCCATTGGCAACAAATGGGTGTTTAAGAAGAAGACAAATCCAGAAGGAAAGGTGGAGAAATACAAAGCTCGGTTGATTGCAAAAGGTTATTCCCAGGTGTCGAGAATTGATTTTGGTGATATTTTTTCTCCTGTTGCCAAGGTAACTTCTATTAGATTACTTTTATCTGTTGTTGCTGCTTTTGATTTTGAGGTAGAACAGATGGATGTGAAGACAACATTTCTTCACGGGGATCTGGAAGAGGAAATATACATGAAGCAACCTGAAGGCTTTGCAGTGAAGGGTAAGAAAGAACTGGTATGAAAGTTAAAGAAGTCTCTATATGGGTTAAAACAGTCACCAAGGACGTGGTATCAAAAATTTGATACATTTATACAGGGACTTGGCTTCAGCAAAAGCAAAGTGGATCACTATGTGTATTTTAAATTAGTTGGTGACCATGTTATTTTTCTGGTCTTGTATGTGGATGATATGTTGCTGGTTGTAAATGACAAAGAAATTATCCAGGATTTGAAGACCCAATTGTCCTCCAAATTCGACATGAAAGATCTTGGTGCTACAAACTATACTTTGGGCATGGAAATTAAAAGATATCGGGAAAAGAGGAAGCTTTGGTTAAACCAGAGGAAGTATGTCGAGACAATACTACAGAGGTTTAATATGCAGGATAGTAAACCGATGAAGGTTCCTATTCCTGTAGGTGTGAGGTTATCTGCTAAACAGTGTCCCAAGACACAAGAAGAGGAAGTGGACATGTCCCGTATTCCATATGCAAGTGCAGTCGGTAGTTTGATGTATGCAATGGTCTGTACTAGACCATACATTGCACATGCAGTGGGAGTATTGAGCAGGTTTATGTCAAAACCAGGGAAGGAGCATTGGACAACAGTGAAGTGGGTTTTCAGGTATTTGCGTGGCACTAGTGATTATGGTTTGTGCTACCAAGGAAGACCAGGATTGGACAGAATGTTGGATATTCGTGGCTTTGTTGATGCAGACTGGGCTGGAGACTTGGATCAGAGAAGATCTACAAGTGGGTATGTGTTTAACCTATTTGGAGGTGCAGTTAGTTGGATGAGTAAGAAACAATCTATAGTGGCACTATCAACTACAGAGGCAGAATACATGGCAGCCACTCATGAAAACAAGGAAGCAGTTTGGTTGCAGAGATTGTGTTCAAGTATGGGGTTAGTACAGGAAGCTATAAGGATAGACTGTGATAGCCAAAGTGCAATTTTCTTGGCAAACAACCCCGCATATCATTCAAAGACAAAGCACATTAATGTTCAGCATCACTTTGTGAGGGATATGATAGAAGACAAAAAGGTGTCGCTGGTAAAGGTGGACACTTTGAAGAATATTGTAGATGCATTGACAAAATCTGTTAGCTCTAAGAAGTTCTCTTGGTGTAGAGAGACAATGGGCATTTCAGGGCTGGAAAAATAACTAAGCTCTCTTCTGGACCCCTGTGGAAAGAAAACAACAAGTGGGAGAATGTTGGGTTGTGGTATATTATTTCCACGACTAGCCCACGTAGTTAATCGAGGGGTTAGAGCGGGGGTCACATGGGGTTTGAGGTGTACCTGTAACCCCACTTTATGGGGTCCAGGGCAGTGCCCAGGAAAATTTTGGTATTGGAACCTATGTTAGGTTTGGCAGACCCACCTATGGTTTTGTGCATGATTTTTGCCCATGTTTTTTGGATGCGATGGTTTTCGGTCCATGGTATTGGACGTGATGGATTTTGGTCCATGGTATTGGATGCTTCGGCTGTTATAGACATTTTTGTGCCTTACAACATTGAACATGAAATGTCCATAATTCAAGGGATCCAAAGTCCCTAAAGATGTTGTTACAGCTCCTAAAGGAACAAGGTCAACCAATGACAGCTTCTCCCAGAAGTTCTCCACCAAAAAACCACTCAGAAACAATCAATTCAGGATCAATTCAGAAGCTCCACTAGCTGCCTGCGTTGAAATGCAGAGGCTACACTGGCTGGTTGCACTGCAACGCAGGTGGAAGCACTACCAGGGTGCGCTGAGCGGGAAATGACAAATGGCAAGCTCATTCAACGAGGTGGAAAGACCATGGAAGCTTCGAGAATCTTCTCCAATGACACTTGCCTCAATGAATTCGACTAGTGATGAGTAAGAGGCTCTCAACCTCCAAGTGGAAGCAAGAACTGACAGAGAGAAGCCACAAGTCAAAACATAAGCTGACTCATCCTCTCTGCTTACATCTATATATGGATCTCTCACCCAGAGGTTCAGGGGGCTGGAATTTTGTACTTTGCAGAGAATTGCTGTTGGTTTGAGATTGAGATTAGTACATTGGGTGATTTATGCTTTGTTGGAGGAGAGGAAGGGATTCCTTTGCTGGGAGGTAGATGCTGGATCAGAACTCACTTGGTTGTATCTCCTCTTGGACTTTCTTATTCTATCAATAAACTATTTGAGTTTCTCCTACATGTTGTGTACCAATGATGTTTTGTTATGCTTACATGTTTAGCTTAATCTGATCTTGAGCTTTTTATGAATGTATATCTGTATCTTTGTGTAGTTTCTCTCTCTTGTGATCTTGCAGGAATTCGGTGAAGCTGGGCTGGTGAAGGAGCAAGAAGCTGGGAGCTACTGAAGAGAGGAGTGATTTGGATCGACAAACTAGCGGAAGACACAGGTTAGTTACATCCTTTTTCCTCATTTACATTTCATAAAGAAGAATACTCAATTAGTTTACCTTGTTTGTTGCTAAGGCACTATCACACCTTAGAGTGGGATAGGGGCATTCCGAATTGGATACTTTTCCCAACAACAAATTGGCGACTCCGCTGGGGATCGTATCTTGTTAGTTTATTTGTGTTTCTATTGTTGTTCTTCTCATAAACTCAGGAGTGCCGAACCGAAATGCATTTGCCATTTTCAAATGCAAAGCAGAGATCTGCCACTCTAGTCCACTCACTGGGCCTGTTTTTATGATCTGAACAGCTGATCCACAAGTGCTCTAACAGCCCTTTGTGATAGATCTTAGTCCTCCTTTAAATCATCCTCCTAATTGTACCTAATTGATAGCTTTTATCTGGCCAAAAACTGTAGATTAAACTGCAAACCGTGACCCAGAACCCAGAGACAATTCTCGTTTCTGCTTCAGCGCAGACTCTGTGAAGAGGTTCTGCATTTCAACGCAGGTCCCGTGAAGGATACCTGCGCTGAAGTTCAGTTTCTCTGTGCTGAGGGTGCGCTGATCAGCCTTTGCCTTGTGCAGCTGTGGTTCCCTGCTTCCTTTTGCTCAGTTTTATCTCTGTTTTTTGCAGCCTGTTATCAGTCAGTGTACCTATCTGAAACCCCTTTTCTTTGCCTCAATTCCGCCTCAGTTGTATAAAGAAACTGTATTTGTTCTTTGTGTATTTGTTACATCATTTGCAGTTTCCCATTACAAAAGTAAACTAGTCATACTGTCGCCCTTAGATCTAAACATGTTGTAAGTGTCGTTTTGATCTTAGGAGTGAGTTTGTTTGTTGTTCACAGTTGATTGAGCTTTTACTTTTGTCGTTTGGTTTGAATTTATGCATTTCTAGTGTCTAAACAAGTAAATCATAAAGTGTCGTAATCGTCTTTTTGATTTCGAAAAAGGAACTTGTTTATGTTTTCACTTGAAATCGAATTCAAATTTGTACAACAGCTTTCTTTTTAGGCATCAATATTAAGAAAGCGAAAACAAATACATGCATTTGTGCATTTGCATTTTGATAGTTTGCATGCTTTGATTTAGGGAAAAGTGCATTACAGTGTGCTCTATGCTCTTTGAGAAAAGATTGTGTCTTTCTTTTCCCCTTGTAGCTAGGATTTTCATTGTTGAAAAGATATAAAAGCTTGCTTATCATCTTTAGACTGCATTTAGGAATTGTATCATACATCTCGTGGTGATCCAAAAAGGAAAACTTCTAAGAAAGATCAACCTAAAATAAATTGAATGAACTTAACAACGCTTTGTAACTTAACGCACAACATAGAGGTCTAGGCTAGAGACGTGTTCCGACGTCATAAAACCTGGTGACTGTCGATCTCGCTGATGGTTGGGTGATTCCTCCTGAGAGACGATAGCGCCAGTACGGATTGTGCTCCCATGTACCGTCGAGTATATATTGGGAGACCCCTATAGGAATAAAGCCTTTATCCTTAGGAAGCCGTGTCGGCCGCCCTACTGATCGCAATGCACTGAACACAGCATTCGGGAAGATTGACCGCCCGTACCTTAAAAAGTATTCTGCGGTTTTGCGAAAAGTTTGGCACACCCTCTACCTAGAACTCCAGAGCAGTTCCTTTTGGCCTTTTTCAGACTCTATAACGGAAAAAGTCCATCCGAGCATTTGTCACTTCGGGCTCGTTAAAACATCGAAGGAGACTAGAGTCATCTTTTGCTTTTTCTCGACTCTTTAAAATTGAAAAAGCAAGTTGTGTCTAAGCGTCGTTAAAATTTATTTTAAACGGAATAATCACCCTCTTTCCTGCGTTGATCTTTAGGTTGAGAAAATGGAGCCTACCAACCAAGGAATTCCCCTTGGTGGAAATCCTAGTCCCTTCTTCTCTTGGGGAGATGTTGGTGCGCCCCATATGGCCACATTGTCGCTTTCAGGACTGACAATTGGCTTGCCGGTCTGGCTCTTCTCAACCAATGTCGTTCAGAACACCACTATTCCTGAACAGTCGAATCAACAGTTAGACCAGTCCAGAGTTACCCACCAGCCTTCTACTTCCTCTAATTCTTCCTCCCCTCCTTCCTCTTCGCTTGACGGGACTGGTAAAGATAAAAACCAAGTTCCTAAGGAGAAGAAGGAAAAGAAGAAGAAGGAGAAGAAGAAGAAGGAGCCAAAAGCGACTGGGGGCAAACAAGTGTCGTCTAACAAAAATCCACACACAACACTGACTAGGCCTAAATCGCCATGTGTCATATGCAAGGGAGACCACTTCTACAGAGATTGCCCCTGCATCCCTCGGATACTAAGAGACTGGTCTCCCCGTTTGCACAATCTGGTGGCATCAACCTCTGATAGCCATGTTGAATGCATATCGTCGACTAACGAAAGTGAAGTCCTTGGACAAAAAGGGAGAGCTAGACCCCCCTGTAGACTGTGCGAGGCAATCATGCCATCCACCGTTGTCCCTTCTTAGACGAAGCGAAAAGAGTTTTGGATGATCGTCCGGTTTCACCGTTACGACTTCCTCCTGGATATAAAAAACTCTTGCTGAGTCCTTCGTTAGTTGAAAATCCAGCTGGCCCACTCAAGTGGTCAGCTGAAGCGCCGGTCATTGAAGATGAACCAGCTGAATCCATACCTGATGAAAGTCAAAAGGTTGAGGCGGCAGTTGACCCATTCTTGCCTTCAGAGGATTTATCTTCGAATGATACAGTCACTGAAGAGGATAAAGATGACACTATCCTAATTCTCTTCATCAACACGGACTCCGACGAGCACGGGGGCAATTCCCCCATTCCTTTATCGCAGGAAGGAAGTTCGTCAGAGCGATACCCGGTCGTCTACTCGGTCCCACCACCAAGCAACCTAGTTGTCTCCTTCGACTGGAACCAACTAGGCAGACCCCGTTTGCCAACAAGCATACCATTCAGAATTATCATCCAAATATACCGAATGGTCATGGCTGGCACCATCATTGATGAGGGGGCATCTGTGAGTATCCTTTCCTCTATTTCTTGGAAAGCGCTTGGTTCGCCAGCGCTTTTGCCTGAAATGAGAAATCTGACAGGCTTTGATAAAGGAACCAGTCGACCTTTAGGGATCCTCCCCAATGTGCCCATAACATTGAAAGGGAAGACCGTTCAAATGAACGTGATGGTCGTTCAAGGACCCTTGGATTATAACCTACTCCTTGGACGAGACTATATATATTGCATGGGAGCCATCGTCTCCTCACTCTTTAGAGTAATGTGTTTTCCGCACAAAGGAAGAGTGGTCAAGCTCGTGGACCAGCTTTCATTTCCCAGATCACACATCGCAAATAGTCATATACCGTCCCTAAATGGTCTCTTCACGCAAGAAATGTCTCAACCTACGGTTCGTCCTCCCGATGAGCGCGAGTGATTCGGAAGGATATGACTGGAACCCAGGGGGCATGCGTCCTGGTCTGCTTCGGCAGGAAAACTTTGGGTATAGGGTAGGTTTCCGCGGGAGAATATGACTAGTCTGTACCCCGTCCGTCTTGGAAGTGGGGTTATTCTAGAATAAGATTCTCTTGTCAAAGTTATGTGAGTTGACAGAACTGAGTCAATCACCTTTGTTTATCTCGGTAGACATTGCCGGAGAAGTGTTTTGTTTGAAAGATTAATAGAACAATCTTTGGGTGACCTGTAAGAGGTAGGCCTCTCTCGCTGAAACAAATGTTTTATCAGACTAAAGTAGGGGTAACCTTGAAACTCTGTTTTATACCTGGGGGCATGCAACCCTTTTGGAGTGCAAGCAAGGGGCGGCTATTTATTTTTTAAATTTTTAGGTCTTCCCTTTAAACCTGTAGGTATAACCCTTTAAAGTCGTAGAATTAGTCGTTTCCGAACTTGCATAAAGAAAGGATTCCAGGAGCACAGCTTTGTGAGGTGCAAGCTCCATAAAAAATGGGATCTTACATGAGACATTCTTATCATATGACTGGATAATCGAGAATTTTTAGCACATAGTTCATGCTCATTAAAAAATAAACATAAGATCGAGCAGTTTTAGCACATAGTTCATGCTCGTTAAAAAATAAACATAAGACCGAGTAGTGTTTTTCCGCGTTTAAGCTCGTTAAAAAATGAACTACCCTCCGGTAAATAACCATCGTGAATGTAACATTATCAGCCATTAAAGCCTTGGTCGTGTTTGCACCGTCACCTCCACTTTTCCATTGGCCGATCATTCACCTCCATTTGATTGTTTACCCATTTTGAGGAATAGCTGCGAAGAGTGATTTCACTAGCCATCCTTGTGACACTGCTGTGATTGGAAAATTCCAACCCTTACCTGGAATCAGCTGCTAACCCGTTTTATCACTCGTTCCTCAAAAGACGAGTCTTCTTTAATCTCTTTTCATCTGACTCGTAAAATATGAAAAGATTGCCGAGTTTTGGCCTTCCAGCTCATTAAAGCGACCGGAAGTGCTATCCCTCCTCTAGATTTTAATCTTTTTGGACCTGAGGGATTATTGCACAAAAATATCGAGCGCTTGTTTTGTTCGGCTCGTTAAAACTATCGAAAATTCATCCCTTCTGTATTGTTTTATACTTTTTCGGACTTAAGGGATTAGATGACGAAAAAGGACTTTCGGAGTTGACTTTACGTACCTTTTCAGACTCTCTAAAAATGAAAAGGACCGAGTTATCTTTGTCGTTAGACTCGTTAAAAACATTAAATAGAGACAAACTTGTCTTTAGGTGAGAACGAGTTTCACTATCGCTAGGCTCGTTAAAACATAGCGATGGGTTTGCCCGAAGGGCAAATTATAGAACAAGCATATGTTATCCTCCTCAAGCTTGACAAAAATAAAGAGGTACTGGTCAGCAATGACTGGGGAAAAATTGGGAAGAAACTCAAAGAACTTTATTGGTAGCAAGTCGCTCTTGAACATGACACTTCCACTCCGTGCCTGAGTCGGGTTGGGTTGTTTCATTCACCGATCACATCACCATGGTCTCGCCATACCATCCACCTTTGGGGTAAATGCTACCAATCCATCACACAAGTGTCGCCGATATGTTCAAGAGAAGTCATCGAGAGAAGTCAACCGTGTCCCATCCACTACCATACATTATCCTTCATTCTTTCATGACCGCCACCCTGAACCATATATCATCAGATCGTTTTCACCTCCATCAAAATCATTTGCTCCATTCCGTGTCACTGATGTGGGATACATCAAGGCCCTCCTTTGACGGATCGCTTCTTGTCGACATCAGCTCATTATCCAAGAAGTTGATCTAGGAACAACCCCTTCAGTACTTTGAAGCTTGCATGCCTCAATGGCAAGTTTCTCACTTCCGGCGACAGGTATACATCAATGACCTTCGACCGAAAGATTTTGAGTGGTGTTCGACGCCAAGTCCTTTATTCACACCACGTGAATTGTACTGCAGTACCTTGAGGGTCATTATCATTATCGGTGATTCCTCTCGCGCTTGTTAACGGTTTACATCATTGACTGGTAATCAAGCGATGTCTTTCCATGTTCGACTTCAGAACATTTCTCACATGGATCGACTTGTACTTAGAGTGAAGATCGAACGAGTTTGAAGACCCCGGATCTAGTTTCATCCATCCGGGCTGCGATATATATTCAGGAAAAATAAAGACATTGACATGTACAACATTGCAGCACAGACAATCATCGTACCAAAGGATGATGATTTCAGCAGGATCATCAGTCTATCATCAGACAATTGTCTGTCCTATGTACATAAAAATGAATTTATAAAGCTGAGCATGGGAATGCCCGCCTCAGCTAGGTCATGAAAACAGTATGAAAAATAATGTATTGTATTGTATCTTATAACAGGTCTCCTCCCAGCATTGGAAGAACTTCGGATCCCCCTAATAAAGCATTTCACCCGATAAACGGCCTCATACTTTAGGGGGCAACTGTTATAGAAATTTTTGTGCCTTACAGCATTGAGCATGAAATGTCCATAATTCAAGGGATCCAAAGTCCCTAAAGATTTTGTTACAGCTCCTAAAGGAACAAGGTCAACCAATGACAGCTTCTCCCAGAAGTTCTCCACCAAAAAACCACTCAGAAACAGTCAATTCAGGATCAATTCAGAAGCTCCACTAGCTGCCTGCGTTGAAATGCAGAGGCTACACTGGCTGGTTGCACTGCAACGCAGGTGGAAGCACTACCAGGGTGCGCTGAGCGGGAAATGACAAATGGAAAGCTCATTCAACGAGGTGGAAAGACCATGGAAGCTTCCAGAATCTTCTCCAATGACACTTGCCTCAATGAATTCGACTAGTGATGAGTAAGAGGCTCTCAACCTCCAAGTGGAAGCAAGAACTGACAGAGAGAAGCCACAAGTCAAAACATAAGCTGACTCATCCTCTCTGCTTACATCTATATATGGATCTCTCACCCAGAGGTTCAAGGGGCTGGAATTTTGTACTTTGCAGAGAATTGTTGTTGGTTTGAGATTGAGATTAGTACATTGGGTGATTTATGCTTTGTTGGAGGAGAGGAAGGGATTCCTTTGCTGGGAGGTAGATGCTGGATCGGAACTCACTTGGTTGTATCTCCTCTTGGACTTTCTTATTCTATCAATAAACTATTTGAGTTTCTCCTACATGCTGTGTACCAATGATGTTTTGTTATGCTTACATGTTTAGCTTAATCTGATCTTGAGCTTTTTATGAATGTATATCTGTATCTTTGTGTAGTTTCTCTCTCTTGTGATCTTGCAGGAATTCGGTGAAGCTGGGCCGGTGAAGGAGCAAGAAGCTGGGAGCTACTGAAGAGAGGAGTGATTTGGATCGACAAACTAGCGGAAGACACAGGTTAGTTACATCCTTCTTCCTCATTTACATTTCATAAAGAAGAATACTCAATTAGTTTACCTTGTTTGTTGCTAAGGCACTATCACACCTTAGAGTGGGATAGGGGCATTCCGAATTGGATACTTTTCCCAACAACATCGGCATGTATAAATATGTATTGCAACATTGAAAAGAACATAATGAAAAATCAAGCTGGTAGTCCCGATTTTGGGATCCAAGGGAAATCTGTGTATATGTGTTTTATGTGTTATGCTCTCGCATTGTTTATTTTCTGTGTTTTAGAATTCGTATGCAGGTAATTTCTGTATGAGGTTAAAACCTACACTGATATGCTAAAGCTTTAATGCGCAGGGTCCTCTTCTATCCGATGGAAAAGTGATAGGGTACGGTGTCGTGCTCAAGGTAATGGCACACATTTCTGTACCAAGAGTTTCCATCTTTAATGGGTGTTGCTCACACTACATCATACATTTCAACTTCCTACTCCCAGCTGGTGAGATCTTCTTCCTCCTGCTGCACATGTATTGCTTCAGCTGTGAGTCTATAGAGCCCATGGCCTTTACCCGTGTGAACTGACTTGATGTCAAGATCATATTCTTGCAATATTGTCATCCAGTCCGCACGTTAATCACCCAGTTATTGTTGTACAAGTAGTATGTGGACCGCTGGGTGAGGGACGTAGACTACGCAATGGTTCTTTAGCAAGTAGGGTTTGAAGTGTTTCATCACATTATAAACTACATATTCTTGTTTTTCAACGGTGGGGTAGTTGACTTCGGGTCCCTGCATGCTTGTGAAAATGAAGGAGATGGGACGTTCGGTGTTCATCTCATCCCTCTGAGTGAGTACTACAGTGATCGAATTATCAGAGGCAAAGGTGTATAGCAAGAAGTATTTTTTGAAGTCTGGGTTGTAAAGTGCAGGTGTTTTTGTAATAGCCAGCTTGATATGGGAGAATGCATACTTTTCCCCCTTTCCCCAGCTGTAGACTGCATCCTTCTTAGTCATGTCCTGCATGAGTTTGACTATCTGTGCATAATCTGAGATGAACTTCTGAAGGAAGTGTTAGGGTCCTATAACAATAGGATTCATAATTTTGAATTGACTATGATTAGTCTTGTAATATTTTACATACTTTTGCTTTCTACAAATTTTTTTCCCATAATAAAAACAAAAAATTTAAAGAGGGTGAAGTCCTAAAAGAATAATCAAAGGACCAAAAGAAAGAAAAAGATCAAAAATATATAATATATGAACCCCAAAAAGAGATAAGAATAGATCATGAAAGTGTGCAAATTCAAATGCCACTCCTTTTCACTTTACTTTGCAAAATAAGGTTGTGCGCATCTTTTCAAAAATGCCACAATCCATGATGGTCAAATAGTTTAATCTTGATTCGTTCATGCTTTAAATTTTGGGTTGATAGATAGAGAATAAAGATCTAGCCAAACTATTTAATCTTGGAAAATCAGTAGTTAAGTAGAGAATAATAATGATCTCATCAGTTTAATCTAATACATTGGAAGTTATAAGGTTAGTGTCACACGGAATAAGTCGATCTTGCAGACAAGATAGACCTTCCTAGAATCTAAAGAAGACCTAATGACAAGCAAACCAACCAGACACTATCTTTCTCTAAATATGCTTTAATAAACAATGGCAAACAAGTGCTTTTAGGGCCTACCTTAGGTCCAACGCAAGTTTGTGGATGCCCTCACTCCTTCGATCCAAATGAACTCCTTTGTCGCGAATCTGCAAACACAAACAAGGCAAACAAATTAAATAGCACCTGAAAAGCCAATATCATAAAACATATTTAACATGAAAGTCAAGGAGTCCATGAAACAAATAACATGAGATACTTGTTGAGAAAAATGAGTTTGATTGTATTGATTCAAAAGAAGAAGAACTTTACAACCTGTGCCTTGACGCTGTACAAGCTCCTCCCAGGGTCCAGCAAGAAGTCTCCTCTACTTTGACAAGTTTCACTCACTTCCCAATGAAACCAAAAAGGTATGTGATCTCTCCTCTTAAGCTCAACTAGGAAGTCTTAATTTCACCAGCATTTACCCTCAAAAATGTTCAGCTTCTAACCTCTTCAGCAACCAGCCCAATGCCTGTATTTATAGTGCAATGGAAGGAGGTTACTAGGTCCTCCTTCAAAGGGATAAAGCCCTCCTTCAAAGGGATAGCTCCTCTCATCAAGGGATTAGCTCCTTCTCTTTTGGGATGCATGAACCACCTCAGAGCGAACAATCCACATCAAAATTCCTTCTAGAATCCTCTAGAATTAACCCAAAGTGAGTTTTTAAAGATAAAACTTGTGCCTTTTGACTTTCACAGGGGTCCGCACCTACACCGTTAGGGACAGAGCGGGCAGGTCCGCAGTTTTTGTAAACAGAAGGTGTGGGACCGCAAGTGACAGTGAGAGAAAGTGCGGAACCAGAGTTACATTGATTTTTAATGTCTTTCTCTCATTTCCAAAGCTTGACTTGAAGAGCTGAGGTCTGAGACTTGCTTAGGAGGACAGTACAAGTGATGATAGACCCATACTGACTGCAAATAATCATGGTGACGATATTTTTGTGTAACAGATTGCCCCCTAAAGTGCGAAGTCTGTAGTAGACGAGGATTTCATTTATCATTTAGGAAGAGTGAAGTAATTTATCATTTCGAGGATCATCTTGTGGAGAGCACGGTTGGAACCTGTAAAAACATTCAATGCAAGATATATATATGAGATCATATCATCGCTGAGGTAGGCATTCCCATACTCAGATCAAAACTGACTTAGAAAACTAACTATTGCTTTGATACAGGAATGATCTTGTAAAACATCACAAGTATAGACCTCATGTGGACACAGTATGGACGCAGCCATCTGTTTATGAATAGTCCATCATATAATGAATACAAAATTCCTCGCAGCCTGGATTGTGGAAACTAGATCCAGGGTCTTCATTTCTACTTCACGAAACAGTACGATTCTATCCATGTGAATGAATGTGTTGAAGTCGAACATGGTAGAAACCACTTGATTACCAGTCAATGATGTAAACTGTTAACAAGTGTGAGAGAAACCACCAGTGATGTCAATGGCTCTCAAAGTACCTAGTACAATCCATGAGATGTGAATAAATGGGTTGATGTCGAACATGTCACGGAATCCTTTGATCGAAGGTCAATGATGCAACCTATCGTCAAAGGCGAGAAACCTGCCATTGAGGCATGCAGATCCCAAGGTACTGATGATTTCTAGATCATCTTTCTAGATAATGAGCTGAAGTCGATAGAAAGCGATCCGTCGTAGGCAAGCCCACAACACGAAATCATAGATCAAGTTGAAGAAATTTAGTTGCAAGGACTGACTCAGGGATGGTCAAGATGGATGACAAATATTTTGCAGATGAATGGCTTATTGGCAGAGACCTCTTGAACACATAACAACACAACAGATGGCTTGGTGACAATTGACCCAAAGTTAATACCCAGAAACTGGCTGAAGACTTTCAATGTGGTTTGATCAACTGTTAGGCAAAGGATTTCCCAACCCAGGTGAATAAAAGTGTCATGTTCAAGAGTGGTTACAAAGTATGACAAACAGGCTCATTTTTCTCTCTTTTCCCCCACCATTTCTGGCAAGTACCTCTTTATTTTTGACAAGCTTGAGGAGGATAACATTTGCTTGATTATAAGCTCATCCTTCGGATGAGTCCAACTTAGTTTAAATTCGAACCCTAAGAAGGAGTGGTTCGTTCCTGTTTGTAATTGAACAGGTCCTTTACTGTGAAATTTTAATGAGTCCAGTATAGGAGAAACTCAGCGTTTTTCAATTTTAGAGAGTCTGAAAAAACTTAAGAAGACTCCAGGGTTGACCTTTTTCATAAATTTGTGTCTCCCAAGCCCGAAAAAGTATAAATTAATACTTGAGAGAACCGCTTGATCTTTTACAACCAAGGAGTACTTTTCGTAATTAGTGCCCTTGATCCGAAAAAGTAAAAAAGTGATCAATGACACGTCGTTTTATAACCAATATCGAATTTGAAATGACAAAAATCCGGCAATCTTTTCATGTTTTTACGGTCAGAAAAGAGCTGTAAGTGGACCGTCTTTTAATTCCGTTTTAACGAGTTGAAAAAGAAAAACTCGGCGATCTTTTCATGTTTTAGGAGTCAGAAAAGAGCTTAAAGGTGACTCTAAGGTTTCATTTTTTCGTAAGTTTTAACGAGTTCGAAAAAATGATAAAAATGTACTCATGGTTTTCACTTTTTCGTAAGTTTTAATGAGTTCGAAAAAATGATAAAAATGTACTCATATGGCCGACTTTCAATTTAATTTACAAGCAGGAAAATACGGAAAGAACTTGGCATTTTCATTTGTTTTACGAGAATGAAAGATAACAAAATAATCTCAGGATTTTCATGAGTTTAACGAGTCTTGAAAATAACTGAAATTGAGTCGAGATAGGTTTCATTTTTACAAAAGCTTGAAACAGAGAAAAACTATGCTTCAAAGTAGTTTCATTTTTACACAAGCTTGAAACAAAGAGAAAACTGTGCTTGATGCCCCCTAAGCATAACTTCTAGAGCGCATGCCCCCCAGCTTCATTTCATTCAACTAAGTACATTAATTAATAGCTGGATGGACTGAAGGTTCAGTTACGAGATCGTTTGAAAGACTCGACCTAAAACTGTAAGAAAATTATGCAAAAAACTGAAATAACTAACCTAAATATACAACTTAACATTTATGAGATCTATTCAAACTCTCGACTCAATTAGAGGAGGATTTGTTTCATTTTTTAACGAGCTTGACACAGGAAAAGAACTATGCTCGGATCCGGTTTCATGTTTACGCAAGCTTGAAACGAAAAACTATGCTTGTTATAAGTTCGCATGCCCCCAGCATAATGATGCAAATCGAGGTACATGCCCCCCAAGCTTCATTGCATTCAACCAGGTGGATGAAATGAAGGTTTAATTTCGAAATCTTGGAAAGACTCGTGGGAGTTGTTTCATTTTTTAGTGAGGTTGACACAGGAAAAGAACTATCCTCAAAACCCTTGTTTCATTTTTTAAACGAGCTTGACACAAGATAAGGAACTATGCTCATGAATACTCTCTACAATCTACCTATATATCCTAAAATCTACCTGGTTCATTTTTTAATGAGGTTGACTCAGTAACAGGAACTATCCTCTAACACCCTGTCTCATTTTTTAACGAGGTTGACACAGGAACAAAACTATCCTCGCTTCTACTCTCTACAATCTACCTATATAACCTACCCTTGTTTCATTTTTTAAAGAGCTTGACACAAGACAAGGAACTATGCCCAAGACTCCTTGTTTCATTTTTTTAACGAGCTTGACACAAGACAAGGAACTATGCTCTAGAAGTTCACATGCCCCCAACATAACGATACAAAGCAAGGTACATGCCCCCCAAGCTTCATTGCATTCAACCAAGTGGATGGAATGAAGGTTTACTGTCAAGATTTAACTTGAAAAGGGAGTTGTTTCATTTTTTAAGGAGGTTGACACAAGAAAAGAACTATCCTCATACCTGATTCATTTTTTAACGAGGTTGACTCAGTACTAGGAACTTTCCTCTAACCAACTGATTCATTTTTTAACGAGGTTGACACAGGAAAAGAACTGTCCTCATGGTAGCCTGTTTCATTTTTAACGAGGTTGATACAGGAAAAAACTATCCTCGCCCAACTGATTCATTTTTTAACGAGGTTGACACAGGAAAAGGAACTATCCTCGCGACCACTGATTCATTTTTTAATGAGGTTGACACAGGAAAAGAACTGTTCTCATACTCACTGATTCATTGCTTCCAACTTGAAGAAAGACATGTCAATGGACACACCTTGATCATGGCTTCCAAAAGGTCTTCATCAGAAGGAAGAATAGTTCTTTGGAAGGAACACATGTCAAGGGACTGAAAAGGGATAAGAACATCGTGTTCAAGTAATCCCATAGAGTTTTCCATGTCAATTACCGGATCTAAATCAAAGGAAGATGAGTAAATAGGGAGAGGTTCACTTACATCGGTAACTAAAAACATGGGACCAGTTGCCACATAATTAACCCGTGGCAGGGTAGATACCACTTGAGAATCAGGAACATTTAGGGCTGTCATATTATTGGTAGTTGAAACAAGACTAGGGAATGAAAGCTGGTCTACAGTCACAATATTTCCATTGTGAGGGAAAGACATCACGCGAAAGAGTGTCGATCCGACAACTTTCATTGCATAAACATAGTCTCGCCCAAGGAGTAAATTGAAATCCAAGGGACCTCGAACTACCATAAGATCAATACAGATAGTTTTACCTTCCAAGGTAATGGAAAAATTAGGAAGGATCCCTAAAGGTTCACTAATGGTTCTATTAAAAGCTTTTAGATTCTGCGTAATAGGTGCAAGCTGAGGGGAACCCAAAGCTTTCCAAGCAATTGAGGATAAAATACTAACAAAAGCACCTTCATCTACCTGCGTGCGATGCATGTTCCTACCACCGGCCTTGATAATGATTTGGAAAGGGATGGAGGAAGGAAGAAGAGGTTCTGTTAGTCTATTCCCATCAAAGGAAAAGACCTCAGTACTTGGAGGGGGTTCTGTAGAAACAACTGAAATGCCCCTCGGTGTAGAAGAATCTGATGTAACAAAAAGAACCTGAGCAGTATGAAGTTCACTCTCTAAAGGGAAAGTGGGATCGACCAAATGTGAAATTGAATCGACCACTTGATCAACTAATGGATCATCAACCTGAGTGACGTGAGTTTCAATCTCAAATGGAAGAGTGTGATCGACTGTACTTGTAATTAGATCAATCACTCCATCAGTTGATGGTAGGTTGGGAGAAAGTTTACGGTAACCAGTTGGAAATTCTTGCTGTGGAACAGTAAGGTTTTCCAACAATTTTGAGGCTTCATCCATGTGAGGGCAAATGTGAGTTTGATGACTCCCTTTGCATAACTTAAAAGGAAACCTAACTTTACCCTTTTTCCCAGGAACCTGACTATCATTGGTTGATGGATCAATGGAAAGTTGATGAGATTTTTCTGACCATACTTCCAAGACCTTTGGAATACCAGGACAATTGATAAGGAAGTGGTCACCCTTACAAACCCTGCAAGGGTATTTGGGTTCACGATGCATGTCGGAGTTTTCCTCAACACAGCTAACACTTACAGCCACGGTTGGTTGGTTGACTTCTTTCTTATCTTGCTTCTTCTTCTTCTTCTTCTTCTTCCCTTTCTTATTCTTCTTAGACACCCGGTTACTAGCGTCAAGGCTTTTACCAAGCGAAGAGGAAGAAATGGAGGAAGAAAAATTAGGTGAAGAAGGTAAAGGGTCAACAGAAGGTTGGTGATGTTGAGATGGTGAACTCTGTTGAGGTGAAGCATTTGGTTGAGGTGGAACAATTGGAGTATTTGGGGCCAACGAAGTTGAAAATAACCATATCGGTAAACCTATTGTAAATCCAGGTAATGACAAAGTAGCAATATAAGGAGGACCAACATTTCCAAAATAAGGAAAGGTACTAAGATTATCGTTAAGAGGGGTTCCTTGGTCGGTAAATTCCGGAACACTTGCCATTATATTCAACTTTAGTGAATTTAAAACTAAAATTAACCATTCACAATTCACACCTATGGTCTCTAAAAGTAAAAACAAACAAATTAACACGCGCTATCAAATCTAGGAGTCAAACCACACACAAACAGTAACTTTCCGTATCGAAAACACTAGTTGGTGATGAAATCCAACGTCGCAGAATTCAATACAGAAATGGTGGTTGGAACAGTTACCCCGGCAAACTGCTTAATGAATAGACTGGCACAAGTTTCTCCACTAAACCGTCTCGAGTGAAGAGAACCCCCAAGAAAATCCAAGTGAGTCTAGCCGACGTCTGCTCCAGGTACAGTGGGATCTTCCCTCCACTGTCACCTTAGGAAAGAATCCTATAGAATATGGTCACTAAGGTTACCAACGGAAACAAATATACCTGGGGGAACAGTCTACAATCCAATACGCACACAAGGGCAGAGTAACAAGCTCAATCCCTTTGAAGGCTCCTTGACATAATCCAAGGTTTACCAACAAGTGACCCCAGGCTCCTCGACAATGGTCAATCCGAGGTTTACCATTTTTAATACGTGAATATCTTCTATCATTCCCAATGAGGAAGGATTGATTCCCAGACTAGTTCAGATATGATCTCGTGCTTCTCCTTTAAGAGGAGCTTTCCCAGAGCATAGATGTAACAATTGGAATTTCTTTCATACCGCAAGATACAGCTACTTGTTTGTTTGATTGTCTTGGAGAGTTAACTAAAACCTATTCCAAGACACTAGCCTAAGCTAGATTGGTGGAAAGAGCCCTAAAAATGTAAAAATTACTAGATGAATTTTAATTAAGCGTTGTGTTATTTAGGCTGTTATTACTCAAAAGGGTAAATGGATATGAAACCAATGGTGTTATGACCAGACTCAAAACTGAATGCAATCGAATATGATAATGTAATCCTTTCAATTCGATGAATCCTAACTAAAGTAAGGAGAGAGTTTCCATTCACTTCCAACAATGCAAAAAATTGATCACTAAGAGAAAATATAACAAATTCTCTAATGCACTAATTCCATCAAGAAAAACTAATGCAAACCAATTCCAAAACAGTTTTTATTTTTATTTTTGTGTGTTAAAAACAAGCATAAAAATATGTAAATTCAAATCAAAGAAAACTGATCTAAATCTACCATTGATTTTTCAGAATGTAAACTATGCAATTGTAATCTATGCACAATTCACTTGAATAGTATGCAAATGTAACCTATGCACATTTTTCATTCATATTCTGAAAATGAGAATTCTAATTATGCAAATGTGATCTATGCAAGAGAATTCTCAAACACAAGATGATTCTAATGTAATCTAAGAACCAATCAAGTGCAAGTCGAGAAAATTGGGTGAGAGTTCCAAAGATCAAAAGATAAAAACACTCAAAGGCGATTAACACTCATACACAATTTAGCACCCCCCCCCGACAAATGAGGGGGAATTTTTTTTTGCAAAAACAAAAGCAAAAAGATGCAAAATTGTGAAAAGACTGAGACAAACCTCCAAGTAATGACCAAAGGAAATCAAATTAAGAATTTCTCAAAAAGAGACTCAAAACACCCAATTGATAAAAGCTTAAAATAGGAATGCCAGTGGAATTAACCTATGAAAAGCTTCTGACAGGTTATATGCAGGTCTGGGCAGGGGATAATAACATGTAAACAAAAACTAAACTGAACTAAATGAAAATATTTTAAGTTTTTCAAAAATTTGACAAGGTCCGCAAGCCCCTGGTAGAAACAGGTGCGGTACCGCACTGTGCAGAACAGAAACAGTGCAGGTATGCCCGCACTGTGCTACACATAGCAGGTGCAGTCCTCTCTCAAAAACTTAAAAAAACAAAAAACAATTCAAAAACTGCTATAACTACCCAATTCTACACACAAGCAGCCAAAAACAGAAACAAAAACACTGTTTCTCAAGTCAAAGTAACAAAGAAGGAAAAAATCAAGTCCCCAGCGGAGTCGCCATTTTGTCACATGGAATAAGTCGATCTTGCGGAGAAGATAGACCTTCCTAGAATCTAAAGAAGACCTAATGACAAGCAAACCAACTAGACACTATCTTTCTCTAAATATGCTTTAATAAACAATGGCAAACAAGTGTTTTTAGGGCCTACCTTAGGTCCAACGCAAATTTGTGGATTCCCTCGCTCCTTCGATCCAAATGAACTCCTTTGTCACAAATCTGCAAACACAAACAAGGCAAACAAATTAAATAGCACCTGAAAAGCCAATATCATAAAACATATTTAACATGAAACTCAAGGAGTCCATGAAACAAATAACATGAGATACTTGTTGAGAAAAATGAGTTTGATTGTATTAATTCAAAAGAAGAAGAAATTTACAACCTGTGCCTTGACACTGTACAAGCTCCTCCCATGGTCCAGCAAGAAGTCTCCTCTACTTTGACAAGTTTCACTCACTTCCCAATGAAGCCAAAAAGGTATGTGATCTCTCCTCTTAAGCTCAACTAGGAAGTCTTAATTTCACCAGCATTTACCCTAAAAAATGTTTAGCTTCTAACCTCTTTAGAAACCAGCCCAATGCCTGTATTTATAGTGCAATGGAGGGAGGTTACTAGGTCCTCCTTCAAAGGGATAAATCCCTCCTTCAAAGGGACATCTCCTCTCATCAAGGGATTAGCTCCTTCTCTTTTGGGATGCATGAACCACCTCAGAGCGAACAATCCACGTCAAAATTCCTTCTAGAATCCTCTAGAATTAACCCAAAGTGATTTTTTAAAGATAAAACTTGTGCCTTTTGACTTTCACAGGGGTCCACACCTACACCGTTAGGGATAGAGCGGGCAGGTCCGCAGTTTTTGTAAACAGAAGGTGTGGGACCGTAAAGTGCGGAACCAGAGTTACATTGATTTTTAATGTCTTTCTCTCATTTCCAAAGCTTGACTTGAAGAGTTGAGGTCTGAGACTTGCTTAGGAGGATAGTACAAGTGATGATAGACCCATACTGACTGCAAATAATCATGGTGACGATATTTTTGTGTAACAGTTAGAATTAGATAGTTTTCTTATCAAAGAAAAAGAAATAAAGAAAAAATGCTAGGATAAATAAAGGGTAGGTAAAAGAAGTTTTGGAATGAACAGGGTTGCTAGCTCAAATGCACCTTCATCATACTTGATCCTATGTTTCATGTTAAGGAAGAATTATCAAAGACAAAGGACATTCACTAAAGCTTATTCACTAATTTCCCATCATTTCATTAAACCCCTACATGTCTACTTTATTAATTACCCTTTCATTATCCCTTCATTACCTTTCATTCCCTAATTCATTTTCCTTCTTCATTCCTAAGCACCATTTCCTTTCCATTTCCCCTTGTAAAATATCCCCTCCCCTTCATTTCCCTTTCCCCCTTATTTCATCCCATTTCCCCTTCCCAAAACCCCTTTCCCTAGTATGCAACCCATTTCCATCGAAAATAATATTTTTCCCCTTATTAAATTCCATTTTTCCCTTAAAAACCCACTAAATTCCTTTATCCTAAGTTATTTCTTAACCTTTCTTTATGTATTTAAACCCCCACGTTATAATTCCCCGACCCTCACTAAACCTTTGAATACATTAAATCCAACGGATTATTTATCCCTGGGCCCCACCAACCACACTCTGACTCAGTCCTTGCAACTCCACCACACGATAGCCCTCTGATCTCCCACCTCCAGATCTGACGACCCATATCCATATTGTGCGCTCCCATCCTTCGACAATTAAAATGAAAAAATCACGCGAGATTCGCGGGTTTGGCTGATCATTGTTTCGCTACATGGTAGCACCATGTTGTATTGCGTGCTCTCAAAAAATACTGCCCCACATAAAATGAAACCACCCACTATTCATTTATTAATCCCCCACCCAAATTTAACAATTTTTGGTTAAAAACCAAAAAATCCCCCTTTTCACTCTTTTCACTCATTTCCACTGCAAATAACTCTGTTAACCAACTCCAATGCCTAGGAACCATACTCAACTGTTTTCTACCCATTTGCAACCTGAAGACCCTGTTGACTCCAAATTGAAGCAGCACTCAGAAAATTGAAGCCTCAGAAACCTCTGCTACTACCAAAGAATCTTGTCTGAACACTTAATCATCATTTTTCCAAGTATTCTTGAAAGAACCAGAATGACCCTATAATTAAGCTATGTACACTGTTTATATAATGTTAATTAATTAAATTAATTAAAAAACCTTGCCAAACTGAAGAAACCCACTGTGCATCCGAAGAAACGCTTTTCTACAGATTATATTCACCCTTCCCACTCTTCTAGAGCTTCTAACCTTACTCCTAAAAGCCAGAGAAAGAGTAATTCAATAGAATAAACCAAATTATGGCTTCCCAAAGCATTTTGAATGAGAAACCCCTCACTTGGACATTGATCACCTCTCATTGGCTGATAAGTATTTCCATGTCAAAGACACATCCACCTCTAACCATCTATTAAAACTCCATTGTTGGAGTAAAGATAAATTCCTTATCCAAAATGATGACATTCACCTATGGGAATCAAATTTGCCCAAATACTTGTTCCCACATGTATACATGTTCCCAGAAATCATCCATTTCTGCCAATATTGCTATATCCCAAGTCAAAGAGCCATAATCTCTCCTGACCAACAGATTTTATTCACCATTACTGCAGACTCAATAAATCAAATGCTGCAGGTCCAGCCAAGCCCAAATGAAACCCCATTTTCCATTGAAACCCTACTTGAACTTTACATAAAGCTGTACCTTCCCAAGAGGGCTCAAATCTTTCATACTTTCATCCGAGAAGAGTCTCATACTCCTACAGATAGTCCTCCATACTCTGCCACCATTTTCTTTGAGAGGGAGGACAAATTGTAACCATGATGTCTTGTATCCTTGCGTATACTACTGTTGAATTTGTAGATGAACCTGTACTTGTTTTCCTCTCTATTTTTTGCCCAGACAAGCCTCCAGCTACAATTTTCAATTTTGCCCAATTCTTGGCAAATAGAATCCATGATCAATTTATCAGACTTCCAAATTAAAGAGTATTCGAATATGCTTCAGTATTGTTCCACATGTTCCTATATTTCCATTCAGACAAGTTTCGAGTCAACATCCAAAAATTGGACACTAAGGGTCAACCAAGATTTGTCATCTTTTGGACACCATTGATCCAAAAATATTCCACTGTTTTTAGTTATAAGGAGTTCATTTATTCCTCTGTTCATCCAGTTGTAAATATGTTAACCAGTAGCAATCAACCCAGGATTAGTGATGAGATAAAAAGAGTTTTTCAACTGTCTAAAAATAGTAGAGTATGAGACTGGTATCTATACAAGGACCACACTGAAATCAGGATATATGGATGCCAGTTCACTCCCTACAAGCTGCCTAGATATCTCCCCATGAGAATATTTGCATTAGAATATTTCAGGCAGATCATAAACTCATATGATGTCAATTTTCTGTCAGTTAGGAAGAGAACACAGTTCAAGATCAAAAGCTAGCTGGGCCCTTTCATTTGTAATAATAGGAAAGATGGACAAGAAGCAGAGAAAATTTTATAGTAAATGAAGTTCAGTAGCAGTTTCATGTGGCAGTATGACCCTAATGGAGTCATAAAAAAATTAAGGCTCAAATTCAAATTAAGCCCTTTTATGCATGAGTCCAGGCCAGACATTGAAAAATATGCCAACCAGTCAGAGTGTTTGGAAAATACCTTAATAAATGTGGAAAATTAGATAGATACTAGTTCCTTTCTATAGATTCCAAGCCTATAGGAACAAATGGGTATTAGTCCCATTCTACAGACTCCAACCATGTAGGACAGAAATGTTAAAAGAACCAGGGAAGAAGGTTCTAGTTCTAAAATGGATACTACAGATGACAGGTTTGAAATCATGTACAGGAAGAAGACCAAGCTTAATCTTGTAAGTGAGAAAGAAGAGACCATTGAGATAATTTAAAACATTGATATTGACATAGTGGTTAAAAAGAATACAGCTCCAAAATTTTCAGAGGAAACCCATCAACCTTCCACCTCAAATACACCGATTATTGAAAAACAACTTAGTATTGAAGTCTCTTCATCTAGAAAACCAGTGGATAAAGAGAAAGATATAAAAGAGAAGTATATAGAAATCAAGTTGAGGAATTAGGCATTGAAGGTTGAAACATATGCCTAGTACTTCAAACGGAATCCTAGCAATCAAAAGAGGTTGATATCAGCTTTTGACATTAAAACTGGTAAAATGCAAATGACCTTTTTTCAGCCTACAATCCAGTAGCCTAAAACATCAGCAGATTATAGGAAGATAGAGTTTGAAGTTGTGGCCAGGGATGTTCACCCTATTGATCAAATTGAATTTCATAAGAAGGCAGGTGAAATGATTTACTCAACAATGACTAACAAAGCAATAATTTTCTAGAAACTTCAAAGTTCTCTAGACAACATCACGTCACAGTTTAAGCTAGAAAAGGCATCCTCACAGGCCAAGGATAATAGAATCAAGTCACTTGAGGACTTGGTGATTGAGATTGGATATAATCCAAATGACATCAAGGCAGTAGAAAAGCTCATAAAGAAGAAAAATGAAGACATTGCTACTTTGAAGAAACAACTGAAGTTGCCTCCTTCTGAACATCCACAGACCAAGGAGGTCCTAGAGAGCCAAACCCAACAGGATGAAATGATGGATCTCATTCTTCAACTAAATTATCAATCTAAAGAAATGGAGAATGAATTGGACAATTTAATACAGCTGAAATAGGCCAACATTGAGACAACTACTTCCACTGATATTCCTCTAGTTACTACTACAGTTCCTTCAACTTTGGCAGCTTCATTGGCCCCAATAGCTTGATTAGCTACAACACTTCTAACTACATCAGCAATAGGTTCAACAACAAAAACAATTCATCCTAGTGATGAAGCAAGTAAACTGGTCAAAGCCATGGAGGACATGTCCATTCAGACCATTGAAATAAATAAACTTAAAGAATAGATAAAAAGTTTGAAGGATGAAAAGAAACTGGGTCAAATCATGCATAAAAATGAAGTACAAAAGTCAAACAGGTTGACTGAGAGGATAAAGAACTTAGAAAACGAATTAGCATTGAAGGAGCCACTTGCCCAAGCAAAAGAGTAGCTATGGGCTAATATCATTAACTCTATCAATGATATTTGGCCATCTATACAAGTTATCTTTGAACAAAATGATTTAGTCAAATAGGCTGGTGAAGCAATTCAAAGGGTTAAGGCCGAACTTGGAAATATTCCATAAGAAGCCTCAAGAATAATCTAATTCCTTAACTCAAAGAATCAATATGAATTGCAGGAGCTTGGCATAGCTGACAGAACTGGCACTATACTAGAGGTGAAGAAAGTAATCACCAAGAGGAACTTGTTGATGCAGCTTGAGGACAAATGCCAAATTGTGGAGCTAGCTATAGGCAGTTTCACAGTCAAATTTGATGCTTTGAGGTAGAAAGGTCTACCTGATCCATTGGTAATAAATGACAGGTTAATGCCACATGAAGACTATGACAGGAGAATCAGAGAAGTGGCAAAGGAGTATGCCAATAATTCCTCTATGAAAGGGATGCCTACAAGAAAGTTTACTTACTAGACTTTTGAGAACCTCTTTTACCTCCAGCATGTGGTAAAACATCTTTTTGTAAACAAGCCCACCTTTGCAAAATACACAGAAGCTGATGAAGTCTATAGAAGAATGGTAAATATTAAATTACCAAATACAGAGACTTGGGAAAAATTAAATGATTTACTGTGAAAATGTAAGGTAAACAATGGATACAGCGCATTGAAAGAAAAGTGGCAGATCAACTAAGTCAAAGAGTATCATATGAAAGAGTATCAGTCAAAAGGCAAAATAAAAGAATAGTCAGCATGGAAGACAAACAACAAAATATAAAAAGCAGCATAATATCAAAGAAGAGCCAGTTGCAAACAATCAAACAGGGACATCTTGCATCAATTACATATCTGTCTCTATCTTCTTGCATGAAGATATTTATTTTTCCTTGAATAATTCCTAAATCAGTTTAGGATATCTTGTAATAATTTTTTGTATAAATACTTCATAATTCAAAGTATTAATTGTGGATTGCTAAACATTTCTATAGTTGTATTGATCTAAAACCTAAGAGTTCATTGTACCACATTTCAAGTCAACAGACTAGACTAAGTAATAGAGGCATTGCATTACATGATTCATGTGTTGGGCCACTTCATTGAAGTGTTTTCTGTTTGCCAAATTGTTATCTTCTTAAGTGTTTCACATACTTGCATGTTATCTAAATTGAATGAAATAACTAGAATGTTATTACAGAATTTGTTTAAGTACACTCTGTCTTGAACAGTTATTCATTTTAATGTTTTCTTCTGATATCCAGAGTAGGGAATCTTTCATTTCTCCCTAGTTTCGATTGAACTCTATCATTTCCCTCATTATCCGATTTGAGGAATCCTTAACTGCACCTTGACCCCAATTGAAAACCACTTCACTATCCATCCCAAAAGATCTGAATTTACTTAGCTACCTTGCCATGTGAACACTGTCATTAGAACTTGATTTAGTCATGTTTTCTTCACACTTGACCCCACAGCCCAATGGTAAAAGACATCCCTTTATCCATCTAAGTCAGTGATTCCACCACCAAATCAAAATCAACACCCAATCAAGCTTAAATAACTAGCCTAAAATCAATTGACTCAACAAAGTTAAATCATAAAGAAAGTGCCCTCTCTGAGCATTAGGAAGGCTAGATCCTGATCTCAAAAGTAGGTTTGTGGTTACCTCTAATATTTCTTTTGACACAAGATAACAACCCTAGGGAAATTTTAGAGTGATAACATAGTGGTGACCATACTGGGGAAAGTCCTCAGTCTAATAAACCTTAAAGGAAATCTTAAATCTCGTCTCTGCACCTTAAGGTCATTTTAGGGTTGTTAAAAAGTTTTGCTTAAAAAATTAAAATTATGGCTTCGAAAAGAACACATTATACCAGGGCACATCCAGATCCAAACCCTGCTATAATAGTTGATGATCCTGATAGAATTTTAAGAAAACCAAAAAAGGTAGAAAGCCAAGGAAGTATTAGTCAGTTAGTTAAAGAAAATTCACTTCCTAAAGAGTTATCAAGTTTAGAGGATATTCAATTTGATTTACCATTTGAGCTTTCTTTGTTTCGTACCAAATCTTAAAATTCAATTCATGATATTATAATAGACCCCAATTTTATTCAATTTATTGAATCAAAGAAGGTTCCTATACATCCTGATTTAAATCAACATGTTTTGGATACTTTTGACAAACTAGAAGCTTTAACCTCAACTTTGATAAGGCATATAGACAAGGCCTATCTTCAAAAATCAGTTGAATTAGCTACCCTAACTGCTGCTACCCCTGAAATTTCTACGAAGTCTTCAAAAACTGTAAATACAACTTCATTTACTACCACCTCACCTATAATATCCACCATAGTTCATTCCCCAAAACCATTCATACCTCAACTTCCTCTCCAACCGAACATCTCAAGTTCATCTAGTTCATCTACAGCCATTTCAAGTTCTTCTTCAAGCACCACTACTTTACCCCCCAGTCAAACCAAAGCCTTAGCCATGGCAGACAGATATGCACCTTTGGTCTTACCAGCTCAATTACATGCCATGCCCCAAGAATACCAGAGTAAAATCTTTTTGTTTGATGCTGCTAGTCAGTCTACTGCTCAACAACATGTAAATAAAATGACTAATTATTTTGAGTTACATGAAATTGATGAGTCTTATGTGAAAATGAGACTATTTTCCTAAACACTAGCAGGAGATGTCAAAAAATGGTTTAAAGGTTTACCTGCTAATCATATTGCTGATTTAGCTGCTTTCCATAGATTTTTTATCAATAGATGGGAAAGAAAGAAAAACCCTTTACAAATATTGTTTGAATATGAAAACATTAGAAGAGCCCCTAATGAATCTATTTGGGATTATTGTACTTGGTTCAACAGTATCTATAATGCAATCCCTGCAAATATCAAACCTCCACTAGACTTGGGATTAATCAAATTTCTTGATGGTTTTGACACTGATATGTCTTACCAATTAAGAGAAAGAAACCCTGAAACATTGGAACAGATGCAAAGTAATGTTGTTATTGTAGAAGCCAACCTATTAGCTAAAAGAGCTAGGATGAGAAATGAAAAAAAGAGTAACCCTTAACAAAGAACCATCCACATCAGATAGAAAAAATAGATACTTTGGCAAAAACCATGGAAACAATGATGGATAGATTAGAAATTATGGAAAGAAAACCACAATGGGATAATCAACAACAAGGTCCTCAAATAAGAAATCCAAACTTTAGGAAGAATCCCAACACTGGTAAATCTAGAGAAGGGAAACCTGATCAACAGAGTAGATCACCTTTCCAAGAAAATTATGCTGACAGTTCTTACCTAAAATAAGAAGAGGAAGACACTCAGATTAACTTAATAGGAACAAATGATGGTAATACTATTTTTCTTACCCAAGAAGAACAGGAAGTATGCATGTTACAACAATTATAATTAGAATCTAGAGAGTCCTTTGATTATAAACAAGGTTATGAATTTTCCATTAATGAAGTTCAAAAGAAATATAACCTTAGGACTAAGAAAAATATAGAATCCCCTACTAATAAAATTGTCCAAACTCAAACCAAGAAAACAGTAGGAGCTCTTGCAACGAAAGTGCTACAAATTCTCTCTAGAGAAGCCCAAAAAACTTCCATTCCAAACATTGCAGCCAGTCCAAAAATTGTGGACATTACATATACTATTGTTTAAACATCAACTGATCCTAAAATATCTATTGCTGTGAAAACTTCAAAATATGTCCCAAGACCAACCTATACTCAAGCTTCAAATTTTGTTAAAGTTTCAGTTGCTTCCCAAACTATTCCAAATCAAAAAATTAAAAACAATAAAACAGTTGAGGCCCAAACAAAAACCAATTCACCAAGTGAAGACAAGAAAAAAAAGGCCACACAAACTCCAATTGCTAAGGAGGAAAACATTCAGTTAGGAAAAACACAGACTCCATTTAATATCCAAACTGAAATTGCCAAATTGAAAATATCAGTTCCTTTAACAGAATTGATAAAAAATGACTCCTACAAATCCCAAATCACTGAAACACTGAATATAGATGAAGGAGAAGATTGTTAATCTAAATCATGACCAACCATAATTAATATTTGGTCCTTAGGTAAATGGAAAACATGAACAAAGTGGTGTTCCTCCATTCTACATTAGCTTGACTATTCATGATCAAATATTGCACAATGCTATGTTAGATTCAGGAGCATCTCACAATTTAATGTCTAAAGCCATTATAGAAACATTGGATTTAGATATAACCAGACCATATAAAGATATTTTCTCTTTTGATTCTAGTAAAGTTAAATGCTTGAGCCTAATAAAAGACTTATGTGTCACCTTAGTTCAATACCCAGGTAAGAGTATTGTCATGGATATTGTAGTTGCTAATATCCCTCCAAAGTATGGAATGTTATTATCTCGCTCATGGGGAGAAAAATTGCAGGGATCTCTACAGTTAGACATGTCATATGCCACAATTTCAGTATTTGGTCAGCCCAAAAAGATTTACAGAGAAACTTTAATGAAGTACATGGTAAGTAGTTCACAAAAACCATAGAATTACCCTATATACTCCATGCATTCGGATATGGACTCATTTATCTTGTATAATTCAGACAATGGCAAAAATGAAATCACAACTATAGAAGAAAAATACAAAGCACCTGATAGTGAAAACATAACACATGAGTCTCTATCAAAATTTAGATTTTGATGGCTCTGTAAATAGATTGGGAGCAGGTGCAAGAGTTTGGATTCATAACATAGAAAATAATCATTCTGAAGGTCATGCCTTTAGATTAAATTTTAAATGCACAAAAAAAATGGCATAGTATGAAGCATTAATATTAGGACTGCAAATTGTAAGAAAACTTGGAGCCATGAGAATTTCTATCATGGGAGACGCAAAATTGATCATAAAACAAATTAAAGGAGAGTATTCTGTGAATAATCCTAGACTTAGCCAATACAGAGAAACTATTCTAGATCTTATTAAGGAACTTCTTGAAACTGATTTTGCTGCTATTCCTAGGAAACAGAAGATGCAAGCTCATAATTTGGCTACTTTTGCTAGTACTTGAAGATTACATTTTTGACCCAACCACCAGTGCACTGCAGAAGTAAAACACAGACCTGTTATACATGATAATTTGAAATATTGGCAGATTTTTTCACAAGATTCTCAAATCTACGATTTCATGAATGCTGAGGGAGAATTCCAAAACTGTAACATAGATACTGATTGTATAGTAGATAACATCATAAATAGTGAGATAGATATAAATGCTTTAGATGTAAATAAACCCACTAAATTTACTAAAGTAGAAAAAGATAACTTAGAAAAAGTAGAAATAGAAGAAATAATCAATGATGATTATGAGATTTTAAACCCTAAAAATATCTTTTTGCCTAAGGGATTAGTCCCATTAGAATATTTTTTTGATTCAAATGATGTAGCTAGAAAACCAAAAATGGAGCCTTTAAGATCAGACATAGAAGATTGTAACATAGGAACAGAAGAAAAACCTAAGCTTATTAAAATATCCAAAGCATTACCTCCAGATGAAAAGTTGAAATACATAAGTCTGTTTAAATAATTTCAAGATGTCTTTGCCTGGAGTTATGAAGACCTCAAATCTTATGACACCAGCATTATCCAACATAAAATACCTATCAAAGAAGATCAAAAACCCTTCAAACAAAAGCTTAAGAGAATTAATCCAATTCTTATGCCATTAATTGAAAAAGAAGTAAAAAGGATGTATGATGCACAAATCGTATCACCAATTAGATATTCAAATTGGGTCTCTAATTTAGTCACCACAAGAAAGAAAATAGGGGAAATCATAATCTGTGTTGATTTCAGAAACTTGAACAAAGTATCACTGAAGGATAATTATCCCCTCCCTAAAATGGACCACATTCTACAAAGGGGGGTAGGATCATCTAGAATCTCATTACTCGATGGTTTTCTAGATAAAACCAAATTTTAGTTCAACAGGAGGATCAAGGAAAGACTGCATTTACCACTCCCTGGGGGAATTTCATGTATTTGAAAATGCCTTTCGAATTGATGAATGCAGGGGCTACCTTTCAAAGAGCTATGGACATAGCTTTTGCAAAAGAAATCCATGACTTCTTAGTTTTTTACCAAGATGATATCACAGTGTTTTCCAAATCAGATAATGAACATCTATATCATTTGAGAAGAGTCCTTATTAAATGTACAAAATTTGGCATATCCTTAAATCCTAAAAAATCACTTTTTGGACTAGAAGAAGGTAATCTCTTAGGACACACAATTTCAAAAGAGGGCATTATAATATATCCAGCTAGAATAGAGGCAATGCTAAACATCAGCCACCCTAGAAACATTAAAGAATTACAATCATTCTTAGGTAAAATAATTTTTATTAGAAGATTCATTTCTAACTTAGTAGAACTAATCAGAGAATTGAATAACATGTTAAAGAAAGATTCAACACTTAAGTGGACACTAGAGGCTAAGCAGTCTTTTGAGGAAATCAAAGAAGCCCTTACTAAAACACCTGTCCTCATAAGTCCTAATTTCAAAAAAGATTTTATATTTGTTTCTTTTGCTTCAGAACATATTATTGCAGCAGTCTTGTTGCAAAAGAATGATCAAGGTTATGAGCAGCCTATTGCATTTTTCAACAAATCTTTGAGAGATGCTACACTAAAGTACAACATAATGGAAAAACAAGCACTTGCTTTAGTAAAGGCTATTAAATATTTCAGAGTGTACATTTTATACTCACACATCATTGCATATGTTCCAAATTCAGTAGTAAATGACATTTTAACACAGAATGGGCCTGAAGGAAAGAGAGGCAGATGGATTGCCGCTATTTTGGAATATGACATTGAAATAAAGCCTACAAAACTTATCAAAGGCCAAGGTTTAGCTAAACTCATGGCTAAATTGAACCATCAGGTCTTAGATATAAATTTCATTGGTGCCCTGGATGATTAGGAAGAGATGGCAACTCCACAGATCAGTGAATCTTTTATAGTTTCACCTTGGTATGCAGATATAATATTTTTTTTACTAAACTTACAAGCTCCTCCTTGTTTATCTAGAACTAAAGGTAGATTCTTGAAAATGAAATCAATGAAATATTGTATCATAACTAATGCTTTATTTTGGAAAGATAATTGTGGCATTTTGTTGAATTGTTTATGAAAAGATGAAACTGACAAAGTTATGCAAGAATTTCATGCAGGAGATTGTGGAGGACACCTATACTGGAAAACAACTACTGATAAGATTTTAAGGGCATGTTTTTACTGGCCCACCATTTTTGCAGGTGTCTAAAAATATGTGACCTCCTGTCATAAATGCCAAATATTTGAAGGCAAGAAGAAACTCTTGCATTTACCCCTCAAACCCATCTCAGCAGAAATCCCTGTTCAACAATGGGGTTTAGACTTCATTGGGGAAATTCACCCACCCTCCTCAGCCCAACATAAATGGATTTTGACAGCCTCTGAATACTTTACTAAATGGATAGAAGCCATCCCTTCTAGACAAGCCACAGACTCTATCATCATTTCATTCCTTGAGAACAACATCCTTTCTAGGTTTGGATGCCCATAAAAGATCATTACTGATAATGTAGTTGCTTTCAAATCCAAGAAAATGGTAGACTTTTGTAACATATATCATATTACGCTTGTCCATTCCACTACCTATTACCCTCAAGGTAATGGACTTGCAGAATCCTCAAACAAAAGCCTTGTTAATATCATCAAGAAATTGTTAGAAGACAATAAGAAGACCTGGAACAAAAACTTGGTTAATTCCTTATGGGCAGACAAACTAACTACCAAAAATTCCATTGGTACATCTCCTTACCAACTATTATATGGAATGGATGTGTTTCCATCCTCTTTAGGAGTACCAGTGATGAAAATGATTCAAGAGTTGCAAGTAGAACCAAATGATATCTAAAGGAGGATAAATCAGACAATACATTTGCAACAAACCAGGGAAGAAGTCTATGTCAAATCCCAAGTGATCTAAGATAAAATCAAAAAGATTTTTTATAAGAAAACCAAAACTGATGATTTTTACATAGGTGACAAAGTACTCAAATGGGATTCCAGAAGAGAAGAAAAGGGTAAACATGGTAAATTTGATTTCCTATGGCAAGGCCCTTATATAATTTGTGGTTACAGAGGTAACAATACATTTTTCTTGAGGCAATAGATGGAATAGATCTGCCAGGTGGACCAGCCAATGGTAGAATGTTGATGCATTACTTTTCCCCAGATTAACATTAGTTAATTTGTTTACTTTTCTCATTGTATATAACATTGCAAAGTTTAGAGTGGATTGGATGATTATCTTTTGAGGTTGAAGAACGGAGACAAGGCCCTAAGATTTGAAAGGTGTAGCATCATATGTATCAATAAAGAAGATCACAGAGAAGTAGTTACAAGGAAAACACAGTCAAAGTTTCAAAGGTATGGATCTTAAAGTTCTTAAGTGGGATTTTAGAAGAGAAGAAAATGGTAAACATGGTAAATTTGATTTCCTATGGAAAGGCCCTTATATCATTAATGGTTACAGAGGTAACAATGGATTTTTCTTGAGGCAATCAGATGGAATAGATCTACTAGGCAGACCAGCCAATGGTAGAATGCTGAAGCATTACTTGTCCCCAGATTAACATTAGTTCATTTGTTTACTTTTCTCATTATATATAACATTGCAAAGTTCAGATTGGATTGGATGATTATCTTTTGAGTTTGAAGCCCAAAGAGAAGGCCCTAAGCTTAGAAAGGTGTAGCATCATATGTATGAATAAAGAAAATCACAGAGAAGCTGTTACAAGGCAACCACATTCAAACTTTTGAAGGCTACTGATCTTAAATTTCTTGACATTTCACTAGGAAATGCCATCCCCATGTGGAGCCATTGTTAGGGTCCTATAATAATAGGATTCATAATTTTGAATTGACTATGATTAGTCTTGTAATATTGTACATACTTTTGCTTTCTGCAAAATGTTTTCCCATATTAAAAACAAAAAATGTAAATAGGGTGAAGTCCTAAAAGAATAATCAAAGGACCAAAAGAATGAAAAAGCTCAAAAAGATATAAAATATGAACCCTAAAAAGAGATAAGAACAGATCATGAAAGTGAGCAAATTCAAATGCCACTCCTTTTCACTTTACTTTGCAAAATAAGGTTTTGTGCAGCTTGTCAAAAATGCCACAATCCATGATGGTCAAATATTTTAATCTTGATTCATTCATGCTTTAAATTTCATGTTGATAGATAGAGAATAAAGATCTAGCCAAACTATTTAATCTTGGTAGATCAGTAGTTAGGTAGAGAATAATAATGAGCTCATCAGTTTAATCTGAGCCATTGGAAGTTATAAGGTTAGAATTAGATAGTTTTCTTATCAAAGAAAAAGAAATGAAGGGTCAGCAAGCTCAAATGCACCAAAAAATGAAGAAAAAAATGCTAGGATAAATAAAGGATAGGTAAAAGAAGTTTTGGAATGTACAAGGTTGCTAGCTCAAATGCACCTTCATCATACTTGATCCTATGTTTCATGTTCAGGAGGAATTATCAAAGACAAAGGAAATTCACTAAATCTTATTCATTAATTTCCCCTCATTTCATTAAACCCCTACATGTCTAGTTTACTAAATAACCTTTCATTATCCCTTCATTACCTTTCATTCCGTAATGCTTTTTCCTTCTTCATTCCTAAGCACCATTTCCTTTTCATTTCCCCTTGTAAAAATATCCCCTCCCCTTCATTTCACTTTCCCCCTTATTTCATCCCATTTCCCCTTCCCAAAACCCCTTTCCCTAGTATGAAACCCATTCCCATCGCAAATAATACTTTTCCCCTTATTAAATTCCCCTTTTCCCTTAAAAACCCACTAAACCACTTTATCCTAAGCTATTTCCTAATCTTTAGTCCCACTTTATGTATTTAACCCCCACGTTATAATTCCCCGACCCCCACTAAACCTTTGAATATATTAAACCTGCTGCATTATTTATCCCTGGGCCTCGCCAACCACACTTCGACTCAGTCCTTGCAACTCCACCATGCAATAGCCCTCAGATCTCCCACCTCCAAATCTGATGGCCCATATCCATATTGCACCCTCCCTTCTTCTGACAGTTAAAATCCCAAAAGCACATGATATTTGTGGTTTTGGCCGATCACTGTTTCGCTACATGGCAACACCATGTTGTATCTCGTGCTCTCGAAAAATACCACCCTCCACCCAAAAGCAGTGCGATATTGCATAAAACCACCGCCCCACGTAAAATGAACCCACCCACTGTTCATTTATTAATCCCACACCCAAATTTAACCACTATTGGTTAAAAACCAAAAAAATCTCCCTTTTCACTCTTTTCACTCATTTTTGTTGCAAATACCTCTATTAACCAATTCCAATGCTCGGGAACCTTGCTCAACCATTTTTTACCCATTTGCAACCTGAAGACCCTGCCGACTCCAAATTGAAGCAGCACATCGACAATTGACATCTAAGAAACATCTGCTACTACCACAGAACCCTGTCTGCACACTTAATCGTCGCTTTTATATGTATTCTTGAAAGAAATAGAATGGTCTTGTAATTAAGCTCTGCACACTATTTATATAAGGTTAATTAATTAAATTAATTTAAAAAACTTGCCAAACTAAAGAAACACATTGTGCATCCAAAGAAACCCTTTTCTGTAGACTGTATTCACCCTTCCCACTCTTTCGGAGCTTATAACCTTACTCCTAAAATCCAAAGAAAGAGTAATTCAATAGAATAAACCAAATTATGGCTTCCCAAAGCATTCTGAATGAGAAACCCCTGCAAAACCCTCACCTTTACATTGATCACCTCTCATTGGCTGATAGGGATTTCAAGATCAAAGGCACATCCACCTCTAGCCATCTATTAAAACTCCACTGTTGGATTAAAGATAAATTCCTTAACCAGAATGATGACATTCACCTATGGGAATCAAATTTTCCCAAATACTTGTTCCCACAAGTATACATGTTCCCAGAAATCATCCATTCTTTCCAAGCTTGCTATATCCCAAGTCAAAGAGCCATAGTCTCTCCTAACCAATAGATTTTATTCACATTGCTGCAGACTCAATAAATCAAATGCTACAGGTCTAGCCAAGCCCAATGAAACCCCATTTTCCATTGAAAACATACTTGAACTTTACATAAAGCTGGACCTTCCCAAGAGGGCTCAAATTTTTCAGACTTTCATCCTAGAAGAGTCTCATACTCCTACAGATAGTCCTCCATACTTTGCCACCATTTTCTCTGAGAGGGAAAGACAAACTATAACCATGTTGTCTTGTATCCTTAGGTATACTATTGATGAATTTATAGATGAACCTATACTTTCTTCCTCTCTATTTTTTTCCCAGGCAAGCCTCCAGCTGCAATTTTCAATTTTGCCCAGATCTTGGCAAACAGAATCCATGATCAATTGATCAGACTACCAAATGAAAGAGTATTCAAATACTCTTCAGTATTGTTCCACATGTTCCTATATTTCCAATTAGACAAGTTTCCAATCAGCATCCAAAAATTGGACACTAAGGGCCAACCAAGACCTGTCATCTTTTGGACACCATTGATCCAAAAATATTCCACTGTTTTTAGTTATAATGAGTTCATTGATTCCTTTGTTCATCTAGTTGTAAATATGTTAACCAGTGGAAATCAACCCAGGATTAGTGATGAGATAAAAATAGTTTTGTAGTTGTCTAAAAACAGTAGAGTAGGAGACTGGTATCCATACCAGGACCACACTGAAATCATGATATACGAATGCCATCTCACTCCCTACAAGCTATCTAGATATCTCCCCAAGATAATATTTGCATTAGAATATTTCAGGTAGATTGTAAACTCAGATGATGTCAATTTTATTTCATCTAGGAAGAAAACACGGTTTAAGATAAAAAACTAGTTGGGCCCTTTTATTTGTAATAATAGGGAAGCTGGGCAAGAAGCAGAGAAAATTTTACAGCAAATGAAGTTCAATAGCAGTTTCATGTGGTAGTATGACCCTAATGGAGTCATAAAAAAATTAAGGCTCAAATTCAAATTAAGCCCTTTTATGCATGAGTCCAAGCCAAACATTGAAAAATACGCCAACCAGTCAGAGTGGTTGGAAAATATGTTATTAAATGTGGAAAATCAGATAGATACTAGTTCCTTTCTACAAATTCCAACCCTACAAGAACAAATGGGTATTAGTCCCATTCTATAGACTCTAGCCATGTAGGACAAAAATGTAAAAAGAACTAGGGAAGAAGGTTCTAGCTCTAAAATGGATACTACAGATGACAGATCTGAAATCATGTACGGGAAGAAGCCTAAGATTAATCCTATAAATGAGCAAGAAGAGACCATTGAGATAGTTGAAAACATTGATACTAACACAATGGTTAGAAAGAATACAGCTCCAACAATTTCAGAAGAAACCCATCAACCTTCCACCTCAAATACATAGATTATTGAAAAACAGCTTAGTATTGAAGTCTCTTCATCCAGCAAACCAGTGGATAAAGATAAATATATAAAAGAGAAGCATAAAGAAATCAAGTTGAGGAATGAGGCATTGAAGGCTGAAACATATGGCCAGTGCTTCAAACAGACTCTTAGTAATCAGAAGAGGTTGATGTCAGCTTTTGACATTAAAACTGGTAAAATGTAAATGACCTTTTTGCAACCTACAATCCAATAGCCTAAAACATCAGCAGATTATAGGAAGACAGAGTTTGAAGTTGTGGCTAGGGATGTTCACCCTATTGATCAAATTGAATTTCATAAGTAGGCAGGTGAAATGATTTACTCGACAATGACTAGCAAAGCAATAACTATGCAGAAACTTCAAATTTCTCTAGACAACATCACAGCACAGTTTAAGCTAGAAAAGGCATCCTCACAAGCCAAGGATAACATAATCAAGTCACTGGAGGACTTGGAGATTGAGATTGGATATAATTCAAATGACATCAAGGCATCAGAAAATATCATAAAGAAGAAAAATGAAGACATTGCTGCTTTGAAGAAACAACTGAAGTTGCCTCCTTCTGAACATGCACAGACCAAGGAGGTCCTAGAGAGCCCAACCTAGCAGGATGAAATGATGGATCTCATTCTTCAACTAAATACTCAATCTAAAGAAATGGAGAATGAATTGGACAATTTAATATAGTTGAAACAGGCCAGCATTGAGACGGATACTGCCATTGCTATTCCTACAGTTACTACAACAATTCCTTCAACTTTGGCAGCTTCATTGGCCCCAACATCTCCAGTAGCTATAGCACTTCCAAATGCATCAACAACTACATCAACAACAGCTTCAAGAACAACAACAGTTCATCCTAGTGATGAAGCAAGTAAACTGGTGAAAGCCATGGAGGACATGTCCATTCAGACCACTGAAATAAATAGACTTAAAGAACAGATAAAAATTCTAGAGGAACAAAATAAACTACCTCAAATCATGCATAAAAATGAAGTACAAAAGTAAAAAAGGTTGAATGAGAGGATAAAGAACTTAGAAAATGAATTAACATTGAAGGAGACACTTTCCCAAGAAAAAGAGAAGCTATGGGCCAATATCATTGACTCTGTCAATGATATTTGGCTATCTATACAAGTTATATTTGAACAAAATGATTTAGTGAAAGAGGCTAGTGAAGCAATTCAAAGGGTTAAGGCCGAACTTGGAAATATGCTAGAAGAAGCCTCAAGAATAATCCAATTCCTTAACTCAAAGAATAAATATGAATTGCAAGAACTTGGCATAGCTGACAAAACTGGCACAATACTAGAGGTGAAGAAGGTAATCACCAAGAGAAACTTGATGATGAAGCTTGAGGAAAAATGCTGAACCATGGAGCTAGCTATAGGTAGGTTCATGGTCAAATTTGATGCTTTGAGGAAGAAAGGTATGCCTAATCCATTGGTAATAAATGACAGGTTAATGCCACATGAAGACTATGACAAGAGAATCGGAGAAGTGGCAAATGAGCAAGCCAATAGTTCCTCTATGAAAGGGATGCCTACAGGAAAGGCTCTTTACCAGAATTTTGAGAACCTCTTTTACCTCCAGCATGATGTAAAACATATTTTTGTAAACAAGCCCACCTTCGCAAAATACACAAAAGATGATGAAGTCTACAGAAGAATGGTAAATATTAAATTACCAGATACAGAGACTTGGGAGAAATTAAATGATTTACTATGAAAATGTAAGGTAAAAAATGGATACATAGCTTTGAAAGAAAAGCAGCAGATCAGCTAAGTCAAAGAGTATCAGTCAAAAGGCAAAGTAAAGAACAGTCAGTGTGGAAGACAAACAACAAAATAGAAAAAGCAGCGTAATATCAAAGAAGAGCCAACTGCAAACAATAAAAGAGGGAAAATTTTCATCATACATATCTGTCTCTATATTCTTACATGAATACATTTATTTTTCCTTGAATAATTCCTAAATCAGTTTAGGATATTTTGTAATAATTTTTTGTATAAATACTTCATAATTCGAAGTATTAAGTGTTGATTGCTAAACATTTCTATAGTTGTATTGATCTGAAACCTAAGGGTTCATTGTACCAATTTTAGTCAGCAGACTGGACTAAGTAATAAAGGCATTGCATTACAGGATTCATGTGTTGGGCCACTTTAGTGAAGTATTTTATATTTGTCAATTTTTAATCTTCTTAAGTGTTTCACATACTTGCATGTTATCTAAATTGAATGAAATAACTGGAATATTATTACAGAATTTGTATAAGTACACTCTGCCTTGAACAGTTATTCATTTTAATGTTTTCTTCTGTTATCCAGAGTAGGGAATCCTTCATTCCTCCCTAGTTTCGATTGACCTCTATCATTTCCCTTATTATCCAGTTTGAGGAATCCTTAACTGCTCCTTGACCCCAATTGAAAACCACTTCACCATCCAGCCTAAGATATCTAAATTTACTCAACTACCTTGCCCTATGAACATTATCTTTAGAACTTGATTTAGTCTTGTTTTCTTGACACTTGACCCCATAACCCAATGGTAAAATACATCCCTTTATCCATCTAAGTTAGTGATTCCACCACAAAATCAAAATCAAAATCCAATCAAGCTTAAATAACTAGCCTAAAATCAATTAACTCAACAAAGTTAGATCATAAACAGAGAGCCCTCTCTGAGCATTAGGAAGGCTAGATCCTAATCTCAAAAGTAGGTTTGTGGTTACCTCTAATATCTCTCTTGACACAAGATAACAACCCTAGGGAAATTTTAGAGTGATAATAGGAAGTTTATCTTGCCTAAGAAGGACACTATCACTGTCTTATTGGTTGAGTGAGGGATCTGTGTAATAGTCTGGACCCGGTCTGGATCAATCTTGATCCCTCTTTTGGCAACGATGTGTCCAAGAAGGTTCCCCTCAAACACTGCAAATATGCCCTTTTTGGGATTTAGGGAAATCCCATATTTTTAGCATTGCTCAAAAAATTTCTTCAGATGGCGTATGTGGTCCTCATGCTTCATTAAGAAAATAGTCACATCATCGAGGTATACCACTACACTTTGTCTAATCAGTTTGTGGAAGGCGATGTCCATGGCGTGCTGAAAGATTGTGCCTACATTCACAAGCCCAAACAATATTTGTCTATATGCGAACGTACCCCACTTGGTACGGAAGGTAGTCTTGAGTCGATCAGGTTCTGCTACCAGAACCTGATTGTATCCTGAAAAATTATTAAGGAAAACATATGTGCCCTAGATATTGTTTGCAGAATTTGGTCCATAGACAACATGGGGTAGTTGTCTTTGTCCGAGGCATGGTTCACATTCCAGAAATCAACACACAAGCGGATTTCCCCAGACTTCTTGCATACAGGAACAAGGTTTGAAACCCAAGTAGAATGATGAACTTTGTATATGATCCGTGCATCTAATAGCTTGCTGAGCTCTTTCTGTATGAGGGGTTCAAGTGAAAGATGTACTTTTCTTAGCTTCTGCTGATATGCCTTGGCCCCTTCTTTGATCAGAATGATGTGTTGGATTATCTGTGTGTCATAAGTTTTCATATCATCGTACGTCCACGCAAAAACATCCCGGTACTATTTGAACAAGTGGACAAAGGCTTTTCGCTCTTGCTGTGTGCAACACATACTGAGATTGACGAACTTCGGATCTTGTTCTATTCCCAAGTTGATCAACTCATGCATCATGGTGGAACTATTGGTTTTGCTGTTCCTCGACCCCTAAAATCATTCTTTCAAGTCATAAATATTTTCCAATGATGCCACTCCCTTTAGGATGAGGTGGCCTTTCTTTCTACCAACTTCTATTTGCAGAGATCGCTCGTGCTCGTCTTCATCCATCGCTACATCCTTGAAGGTGTCAGTGTTGGCAAAGAAATGCAGTATCTATTGATCATCATCAAACACAGGTAAGTTAGTTATGTTATCTGGGATAGATGGTCTATATAAAATTTCAATAGTAAATATATCCCTAATCGGTGACATCGTAGAGGCTGCATTTGCCAGAGCATTGGCAACTGCATTATGCGTACGTGGTACATTAGTTATGTTAAATGCTTGGAAGTTAGAGATCAATCACCATACCTCTTGCTGGTAACTTTTGAGATGTGGTTATAAACAGTGAATGGTGTTACATACCTTCCATACCACTATCTCTGAATCATCTACCACTTTGTGCGTGCCTATGTTGAGGCTAATGGCTTTCTACAAGCCCAATATGAGTGCTTCGTACTCAGTAATGTTGTTCGTTCACTCAAACTCCATGCAACTTGAAATCATATGTTTTGTGTAGTTTGGGTCGATCAAGACACACCCGCTCCTAAGCTATCCTATGCCTTTGATCCATCGGAATACATGGTCCACAACTCATATGTGCATGGATCGTTCGACGCGCTTGAACTACTGCTAATGTTGTTTCTACTACTACTGCTATTACTACTGCTACTGCACTATTGTTACAATGTACTATACATGGTTCATTACCATTAGTTGGGCAAAGAAGGAGACCCAACTGCGTGTCTGGTGGGGTTGGGGTTGGTCATGCAGGATAACACCCCAGTGTTGTTTCCAAGAAGCAGTTTCCAAACATGAGTTCTGCAAAGGCCAATGGTTCATTTTCACCATTAATGGGAGTGAAATTATGCCTCATATACCTCTCAGATAACACTCGGATTTGATTGCTTTTACCCTTTTATGGAAGCCACATGTGCAACCAGTCCATAGCGAAGTATCCGTTCAACTTGTTAGACCAGTCTCTATTGAGTAGTAAGCCATATGCTTCTGGTATGTCCACAACAATGATGTTGATGCACTGGTGGACTCTACCATCATGAGATACTCAGATGATAACATCTCAAAGTTCAGCAATGGTTGGTATAGATGTTCAATCAAGTTGGATGATTTGTACGGATGTCTTGCTCCATTGTGCATTGATTTTTCTAGAATAGGAGAGTGGCATGATATTGGATGTCGCACCAGAATCAACCAAGCAGTTGTGAATACTACAGTTGAATATTTCGAATGAGAGCAGGAATGGAGGGAACCCTGAGTTTTCTTCTTCCATCCGGAGTGTGTTTAGCACAGTTGAAATTGATCTAGGAGGTGTGCTTTCTCCCTTGATGGTAGAGGCTGCAATGTCTGTTGCTTTCTATCCCAGTGCACGCAATAGGATGTCCCGCTGACTTTGGATCTTAGCTAACTCAAACAAACTGATGTTCGCATGTGTTTTCTTCATTTCATACACAATGTTGTAATCTAGAGGGTGTAGAATCACTGAGGTTTCCAGGTAAGACTGGCGATCGTCTTTTCCAGTGGAGTATTCTGCAGTTTTCTTCTCATGGACCTACTCTTGTCCACTGTTGTCTTCTCGAGCTTGCTTTGTGTTTTCTGCTTTGGGATGGCTGGTGGATCAACCTTCCTCATCAGCAATCTCAACTTTTCTTGTACTTCCCCAACTGTAGGGGGAGCCCCCTTACTTCTGAGATTGTAACACTGATTTTTCTTTTGGGGTTGTTTCTCAGTGTTCGTCTTCAGCGTTGCTTGCAAGCACTGATACATTTTTACCACATGCCCAGAACTTGATGCCTTGTCAGGTGCAACATATTCATCATTATCTATATCTCCCCATTGTTTCTGCATACTTTTGTCCATGTCAAATGTGCGTTGTATATTGAGTGTGCAACTCGCTTCTAGCCTGAACAAGAATTCTCTAAGTGAACATCTTCATGAAATGGACAAAATTCTAGGTTCACGCACCGTTCGAGCTGGAACACAGAGCTCTACGCAGTTTTCATTGGGAGATGGTTTCTGCCTTATGACATGCTTCCTTGTCTCTGTCTGGCAGGATGTTTGTTTGCAAACGTGTATGTTTTTCGTTGTTTAAGCTCAGACACTTCTGATGTCAAGTTCTTGACAAGGCGAGTGAGGGTTTCAATATTTCTTGTTTCCTTGTCTCTACCTTTGCTCGCCACTGCCTGGGACTTCCTACTCATGTCTCTAGAGTCCTTTGTTGGTTCATCATCCTTGATGACTCCAATCACACGCAAGTCTTTCTTAACAATGATTGACTCTTCACAGTTTTCCAGTAATGTTGGTTTCATAGCTCTCTTGACGAACTGTGCAATGTTGGTCAACAGTGCGGACGTGTAGTAATCAATAGTGATGGAGTCATGAGGTTTCTTGTCTTTTACAAACTTGTTCAATATGCACAGAAACCTTTAATTGAAGTCTCTTACCTATTATTTCCCCTTCATCTCCAGGCTTCCCAATTCTCTTAGAAACATGGTTGGGGTCTTTTCATCAACAAATTTTTCAAGCAACATGCGTATGAATGCACCCCAGTTCTTTATGGAGTTGACAAGAAGGTTGTGATACCATGTTGCTGCACAATCATCCAAGGTACATATAACCAATCTACATGCTACATCATCATACCGTACCTCAAGGGTCTGCAGCTGTAGGTATAAGTTGTCCAAATGGTCTTTTGCCTTCACTATGTTTTCAGGGTTGAACTTGATGCTCATTTTCTCTGCCCTCTTTGGAATCTTGTGAAAAACACCTGGGAGAGCCAATGGTACCTGAGTCATTCATTCTAGATTTTGGTCAGCCATGTCTTCTTCTTCTTCGTCCTCCTCCTCTTCTTCATAATCTGACAATTCCGACTCTGAGTCTATTGGTTCGTCTCCACCTTCGCCTCCTCTGTTGTCTTCCCCTTCGCCTCCTATACGGGAGTCGAAGCCCAAGATCATGACGGTGTCTCTTTCTCCCTGTCAGAAGATCAGAGGCTCCTCTCCATCTTCAACAACTTCTTCCAGACCTTCAAGTGTGGAAATAACTACTTCTTCCACTGATGATACAACAACCCCTGTGGGAGTGGTTTTTGGCTTCCTTGATGAATATGGAAGATGTTGTATTCCTGGGATCAGTCTGACTACTTTTGCAAACTGGTGGGTGATGGGATGAATAGAGCGAAGGTGGTGATATAGAATTTCATGTTCAGTCATGGCAGGTGAGGAGTAACCAACTATAGAGTCGTGTGTAAGTGAGAGGGATTGCGAGTTACTACCTTGACCAGATGGTTGATGAGTGAGTGTGAGAGGATGTTCAACCCTAAACAACTGGCGGCTCTCCTTCTAGCACCACAAAATATGACAATTCTAGACCCGCTAACATTCAAGGGATCAACCAGGTATGAAGTCCCAACTAGACCTCACACCATTTGGTGTGGGAGTTCCATTTGGTATGATGGCCCAGTTGCCATTATCTTAAAATATTGCCTCATCTCTTGCTTGTCAGCACAACAAAGTGGTCTTCTTTGTTTTTGAGTAGTGAGGTTCACATGCCTAGTGATTAATAGTGTTACTTGTGTCAAGGTTCTTTCACTGGAGAGAGAAAGGGTGGGAGTGAGTCCCAAGTTAGATGGGAGGAAACCCAACTCTGTTAGGAACACACAACACAACAGGATGTGCTCAGCTTTTGGAGGAGGAATCCGCATGGATGCGGCAGTCACAACACATAAAGGAAGATAGCACATACAACACTCAGTGGGAAATCCATGCGAGTGCGATGGTCGTTATAGAAAGTTCACGTGAAAGGTTTTGTTTGATGTTCGGGAGGTAACCAACATGGGTAGGACTACATTAACAACTTTTACAACACATTTTAATTAATATATATGTATTAGAATAGTTGAATGAATCCAAGTGTTAAATACAGGTTAAAGAAATATGCATTGCAAGTGTTCAAGATGAATCTTGCAAACAGTTACAACACACGTGTGAAAAAGTGTTGCCTTATTAGCAGGCTTCTAAATTAAGAGAAAGTTCAAAGAAATATAGATACACCATACATCACTAACCCTGTGGGAGGGGTGTTGGAGCCACTACTTACTCCTCAAAGAAAATATTATAGACTCTCAACGCTATGTGGGAAGAGCCAAGGTGAAAAGTCCTTTGCATGTACAAATGAGGGGATATTTATAGCCAATGATGAAACTGACCCTTGTGACTATTCGACTTCCCTCATGATTGTTTGACTTCCATGCCCTTTCAACTTTACATTACTCTTCATATGACGAGTGGGTTTCTTGGACTCTCATTTTACATTACATTGATCAACAATATGGCCCACAGTAGGGATGTGGATGACATGACTCATGACAAGAATCGACATGACAGTGTTGGTACATTCGTGTTGCTGCTAGAGTGCATGTCGAGCTCTAGTGTTGCTGGGTGATGGATGTCCTCATGGTGTGTCACAGCTTCACCTCCGCATGGAAAGATGCATGTAGTCTTTGATGGTTGTTGGGTTCACTTGATGTTGCATTCACACTTTGCTCATTGCTTGTATGTTGGCATGCTTGACTGATTCGTCTGTTCATGAAAATTGTATGTTTGTCCATCCATCTGTTCGTGAACACATCTTCGTGTGTTTTTTCGTCCATCCATCCGCAAACACATCTTTGCATGATCGTCCATTTGCGAACATGTCTTTTTATATTTACTCCCCTTATTCAGCCCATCCGTCGTCACACCATGTATGTTCATGTACCTGTATCTGCAGTCACTCATGATGAGACTACATCAAATCCATAAACCTCCTAGTCTACCATGATGCATGATCGTTTCGAATGTAGGTGACTAGGAGAGAAGACAAGGTTATGAAACTTCAAGAGGCAAGTTTCGAGCTGGGATGAGGGCTCCAGTCACTACTGGTGAAAACTATGCAGAAGTCACAGGGAAATGGTGATGGGCAATCTAGATCGGCAATGACTATCTGTGGGACCTGGCTCAATTGGAGGACAAATCTGCACAAATTTTGGGAGGAGCAATCAGGGCTACAGGAAGATTGGGCAGGAAAAATCTACACAATTTATGGAGGGAGTGAGAAGCGGAAGACTGGTAGAAAAAACTTTGCAATTCCTGGAGGGAACTAGAAACAGGCTACGGGAGCTTGGCAGCAAAATCTGCACAATTTCTGGAGGGAGCTGGCAGCGGGCTGCTGGGTGTTGCTAGCGGGAAAAACTGCGCTAATGCTAGGAGGCTGACCTACTGACCACCTCTACATATTCTATAAGCTAAGTGGACTGCTGGGAAGCAGAGGGCTTTCTCATGAAATCTATGCAGTTTTTTGGGTGAGCAGTGGGTCAGTTGACTGCTGGGCTGGCTAGGAAAACTGTGCAATTTTCTAAGGTAGACAGGGATGGGCTAGGTGTATGTCTGGCCTGTCTATGCAATTTTATCATTCAGCGGAGCAGGCATGGTTTGCAGCCTCTACGCAATTTTTGAGGGGAGTTAGTCCCAGGGTGACGGTCGAGTCAAACTCTCCAGTTAACCAACAGGAGAGTTGATTGATCATCTTGTGGACAACACAGCTTGAAATGTATTGCTGATGATTCTGCATTGTTTTGGGTGAAAGTCGATCGATTCAATGGCATGGAGAAATTCTGGGTGTTAGAGGGAGATCTAGTCGTTAGAACTTCAGCAAAATAACTAAGTGTGTGAGCGAGTGAAAAGGTGCATACGCGAACTTGCAAACACACACTTACATGACTTGACGATGAGATGACTCAAACTATCCAGACACACATGCTCAACATAACTGATTGACGGTGCAATTTGACAAGCACGACACTTGTGATTGATCATTGGTGGACCACGATGATGCTTGCATAGGAGTGCAGACAAATCCGTGTGTGAGTGCAATGAATGTTTACATAGCGAATCATATCATGTACACACGAAGCGAAGACCTTGTGTACAACCAGAACATGGTCGCAAGTGTGACATTGTTATCAACATGCAAATGGTATCTGTTGAATGATCAAGCAAGGTGGGTGTAGAGCCTCACACAAGCTCACAGGGTGAACCCGAGTGTGTGCAAACATCAAGTAAAACTCTTAAAGGAGGCTCCAAAATTGGATGCGGGCCAAAATTTTGGAGGGTGTTGCATCCACTACAACAATTTCCTATTAAATTTGTATTATTCTCATTTTCTTCATAGATATATCTATAAATTCCTTGTAAATATACTAATCTCGAAGAAATAATAAAATAAATTTGTAATTCCACTAAATATTCAAAATTGAACTTTTATGTCCAAAGAAAGATATCAAAATATGGAATGTAATGTATTTTATGAAGATGTTGAAGAAACAAATAGTGTATTGTTGTGGCCAGCAACAGCCCCCCTTCTTATTTATTTTTATTACTAATACTAAATAAGTGGGGACCCTTTATCGAAAAATTAAAAAAATAAATTAGCATTTGTATTCCCTTTTTGAATAAATCTTACTATCATAAACTTAGGAAAATATCCACAAAATCAAAAAGGACTTAAGTTTTATTATAAGTTCGAGCAAAACTATTCTCTCAATAATAAAGCGTCGCATCGCAAAAAGGTAATGGATAACATCATATAAAAAAACTCCTAAGATTGCAAAATCGTGATGCGAGATCGCAAACTAAAGAAACTCATCACATCGCAGTTTTCATACGCCTCAAGTATCACTTAAGGTGAAATACCTCAAGCCGCCGATATGCAATGATGCGTCTCGCAAATCGCATTTTGCAAAAAAATATGGTAATAGATGATTGTCAAATGCAACAGATTAGCGATATTGCGAAGCAAATCGCAAAATCGCTTTATCACAGATCTACAAGGCTCATTGTTCAAAAAAAAATTCCATAATCCGATGCCAAGTTATGTGCATTTATGTTAATTTAATGAGTTAGTTGATGATCATTAATGAAATATAGTTTGGATCTGATCGAAAGGTCATTTCATGTAGCGTGTTATATTTTATATGATTTCGGCATTTAAAGCTTTCCCGTCACCTTATTTCTTATCATTACTCTTTCCTTATTTGTAAACTGCAGGAGCAGAAAGCATAAATGTATACATAGTAGTGTTCAGAATATTATGGGAAAGAAGGGAAAAGCTCCGAGTTTTGAAGACAAAGAAATGATGCCCTTATACACAAACACCACCTGCAACAGAGACGCCGACATTACTACTTGGGAAGGCATGTATAATCTACTTGAGGAAGAAAATCCCAAAGTAATGAAGGTTACAGCAACTGCAGACTCACGCAGGTTGTCTGAGGCATCAATTACAAAACTAGCATCTTCATTCTTGCAACGGATAGCAGCGAAACCCAAGATTCTTCCATATATGGACATGGTAAAATGGGTGTTGGATGGTGCTGATATAACAGACAAACAGTTTAAGACTCAGAGCCAAGGACTCATTGGATCGTTCACTCCACAAAATTTAAGGTTTATATATCCTCTAACAAAAACATGCAAGAGGCGAAAAATATCACCAAGGAAACTTGGATCAAGAAACAGAGGCAGTTTCCGATGCGTGATTAGCACCTAGCGCCTAGTGCTAATCGCACATTGCCGGGCAAAACCCCTTGAGAAGGAAAGCCTCTGATCACTCAGTCACCTATAAGCCTAGAAAATTGTAGGAAAAAGTGCTAAAGGCTAAAGGCAAAACCCGAGCTCTAAAAACCAATGGTATTTATTAGGGATATCCTTAAGTGGTATGTAAATTTGTGATCATTTGATTTAGCATCTACAGACAAAAGGTTGAAGAAAGAGCAGATTCCATCAAGAGGCTAACCAAGTTGAATTGGGATTCTTACTAGCAGTACTTGGTTAAACCACACAGTCAATGCTTGACTCGCAAATGCCTCACGAACTCTACCGAGAAGATAGCGCCAGCACTTGCCGATTCTGTTTTTGCAAGGCAACTAAAGTCGGAGGTCGGCCAACCAACTCTCCTCAAGCCGATGCTGAATGCTTGTGACCACAAAGAACAGATACATAGATAGTTAATTTCCAGATTCAGTTTTAGTTTTAGTTTAGTTTAATTTTGATTTATTTTTCCCTTAGATGAGGACGGTCATTTAAACTTCCTCCTATATGTTTGTAATAAACTATTTTTAGATTTAGCTAATAGTATTTCAACCCTTCTGATGCATTTAGAGAAGGGTCCTAAAATTTGTCAAAAACTTTCCCTCAGAACATACACTTTTGCACCCTCCGAGGAGGTTTTGATGAATGAATGGAACAAGATTTATAGATATCTGTATTTAATATCTGCTACTGGAGTTGCACTTTTGTATTCTTAGTAGATGCTGAGTTAAGAGGAGATAAATCATTATTGCTGAAGCTCATGAGTAGAACTTGTTATCAATGGTACTTTTATCTCTTAATGATTTCTGCTTATATGTTAAGGTGATATTTATGTTCAGTTATTTATATGTGAATTCTTGAATGTTTGAGTTATCATTTGGCACTTCTATACGGTGATGGCTATTCTATTTATGCTTAATATATGAGTAACTTATTATGCGATATGTTTTTCACAATTGTTTCGGCTAACGTTTTATACGAAACGGTTTATCCTTATTGAATTATTTTCTCATAGCGATTGAATGATCTTTATTACCAATTGTTGTTAGAAATTATTTTAGATCGCATAACTGAAAGAGTAAATCCCGGGTTAGTTTTAGAATTAGATATTTCTATTCATTACAATACAATTGCATGTTTTTAAATTAGATTTAGAATAAAAGCATTTTACTTAGAAATTATTAGCAAGGAAATATCAATTCTCAACACACACATACACAAATTGGGAAACTGGTCCCATTATCCCCAGTTGGACCCACCATCCCAAACGGATAAGGAGTTGCTTTCAAGGTCCAGACCGGGTGGGTATCCCCCTTGTTGTAGACCCAATTTTCGGGGCTTCAACATGTATACAAAGCTGTTATAGGTTAAATATCTCATTTGTTCTTAAAAAATCACATGTCAACTTATTTGCATGCATTTCCCTATGTAACTTTATGCACTTCATTATAAGTCTTGTAGTTCTAAAATTCTTATCCATCACCAAAAAAGAATTTTCTATTCCAAAGATTAAAGTTGATGCCTCATTTCTTTAAGGGGCTAATCTTAGTAACATAAGCATGAAAGGAACCATTTCAAGAATATTAATTAAATAAACAATAGTGTTATTCTTAATTAAATAAACAATTATAGTGATAGGAGGAAGATATCATCTAACAAGAGTTTGAATTCACTGAATTCCAAATTCAATTTCAAATTTAAATGAACAAAGTGATGTTATAATAGAAATTTCTTAATGAAACCACAAACAAAAGAAAGTAGTAAATATATGATATAATTGAAGTTTATATGTGTAATTGGAGTGCCTAAAATACTCAAAACTAAGGTATTATTACCTCCAACTTTTAAGATTCTAGATTCTAAAAAAAATTGGAATCCAATACATGAAATGGCTTCAAATATATCTAAGCACCAAGTTGTAAAGCCATACTTTGCAAATAGAAATAATATTGTATAAATTAACATGTTGTAACAAAAGATGATGATTGAATAGAAACTATAGTATAAGGTTTTTTATTTCATTTTTATTCAATAGGGTATTTTTAGATGAAGTAGAAATTTAGGAAATGCAACACAAGGAGAAGGGGTTTGGATTTCTTGTTGCTAGCATTGTAAATGAAATAGGGAAAGCCCACTTGATGAAGTAGAAGAGAGGTAGTATTAGTGGAATATATGTAGGAGGTTGTGCCTTGTGGCTCAAATTTTGGAGAGAAGTGGTGTTAAGAGTGCCATGACTATAATCAAGTGGCAACTCTTTTAGTCATACTTTTTCATTTATAATGATCTTACTTCATTTATTCTTTTACCCATTTTTAATTTTCGTATTGATTATATGAAACAACATAAAATGTTTATAAAATTGGTTGAATTAGTGTTGACATATGTGAAACAACATTGATTTTTTTTTTCTTTTAGTTTGTTAGGTGACAACAACTTTCAACATGGAAAATTTTAGGTGTCTCCTCTTGTCTACCATGGAGTTTTGAACTTCTGCACAATACAGAGTGAGGATTTTCATCACATGTTTTTGATAAACATTATTGGATTTCAAATTGTGTTCTTTCTTCCCAATTTCATGCTTATTTAATTCTTTTAATAAGTATCCCGTGAATTTTGTATTGTATTGATTTTGATTTTTCTCCATTAGATACAATTTTAGGTATACTTCTCTACAAGATAACATTTGTTATAAACTCAGAAGTGTAATTGAATTAGTTATATATGTTTTATTGTGTAATTTTTTATCATAAAAAATGTGATAAAGAAATTTGATCAAATTTATATGTCACACATGTAATGATACATATTATTATTTTCCTTATTTTTAAAATCATTATATGAAATGAGTAATATTGTTTATGCTACAATGCATGAAAGGTGTTAACCATTTAGTTATGAATTGAGGTGGAGTACTGAGAAATACAAAACTATTTTACATTTACTTAAAGTCAGTTGCAATGAATTATATATAATGAACAAAATTGTTTATATTTCAATGCATGAAAAACCTTATAGCTTCGTTATGAATTTAGGTCAAGAATTGAGAAAAACAAAGCTAATTGACAATTACTTAAAGCCATTTGCACCAAATGCCATTATACCTTACAGTCACCATCATGAGCTTGGTGGCAAAAACAAAATATACGAGCAAAATAATGCATTGTCATTTCCATTATGCTCATTTACTAGATTTCTGAATGAGTGAGGAAAACACAAACATGAGAAAAATGATAACTCGCTCATTTATGATATTTCTCGAATCAACTTTGATGGTGAATGATCCACTTAAGCACACACAATAAAAAATTAATTTTACATTGATGAAACATTTGATATAATATGGTGGCATTCCCATATTTGTTTTTCACTCAATTGGTTTAGTATGATGTTGGAAATGTGCTTTGATTGCACAGAAGTCAGAAATATAAAAATAAGGAAAATACGTTAAAACATTGGTCATGTTTTACTAGAATGTGAGCCATGGACAAGGTTAGAAAGCAATAATAATTGAAACAGTTGGAGTAGGTACTTACTGCATTGTCCACAGGGAGGACTTCGGCAAGAAGGATCTAGACTATCGAGGATTTTGGACTCTGCCTCTCACAATATAATTTATTATTAATTGAAATGTATGGAAATGATTATTCTATGCAGATTGTTATCACCAAAAAAATATCACCTAGCCATCTCTAACTAGGTGGATCGAAATACACCATGGAGGGTTAATTTTACCATAGTAAAATCACTTTCACTATGGAAAATAATTTAGTGCACCACTTTTATTAAATTATTTTATGATTTAAATAAAAAACCCATGAGAATAATTAGATAAATCATTATTTATTTAATTTTCTCTAGGAATGATTATTAAATCACTTTTTAAATAAGTATTCATTGTCACATTTGACTAAATCCCCTAGGAATAATTAAATGAATCACTATTTATTTAATATTCCTTATTTATATTATTGGAATAATTATTAAAACACTATTTAATAATTATTTCAATTTCACATGATTCTTAATTCTCGCGAAATAATTAATAAATCATTTTATTTGTTAATTATTTCTAAATAAATACATTTAACCATTTTAAATGTATTTTCCCTCTCCAATAAATATAATAAAGTATTCCAAGGGGTTAGATCTTGATTTGGTTAATATTATTTTATTATTCTCCATTTTCGAGATTAACTCAATACTTTGTTATAAATAGGAGCGTTTTCCATTCATTCTTCACCATGATCATAATCATCATCACCATTATCGTCTTTTTTCTTTGAGCTCCCATTTGAGTTATCCACTTTTTGTTTGGGTTTTTCACATATTGAGAGAGAAGATCATTTTTTGAAGCATCAAGGACATCAAAGGAACCATCCCACAGAGGGGGACTTACAGACCCTTTTGTAGATCTCCTCCACTAGGTGTTTTCAATAAAGAATTTATTCAATTAAAGTTTTTCCATTTGGGTTATTGCATTGGATATTTTTTTATTGTTGTTTTCTATGCTGGATCGTCTATACTTTTGTTGTAGTTTTTCAATTTTTATTGAAAATCTGAATCACAAGCATCCATCAACTTGTTGTTAGGGTCACTTGTCACCTAGTGACTTAAGTGAAGTGTTTTTGGTACACCTTACAAGAAATTTCACACTAGCACGGATTTCAATTTCATGATTTTTGGTTCGCAATGTCTCTCGTTATCTCTCTTTCTTTAATTTATTAGGGCATCAGAAAATCAGGTGTTCTCACATATCGTGAAACTAGTTGTAACCAGAGCGACAACATTGGACATGTTGGAGACTCTACACCACTCTGATACCATCAAGGAAGTCATTTCATTGCACTATGAAAATTTTCTTCCATGGCTAACAAATGCTTCACCTATAGGGGCATACCCTTCAGGTATTCTTCTTCCTCAATTGCCTCTTCTTCTTTGGACTCATATTTTGCACAGAAAACCAAGAGGGAAAGGCAATTAAATAATAGATTGAAAAGGTTGTTACAGTGTCATTGAGTTAGTTTCCCTGCAACAGGTGACAAAAACAGATGGTAAACATGTGACAAGATAAATGACTAACATATGGCATGTTCCTAAAGGATGGGGGAAAACACAAAAGGTTATGAATGGACTCCCCCTTAAAGAGCACCTTTAGCATAATTATTTTAATGCATTAGGGTTGTTACTTGCAAACACAGTTGATTTTGATGTATCCATGTGAGCATTAAGGATATATTTATTTCACTGCATCAAGGTCATTACTTCCAAACAAAGTTTTTCTTTTAAATCAAAATTAGGTAAATATTTTAAAAATTATAAATTTAATTTGTTTTATTTATTTATATATATTAAAATAGGTTTTAAATAATATAATAAAAATTAATAATTTACAACACACATTCAATAAAAAAAAGATATTTCCTTCGTACTCTATTTTAGGACTTCCTAATGAAAATGGTTTCTATAACATGTTCTAGAGTCTCTTGACATTTCTTCCATACTCCATTTTTAAACTTCCCAATAAAAATGGTTTCTATAATATGTTTTATAGTCTCTTGACATTTCTTTTGTACTCTATTTTTAAACTTATCAATAAAAATGACTTCTATAATATGTTTTATATCCTCTTCCTAATATTTCATGTTGACTTTATAAAATGTTCCATAATAATATTCATGTGGGCCTAACTAATAAAAGGAAATAAGTGGAAGTAAATAGGGAAAAGTGTAAAATGTTTACAAAGTAGCTAATTTTATTTTTATGGATATTGTTACAACTCTCAATCTTCCATGATAAATGAAAGGTTTAGAGGTAGCTAGTTTATGCTTGTTCAAATCCTTCTTTACAAACATGAAAAATCAGGAAGTTGCACTTAATCTTGCTAGAATTATAAATTATTCCTATTATAATTTTGACTATATTCCCGAATCCCTTCACTATATTACTGAATCCCAACTTATTTCGTATATATTTATATGTAATCCCAACTTAGAAACTATTAGTGACTCCGTGGCATTCATCATCATAAAACATAATATTATAGTTTGAAATTTGGTTTAAGAATAGAAAACTTAAATTTATTGGTCATAGAAAACAATTGTACCATGGCAAAAAAATTACATTGTTGCATACAATGATGTGAACTTTCTTAACAAATTTCACGCCCAAGTACTGAGAACATAGTTTTGTGCATGACCATGTAAACAATTTTATATCTAATTTCTAGTGTTGTATAAGATGAATGTTTTTTGCAATGATGGTTATGAACCATATAATAGTTTTCATTTATGAGAATTTGCAAAAATTGAGTGAAGTGTGTCTGTGTATAAAGAAATTTTTATATATATAAAATTTATTATCATATAAAATATATTTATTTATTTTAGATATAATTTTTGGGATATGACCATTTCCATGAGAGGTAGACGTAAATGGCTAATTTCTCATGATTTTTGAATAGTTCACTTAGCACTCATTACATTGGGTGATGCTCACAGGGGTGAAGAAGTGGGATTGAAACTAGTGAAATGAATCACATAGCGTCAATCATCACTTCCAAGGCTTTCACCTAGTAACCAGGACTTCCTAGGAGGTCACCCATCCCAGATTGCCTCTGGCTCAAGCACTCTTAACTGTGGAGTTTTCCCCACAATCAAGCCCACTTACCTTGCTACCCCATTTACAAAACCTTAGCAAGTATTGTGCCTCATGAACCATTCAAGTAGAGATCCCTTCACTCGTTTTTTAATTTAAGTATGGGGGTTTACACAGTGTATTATAATAGATATCATTTTTGGGATTCAACTGCGTTAAGTAAGTCATTCACGTATGACCATTTCCATGAGAGGTAGCCATAACTGTTGGGTTGTGTTATATTCTTTCCACGACTAGCCCACATAGTTAACTGGGGGGTTAGATGGGGGTTTGAAGGGTGCAGGTAACCCCCCTCTATGGGGTTCAGGGCAGCACCCCGGAAAATTTTGTTTTTTGGACCCTATATTAGGTTGGGCGGACCTACCTATGGTTTTGTGCATGTTTTTCACACATGGTTTTGGATGCGATGATTTTTCGGTCCATGGTTTTGGACGCGATGGTTTTCGGTCCATGGTATTGGATTCTTTGGCATGTATAAATGTGTATTGTAACATTGAAAGGAACATAATGAAAAATCAAGCTAGTAGTCCCAGTTTTGGGATCCAAGGGAAAATCTCTGTGTATATGTGTTTTATGTGTTATGCTCTCGCATTGTTTATTTTTTTTGTTTTAGAATTCGTATGCAGATAATTTATGTATAGGCTTAAAACCTACATTTGGAATCAGAGCTGGTTTGGCTTCAAGGGGACGCCTTGTTGTTGAGGGGTTTCGCTTGGGCCTATGGTAGACCCTGTTCAGTGGGAGATCTGCGAGATCGATTCTGGTGGTTGAAGAAGATGGCGAGCAGTGGAAAGATAGAGATCGAGAAATTTAATGTTCAGAGTTTTGAGTTGTGGAAACTCAAGATGGAGGATCTGTTGGTGGATAAAGATCAGCGGATCGCGGTAGATCCGAGTACTAAACGGGAGTGTCCGATGAAAAATGGAAGAAGTTGGATCGGAAGGCAAAGAGCACAATATGATTGTGTGTCTCAAATTTAGTAGTGTTGAATGTATCAGGGGAAGATACGACGAAGGCTTTGTGGGACAAGTTAGGGACTTTTTACCAATCTAAGTCTCTGGTGAATACACTGTTCCTACGGAAAAAGTTGTATAACCTGAGGATGAAAGATGGAGACTCGGTGACAAAGCATATGAACGCATTTAATACTGTCGTAAGTCAGTTATTATTTGTTGATATTAAAATTTCATATGAAGATAAGTGCATCAGTTTGTTGTGTTCTCTACCAGATTTGTGGGATAGTCTAGTTATTGCAATAGGTAGCAATGCAACTGCCTTGCAGTTTGATGAAATAGTCTCATCCTTGCTGGTGGAGGAAATGAGACGGAAAAATATGGAGAGCCAGAATGGTGATGCCTTGTCTATACGAGGACAATCCCAGAAAAGAAACAAAAATAAGTCATCAAGTGGGAGGTCTAAATCTAGAGGGAAATCTAAATATCTAAGAAAAACTATAAAGGTGGTGTGCTGGAAATGCGGAAAGGAAGGGCATTACAAAAGGGACTTTAAATCTAAAGCTCCTAATAAAGGAAAGAGATCTGATGATGCTCCTTCTACAGAAGCAAAAACCACCTCAGATGAAGGTGGGGATGTGTACTTGGCTTCTTCAAGTACACATGTAGATCATGAGGCATGGTTGATTGACTCAAGTGCATCCTTTCACTTCACTCCCCATAGAGAGTGGTTCTGCTAGTATGAGAAATATGATGGTGGTGATGTCTTCTTGGGGGATGACAAGAAGGCTAGAATCGTTGGTCGTAGAAAAGTAAAGTTGAAGTTGCAAGGTGGAAGGGTAAGAACACTTCCAGGTGTTCTGCATATTCCTGCATTAGCCAGAAATCTTATTTTTGTAAGCAAGCTAGATGATGCAGGTGTAAAAACAGTGTTCGAGAAGGATACTTGCAAGATGGTTCGGGGGGCACTAGTATTGATGCGAGCAGTTTGAATTGGAACTCTGTACAAGCTCTATACAAGCTACAAGGTAGCATTGTTGTTGATGGGTGCAACAGTTCTTTGGTTCCTGAAAGTGGAGCAGCAAATCTAGTGGTCTATGGAGAGAAGACCATGCTATGGCATCAAAGGCTTGGAGAAATTGGAGAGAAGGGCCTTTGAATACTTCATGGTAAAGGTATGGTAGAAGGTATGAGTAATAGCTCTCTGGATTTTGATTTCTATGAAAATTGTGTATATGGGAAGAAGAATCGAGTGAGTTTCCCCTCTTGTGGTAAAAGGATGAAACATATATTATAACTTTTGCACAGTGGTAAGTTTGGACCTGTGAAGGTTCCATCATTGGGTAAGTTAGTGTACTATGTATCATTTATATATGACTTCTCAAGGAATACATGGATATATTTCCTTAAGAAGAAATATGAAGTCTTTGACAGGTTTAAAGAATTTAAGGCTCTAGTGGAAAGCCAAACAGAGAAGAAGATAAAGGTGTTGAGGACAGATAACAGTGGAGAGTTTAGTAGTAAGGAATTTGAAGAATTCTGTAAGAAGTGTGGTATAGCATGGTAGAATACTACTCCATACACACCTGAGAAAAATGGAGTTGTAGAAATAATGAACAAGACGTTAATGGAAACAGAAAGAAGCATGCTCAGTGGTGCCGAGTTAGGACAGGAATTATGGGCAGAGGCGATGGAGACGTGTTACCTGGTCAATAGATCACCTTCATCAGTGTTGGAGGATAAGACTCTACAAGAGGTATGGACTCGTAAGAAACCATCTCTTTGACATCTGAAGGTATTTTGATGTGATGCATATGTACATATTCCAAAGGAGAAAAGAACCAAGTTGGATAGTAAATCTAAAAAGTGCATCTTTATTGGGTATAAGGATGGTTTAAAGGGTTATAATCTTTGGAAAACAGTAACAAGGAAGGTTGTATACAGCCGAGACGTGGTGTTCATAGAGGTCAAAGATGTTTTTAAACATGAAGTCCAACCAAAGGAAGCTGAGAAGATAGAGTTTGAGCTTAAGGAAGAAGAATCAGACTCTACAGTAGAGGATGAATCAGAAGATGAAGAGCCACAAACTTTAGGTGTGAGAAGATCAGTTCGAGAAAGAAGGCAGCTGGAAATGTATAGTCCATCTGCATTCTGTTCAAATATTGCTTTATTTGTTATTGATGATGATCCCAGAAATGTGAAGGAAGCAGTAGATTCAGAGGATGGAAAACTATGGAAAGAGGCCATGGTTGATGAAATGACATCTTTGCACAAAAATGAGGCTTGGGATCTAGTCGAGTTGTTGGCTAGAAGGAAACCCATTGGAAAAAAATGGGTGTTCAAGAAGAAGAAAAATGCAGAATGAAAGGTGAAGAAATACAAAGCTCGGTTGGTAGCAAAGGTTATTCCCAGGTGCCAGGAATTGATTTTGGTGATATTTTTTCTCCTATTGCCAAGGTAGCTTCTATTAGATTACTTTTATCTATTGTTGCTTCTTTTTATTTTGAGGTAGATTAGATGGATGTGAAGACAACATTTCTTCATGGGGATATGGAAGAGGAGATCTACATGAAGCAACCTGAATGTTTTGCGGTGAAGGGTAAGAAAGAAATGGTATGCAAGTTAAAGAAGTCTCTATATGGGTTAAAACAATCACCAAGGATGTGGTATCATAAATTTGATACATTTATACGGGGACTTGGTTCACCAGAAGCAAATCAAATCACTGTGTATTTTAAATTAATTGGTGACCGTGTTATTTATCTGGTCTTGTATGTGGATGATATGTTGCTGGTTGGAAATGACAAAGAAATTATCCAGGATTTGAAGACCCAATTGTCCTCCAAATTCAACATGAAAATCTTGGTGCTGCAAACTATATTTTAGGCATGGAAATTAAAAGAGACCAGGAAAAGAGGAAGCTCTGGTTAAACCAAAGGAAGTATGTCGATACAATACTACAGAGGTTTAATATGCAAGATAGTAAACCGGTGAAGGTTCCTATTTTTGTAGGTGTGACATTATCTACTGAACAGTGTCCCAAGACACAAGAAGAGGAAGAGGACATGTCCCGTGTTCCATATGGAAGTGTAGTCGGTAGCCTGATGTATGAAATGGTTATACTAGACCAAACATTGCACATGCAGTGGGAGTATTGAGCAGGTTTATGTCAAAACCATGGAAGGGGCACTGGACAGCAGTGACGTGAGTTTTCAAGTATTTGTGTGGCACTAGTGATTATGGTTTGTGCTACTAAGGAAGACCAAGATTGGACAGAGTGTTGGATATTCGTGGCTTTGTTGATGTCGACTGGGCTAGAGATCTAGAACAAAGAAGATCTACAAGTGGGTATGTGTTTAACCTATTTGGAGGTGCAGTCAGTTGGATGAGTAAGAAACAATTTGCAGTGTCACTATCAACTACAGGGGCAGAATACATGGCAACCACTCATGTAAGCAAGGAAGCATTTTGGTTGCAGAGATTGTGTTCAAGTATGGGGTTAGTACAGGGAGCTATAAGGTTACACTGTGACAGCCAAAATGCAATTTTCTTGTCAAAGAACCCTACATATCATTCAAAGACAAAGCACATTAATGTTTAGTATCACTTTGTGAGGGATATGATAGAATACAAAAAGGTATTTCTGGTAAAGGTGGACACTTTGAAGAATACTGGAGATGCATTGACAAAATCTGTGAGCTCTGAGAAGTTCTCTTGGTGTAGAGAAACAATGGCTGTTGCAGGGCTAGAAAAATGACTAACCTCTCTTGTGGACCCCTATGGAAAGAAAACAACAAGTGGGAGAATGTTTGGTCGTGTTATATGCTTTCCACGACTAGCCCACGTAGTTAACTCGGGGGTTAGAGGGGGGGTGGGTCCCCCTTTGTTTCACCGATTGCGTAGCAGGGGGGTCACAGGGGGTTTGAGGGGTGCAGGTAGGCCCCATCTATGGGTTCCGGGGTATCACCCATAAAATTTTGTTTTTTGGACCTTATATTAGGATGGGCGGACCTACCTATGGTTTTTTGCATGTTTTTCGCACATGGTTTTGGACGCAATGGATTTTCCATCCATGGTTTTGGACGCGATGGTTTTCGATCCATGGTATTGGATGCTTCAGCATGTATAAGTATGTATTATAACATTGAAAGGAACATAATGAAAAATCAAGCTAGTAGTCTCGGTTTTGGGATCCAAGGGAAAATCTCTGTGTATATGTGTTTTATGTGTTATGGTCTTGCATTGTTTATTTTCTGTGTTTTAGAATTTGTATGCAAGTAATTTTTGTACAGGGTTAAAACCTACATTTGGAATCAAAGTTGGTTTGGCTTCAAGGGGACGCCTTTGTTGCTAAGGGGTTTTGCTCTGGCGAAATAAACCAAAAACCAATTAATCTCATTGGAGTCTATAGGTAAGTCAACCCCATGGAGCAAATACTGGAAGAGTAAATATTCGCCTGTGAAATTATTTATTAAGACATTGGATGGAAATTTAAGAGTTATTCGTCCTGTAAATTAGATTCTATATACAATATGTGTAATGCATAGATATAGACTCATTTATCTACACATTGATTATTCACGAGGAGCCGGATGAGAAGAAACATTCATGTCCGGTTCTGGATTAGAGATGGGATCAAAATACTATTAACTATCGTCTATAACCCAAAAAGAACAAAATTTCATAAACAACATAGGGGAAGAATGAAAGGAGTATCTTACCGCGGAAAATAGTAGTGGTTGAAGCAGTTGATCCACCAGCAATTGAACCACCAGCTATAGAGGTTTAAGATCGAGTAGCAGAGCCATTTTTTCATTTCCTCCAAGGTGCGAAGCCGCTTGTCCCTCTGGGGGGCAAGGGCTAGGGCGGGTTACCTGGACCCTATTCAGTGGGAGATCTGCGAGATTAATTCTGGTGGTGAAAGAAGATGGTGAGCAGTGGAAAGATAGAGATCGAGAAATTTAATGGTCAGAGTTTTGAGTTGTGGAAACTCAAGATGGAGGATTTGTTGGTGGATAGATGTCAGTGGATCGCGGTAGATCCGGGTACTAAATGGGAGTGTCCAGTGAAGAATAGAAGAAGTTGGATCGAAAGGTAAAGAGCACAATACGATTGTGTGTCTTAGATTCAGTATTGTTGAATGTATCAGGGAAGCTACAGTGAAGGCTTTATGGGACAAGTTAGGGACTTTTTATCAATCTAAGTCTCTAGTGAATAAATTGTTCCTATGGAAAAAGTTGTATAACGTAAGGATGAAAGATGGAGACTCGGTGACAAAGCATCTAAACACATTTAATACTGTGGTAAGTCAGTTATTATCTGTTGATATTAAAATTTCAGATAAAGATAAGTGCATCAGTTTGTTGTGTTCTCTACCAGATTCGTGGGATAGTCTAATTATCGCAATAGGTAGAAATGCAACTGCTTTGCAGTTTGATAAAATAGTCTCATCCTTGCTAATGGAGGAAATGATATGGAAAAATATGGAGAGCCAAAATGGTGATGCCTTGTCTGTATGAGGACGGTCCCAGAACAAAAACAAAAATAAGTCATCGAGTGGTAGGCCTAAATCTAGAGGGAGATCTAAATCTCCAAGAAAACCAGTAAAGGTGGTGTGCTGGAAATGCGGAAAGGAAGGGCACTAAAAAAGGAACTGTAAATCTAGAGCTCCTAATAAAGGAAAGGGATCTCATGATGCTCCTTCTACAGAGGCAAAAACCACCTCAGATGAAGGTGGGGATGTGTACTTGGCTTCTTCAAGTACACATGTAGATCATGAGGCATCGTTGATTGACTCAAGTGCATCCTTTCACTTCACTCCCCATAGAGAGTGGTTCTGCTAGTATGAGAAATATGATGGTGGTGATGTCTTCTTTGGGGATGACAGGAAGGCTAGAATCGTTGGTTGCAAAAAATTAAAGTTTAAGTTGCAAGGTGGAAGGGTTAGAACACTTCCAGGTGTTTTGCATATTCTTGCATTAGCCGGAAATCTGATTTATGTAAGCAAGTTGGATGATGCAGGTGTAAAAATAGTGTTCAAGAATGACACCTGCAAGATGGTTCCGGGGGCACTGGTATTGATGCGGGAAGTTCGAATTGGAACTCTGTACAAGCTGCAAGGTAGCACTGTTGTTGATGGGTGCAACAGTTCTGTGGTTCCTGGAAGTGGAGCAACAAATCTAGTGGTCTTTGGAGAGAAGACCATGTTGTGGCATCAAAGGCTTGGACATATTGGAGAGAAGGCCCTTCGAATACTTCATGGTAAAGGTATGGTATAAGGTATGAGTGATAGCTCTCTGGATTTTGATTTCTGTGAAAAATTTGTATATGGGAAGCAGAATTAGATGAGTTTCCCCTCTAGTGGTAAAAGGGCGAAACATATATTAGAATTGTGCACAGTGATGTGTTTGGACCTGTGAAGGTTCCATCACTGAGTAAGTCAGTGTACTATGTATCATTTATAGATGACTTCTCAAGGAATACATGGATATATTTCCTTAAGAAGAAATTTGAAGTCTTTGATAGGTTTAAAGAATTTAAGGCTCTGGTGAAAAACCAAATAGAGAAGAAGATAAAGGTGTTGAGGACAGATAACGGTGGAGAGTTTTATAGCAAGGAAATTGAATAATTCTCTAAGAAGTATGGTATAGCATGGCAGAAGACTACTCCATACACACCTGGACAAAATGGAGTTGCAGAAAGAATGAACAAGACATTGATGGAAAGGGCAAGAAGAATGCTCAGTGGTGTCGGGTTAGGATAGGAATTCTGGGTAGAGGCGATGGAGACAACGTGTTATCTAGTCAAAAAATCACCTTCATCAATATTGGAGGATAAGACTCCACAAGAGGTATGGACTCGTAAGAAACCCTCTCTTTCACATCTGAAGGTATTTGTATGTGATGCATATGTACATATTCCAAAGGAGAAAAGAACCAAGTTGGATAGTAAATCTGAAAAGTGCATCTTTATTGGGTATAAGGGTGGTTTAAAGGGTTATAAGCTTTGGAAACCAATAACAAGGAAGGTTTTGTACAACTGAGATGTGGTGTTCAGAGAGGTGAAATATGTTATTAAACGTGAAGTCCAACCAAAGGAACCTGAGAAGATACAGTTTGAGCTTAAGGAAGAAGAATTGGACTCTACAGTAGAGGAGGAACCAGAAGATGAAGAGTCACGAACTCTGGGTGTGAGGAGATTAGTTTGAGAAAGAAGGAAACCGGAAAGATATAGTCCATCTGATTTCTGTTCAAATTTTTCTTTATCTGTTACTGATGATGATCCTAGAAATGTGAAGTAGTAGATTCATAGGATGGCAAACTCTGGAAAGAGGCCATGGTTGATGAAATGGCATCTTTGCACAAAAATGAGGCTTAGGATCTGGTGGAGTTGCCGGCTGGAAGAAAACCCATTGGCAGCAAATGGGTGTTCAAGAAGAAGGCAAATGTAGAAGGAAAGGTGAAGAAATACAAAGCTTGGTTGGTAGTAAAGGTTATTCCCAGGTGCCAGGAATTGATTTTGGTGATATTTTTTCTCTTGTTGCCAAGGTAGCTTCTATTAGATTACTTTTATCTGTTGTTGCTGCTTTTGATTTTGAGGTAGAACAAATGGATGTGAAGACAACATTTCTTCACAGGGATCTGGAAGAGTAGATCTACATGAAGCAAACTGAAGGTTTTGTGGTGAAGGGTAAGAAAGAAATGGTATGCAAGTTAAAGAAGTCTCTATATTGGTTAAAACAGTCACCGAGGATGTGGTATCAGAAATTTGATACATTTATACGAGGACTTGGCTTCACCAAAAGCAAAGCATATCACTGTGTGTATTTTAAATTAATTGGTGACCGTGTTATTTATCTGGTCTTGTATGTGGATGATATGTTGCTGGTTGGAAATGTCAAAGAAATTATCCAGGATTTGAAGACCCAATTGTCCTCCAAATTCGACATGAAAGATCTTGGTGCTGCAAACTATATTTTGGTCATAGAAATTAAAAGAGACCAGGAAAAGAGGAAGCTCTAGTTAAACCAGAGGAAGTATGTCGAGACAATACTACAGAGGTTTAATATGCAGGATAGTAAACCGGTGAAGGTTCCTATTCTTGTAGGTGTGACATTATCTACTGAACAGTGTCCCAAGACACAAGAAGAGGAAGAGGACATGTCTCTTGTTCCATATGGAAGTGTAGTCGGTAGCCTGATGTATGAAATTGTCTATATTAGACCAAACATTGCACATGTAGTGGGAGTATTGAGCAGGTTTATGTCAAAACCATGGAAGGGGCACTGGATAGCAGTGACGCGAGTTTTCAAGTATTTGTGTGGCACTAGTGATTATGGTTTGTGCTACTAAGGAAGACCAAGATTGGACAGAGTGTTGGATATTCGTGGCTTTGTTGATGTAGACTGGACTAGAGATCTGGAACAGAGAAGATCTACAAGTGGGTATGTGTTTAACCTATTTGGAGGTGTAGTCAGTTGGATGAGTAAGAAACAATTTGTAGTGGCACTATCAACTACAGAGGTAGAATACATGGTAGCCACTCATGCAAGCAAGGAAGTAGTTTGGTTGTAGATATTGTGTTCAAGTATGGGGTTAGTACAGGGAGCTATAAGGATACATTGTAACAACCAAAGTGAAATTTTCTTGGCAAATAACCCTGCATATCATTCAAAGACAAAGCACATTGATGTTTAGTATCACTTTGTGAGGGATATGAGAGAAGAAAAAAAGGTGTTGCTGGTAAAGGTGGATGCATTGAAGAATACTGTAGATGCATTGATAAAATCTGTGAGCTCTAGGAAGCTCTCTTGGTGTAGAGAAACAATGGGAATTTCAAGGCTACAAAAATGACTAAGCTCTCTTATGGCCCCATGTGGAAAGAAAACAACAAGTGGGAGAATGTTGGGTTGTGTTATATTCTTTCCACGACTAGCCCACGTAGTTAACTGGGGGGTTAGAGGGGGGGTGGAGCCCCCCCTTTGTTGCGTCAATTGCGTAGCGGGGGGGTCACAGGGGATTTGAGCGGTGTAGGTAACCCCCCTCTATGGGGTCCAGTGTAGCGCCCCGGAAAATTTTGTTTTTTGGACCCTATATTAGGTTGAGCGGACCTAACTATGGTTTTGTTCATGTTTTTCCCACATGGTTTTGGACGCGATGGTTTTTCGGTCCATGGTTTTGGATGCGATGGTTTTCGGTCCATGGTATTGGATGCTTCAACATGTATAAATATGTATTGTAACATTGAAAGGAACATAATGGAAAATCAAGCTAGTAGTCCCGGTTTTGGGATCTAGGGGAAAATCTCTGTGTATATGTGTTATGCTCTCGCATTGTTTATTTTCTGTGTTTTATAATTCGTATGCAGGTTATTTCTGTACAGGGTTAAAACGTACTGTAACTTACTAATTTCTCATGATTTTTTAATAGTTCACTTAGCACTCGTTGCATTAGGTGATGCTCACAGGGGTGAAGAAGCACGATTGAAACTAGTGAAATGTATCACATAGCATCAATCATCACTTCTGGGGCTTTCACACGGTAACCAAGACTTCCCAGGAGGTCACCCATCCCAAATTGCCTCTGGCTCAAGCGCGCTTAACTATGGAGTTTTCCCCACAATCAAGCCCACTCAGCTTGCTACCCCATTTGCAAAACCTTAGCAAGTATTGTGCCTCATGAACCATTCAAGTAGAGATCCCTTCACTCTTTTTTGAATTTAAGTATGGGGGTTTACGCAGTGTATTATATTAGATATCATTTTTGGGATTCAACTGCATTAAGGAAGTCATTCACGTATGGCCATTTCCATTAGAGATAGTCGTAACTGACTAATTTCTATGACCCCCTCACTCCAAACCACTTACCACTACCCCCCCTCCCTCTGAAATCGTCCATCCACACTCCAACGCTTCCTGATACCACGCCAACGGTCACTTCTCCCCCGCCATCATCCTCCAATCACTCCATTCCATGTGCCCTGGCCCAATATCTCCTAACTGTTCTCGCGTATCTGTTTCCATTATTAATTCCTTCTCATTGATGATCTTCCTTCCTATTAATGCAATAATTTATTGATTATCCAATTAGCAAAGACCTCTTGCTGTAACGGTAGTCTTAATTCCTTATAAATATTCATCTCCCCTGTTACATCTACCTTTCTTCTACTATTCTTTCAATGTTTATGTTCATTGTTCTTTTCTTCAAATTCTTTGTTAAGTCGAGCCTATAACTAGAAGTATCCTCTAGCTACCTCTATACCTTTTTGTCATTCAACATTACAGCTCTGTTATATCATGGCCCCCAAGAAAAAGGACAAGCCCTCTGCCATCCCCTCTGCAAATCAGGAAACCGAAAAGGCCTCTGATTCTTTCGACTTGGACCATATCCCATTAGTCGGCCAATACTTTAAAATTGCAGCCGCTAAAAGTGAATTCGACACATTCGAATTGCACAATTGGTTGAAGCAGACATATCTTGATTCTGAGGATGAAATAAACCTGGGGGAATCCAATCTACCTTTGTACATGTTTCCCCAGACTTATTCCTTTCCTTATTTAGTTATCTGGTGCCAATCCAAGTACAATCCCTTACAGAGAACAGTTGTAGCTCAGAATGGAGACATTCTAATAACTATTTCTGCAAAAACCATAAATAAAATGCTTTTGATACATGACAGTGATTCCCTTAGTTTTTTCTCCACTGCAGCCTTAATCGACCTATATCACAAGTTGACCTTCCCTTAGAGAGCTCAAATCTTTGAGATCTTTATCCCTGAAGATGCTGAGCTCCCTAAGAAGAATCCTCCTTACCCAGCATCTATGTTCCCTAAAAGAGCCAAACATATAATTTCCCTTATTTCTTTCTTATTAGGCTATCAATCACACCAATGGGTATATGAAGCTATCCTAGGCTATTTTTCCATATTTTCAAAAGAAAACAAGCATGCCTTCATGCATAACTACAGTCAATTTTTGGATGAATCTATGCATGAGCAATTGATGAACCTCACTACTGAAGGATTGTTTAAATACTCCTCAATCCTATTTCATATGTTTATTTTTCAACAGGGAGACAAGTTCCCTATTATTTTGCACAAGCAGGATGATCAGTAAGAGAATCAAGTAATTATTCACTAGACTTCATTGACTATAAAGAACTCAACTAAGTTCATATTTTATGATTTCATCAACTATTTCATTCAACTAGTTGCACAACTTCTCAACAGCCACAGTGAACCCAGGATCAACACAGAAATTAAAAGGATCTTTCACCTCAGTGACCAACTCAGAACAGGATACTAGTATCTTTATCAGAACTACACAGAGATCAGAGTATATGGTTGCGTGTTGGCTCCATATAAGTTTCCAAAATATGTTCCAATGAGAGTTTTTTCTCTGGAATATATCATGCAAATGATGAATATGGATGAGCTTCATTTCATCTCAGTGAAGAGGAGATCACAATTCAAGATAAAGGCGTAGGTTGGATCATTCATTTGTAACACTGGATCAGCTGGTTTAGAGGTAGATGCTATATTGAAACAGATGGGTTTCCAACCTAGATTTACCTGGTCCTATGATCCATCCAAGATTATTTCAAACTTAAGGGTGGAACTCAAAACCACTCCTTATAATCATATAACTAGGTTAGAGATTGAGAAGTTTAGAAATCAGGAACAATGGGAAGATAATACTCTTCAAGAAGCATAAGAACATGTTTTAAATCCTACTCTGTAGACTACTACTTCTCAAACTAAGCATGACAAGAGGCCTAGAGAAGGATCATCATCATCAGCAATTGGAGAAAAGGAATTCATCCACTTTCAAAAGAAATCAAGGACTAAATCAAAGGATACTACAACTACTACTACTACTTAGGGTCAAAAAGAGCCTATTATCATCAATTTGGATGATTCACAGGTGTCTATAGGAACATAAGAACCTGTAATTTCTACCCATTCTTCTTCTTCTTCTACTTCATAAAATTTGCTAGAAATTACTCAATCTGCAGGAGAAAGTGAAACAAAGGAGCCAAATGTCTTCACTAACTTCCTCGAAATCAAGAAGAAGAATGAAGCTTTAAAATTTAATGTTAATGCCAAATTTTGGAAGTAGACTTCCACTTCACAGTAAGGATTGTTGACAACATTTGATAGTGAGAAGGGAAGAATGCAAATGGCCTTTCTATAGGCTCAAGTCCCTTTTCCTAAAGGTTCTTCTGATTATAAGAAAATTATATTTACATTTGATGCTAATCATATACATCCAATTGATCAAATGGACATGAATAGGAAGTTCTCAACCATGACCAACATTTCTATGGCATTTTCAAAGCTTAAAACTATTATGTCAAATGTGCAGTCACAATTGAATATTGATAAAATATCATCTTCAGCTAAAAGCAACAGGGTTAAGTCATTGGAGGACTTAGTAATTAAAATTGGATATGACCCTACTGATGTCAAGGTTTCTAAAGATATTATCAGGAAGAAGAACATATACATTGCATTAATGAGAAAATAGTTGAAATTGCCTTCTACAGAGGATCCCAGACCAAGGAGATAGCAGAGAATGAACAACACAAAGAAGAAATGCTAAAAATGATAATTGAGCAGAATGTACAAATTAAAACTATGGAGGAGAAGATTAAGAAATTCCTTAAGGAAAAAGAGAAATTTACTCAATTAGCTATAGCTCCTATCACAGTTATCCCTACTACAATGTCTACAATAGTAGGGGAATCTACATCAGCCACAGGGGAATCCACATCGACAACAGAGGATTTGAACAAACTTTCATAAGATCTTATTCACCAAAACCAAGAGAATGAAAGACTTCATAAGAAATTTCAGAATTTGGAAGCTTAGAAAATAAAGAATGATAATTTGTATGTTGAGGAAATGCATAAAACACATAGGTTGAACAGAAGAATTGAGGAGTTGCAAAGTCAGTCATTGATGGCTCAGACCTTGGCTTAAGCCAAGGAAATCATATGGGCAGATATCATTCAAGCCATAACTGAAGTATGGCCTTCTATTCAAATCATTTTTTAGCAGGAGGAACTCATAAACAGATGTGAGGTAGCCATTGATGAAATGAAGCAGCTTCTCAAAGATAAACCAAGTGAGGTTGTAGACATGATCAGAGTTCTTAACTCAAAAACCAGGGCCAAGTTGGAGAAGATACAAATTCTGGACAAAACGGAAACCATCTTGGAAATCAAGAAGGTGTTGCAGAAAAAGAATGTGATGACTCAGTTAGAGACTAAGTGTCAAACCTTGAAGAATTTTGTCTAAAGTTTTCATTTTAAGTTTAAGTTACTGAACCAGAGAGGACTACAGGATTAGTGGCCCTAAATGACATGATGAACAACCTGGAAGAATACTTCCAAACTTTTTATACCATAGCCACTGATAAATAAATTTGCAGGTATAAAGGGGCATATTACAGGGAAACAAGCATTAGAAGCTTTAGATTTTGATTTGACTACTAAGCATGAAATTAAATATATTTTTTTTAATAAGCCCACTTTTGAGAAATATACCGAAGTTGATGAAGTTTACAGAAAATTGGTAAATATTGTCATACCAAGTGAATACCAATGGGATCATTTGTGTTAATTTATTGAGTAACTTTCATCAACAACTGAAGGACATCTAGGCGACACTTTTTGAGCACCACATCATCAACAGATTCCTAAAGGATAGTTCCAGCACTTAGCAGTTTTGAAATTCTACAATTTTGTACTATTTTTGTAATTTTGTTTCGAAAATATCTATTAGAAATTTTTGTATAAATAAATCCTCCTTCGAGTTATTAAGGGTTGAACCCTTGGATGAGCTTTGAGAATAGAATTGCAACTGAGCTAGAGATTTGCAAAGTTAATGAAAGGATTCTAAATTTTCCTGCTATAGTTTTGTCTTCTTGTAAGTTTTCATATGTGCTTATTTCATTATGTATTGCTTCATATATTTAATTCTTTATGCAGAGATCTGGGTGAGATCATACTAAGTATCAATCAGTCTTAAATCCCCTGTGAAGTTATCAGCAATAACTAGGGACTAGCTTATAAGACTATATGTTATTATAAACTCCCTTATATCAATTAATTGTCACACAAATCTACATTCGTTTGAATATATTTTGTTCTACAGGAAACATTGTTTTCCTATATTCTTTGCTTATAAGCAATCAAATATTTTGTCTAAATACTTAGCAAATTATACTTCATCAATATTCTACTATTCATTCACTTTAAATCAATGTAACTATATCTAGACAAATAGCAGCCCTTTTATCTAGCTTAGTAACTATTAAGGCTTAAGCACCTGTTTTCAATAATTCATAGCATTGGTCATCCATAAATTTAAAAACTAATAAAAAAATTTATATGCTATGGCATGACTAACTAACCTAGAGTCATCTCAGAGGACAACATCAGACTAGTGTCGTTGTCGGGGACGAAAATTGAACTATTTTCCCTGGGACAACGATTAAAAACTTTTTATTTAAGGTGAATAAAGAAAATATAGGTTAAAAATAATTCACCTAATGACTCCACTAGACCAAGCTGACTCCTTCAAAACATACCATATCTCACTCTAACTCTCAAATTATATCTCCTTTATCTGATCCTAATAGCCTGGTGAGAGAAGCCTCATTTAAAAGGAGAATTGAAGCTTCTGCTTCTTCTTATGTACCATTACTACCTAAAGATATTCCATCTTCTGATCTCTTTAGCTCTGTTCCATCCCAGTTAGATTTTGCTGCTCTAACACCTAGGGTTTTAGAACTTTTATCTAAAGAATTTAATCTGCAGTCATCTCTCTTATTCCAATCTTTAGAATCTTACAAACTTCCTGAAATATTTTCAAATTCTCCCAAGTTAGAGGAAGAACTAGATGTACATTCATGGGAGCTAAAACAAACTGATTTTATCTCCCCCACTCATTATACATTCCCATCCACTTCTGCTCAACCTGAAGAAACCTTCTATGTATATTCAAACCCTCCAGTTGAATGTAAAGAGCAAGTTGGAACAAAGGTTTAGAATTTAGTAATAAAACCTCCTTTAAAAACTTTTAGGTCTCCTCCTCTTTCCCGTTCTCCTCCTCCCACCTTTACACCTCCATCTTCACCCACTTCTTTGTAGAAATTTCACCGTAGATCACCTGATAATGCAATGTAACTAAAGAAAAATACTTGATCTACTTCTACAAACAAACTTGCGGAAGCTTAATTGATTTTGATCAAGATCAAATAGAACACATATAACAGATGAAGAATAAATCAATCACACATGAAACACAAAAGAATACTCTGGGGAAAGCCTCAGCTAAAAACCTCGATCTTTGTATTATCATACAAGTGGAAATATCTCAAGATTACACAAAGCTTTAGCTCACAAGCTATCCAGCTCTCAGTACAATCCCTCATTGATGCTCATAGACATAATAGACAACACCTATGCCTTCATTCAATCCTCCAAGCCTCCTATTTCCTTGCGCATTTTCTCCTGGGTCCTCCAGCTGCCACCTGTTATAGACATTTTTGTGCCCGAAAACTCCAAGCATGAAATGTCCATAAACCAGTGGTTCATGACCTAGCATCAACCTCCAAGCAAAGAAGCCCCTCTTCACCTCAAAAAAAGCATAGATCACCCAACAATCTGATCTTTGTCTCAAAAAACCAACAGCAATTCCTTACCATATGCAAAATTCCAGCCTTTGGATCTCTGGGATGAGGGATCCATATATAGATATCTGTAAGGAGGATGAGTCAGCTTGTGATTTGATTAGTGTCTTCTCTCTGTCAGTTCTTGCTTCCACTTGGAGACTGAAGGCCTATTACTCATCCTTGGTCGAATTCAGTGAGGCAAGTGTCACAGGAGAATATTCTGGAAGCTTCCATTGTCTCTCCACCTCACGGAATGACACTGCCATTTTTCATTTCTCGCCCATCGCACCCCACAGAAGGGAATTTTGAAATGCAACGCACCCTCACAGTGTATTTACGTGCAATGCAACGCACCTAGCCAGTGGAGCAGCTGAAATGATCCTGTTTTGACCTATTCTGAGCAGTTTCTGGTGGAGAACTTCTGGGAGAAGTTGTAATCTGTTGACCTTGTTCCTTTAGGGGTTAGAACAACACTTTTAGGGACTTAGGAGCCCTTGATTTATGGACATTTCATGCTTGGAGTTGTTGGGCACAAAAGTACCTGCTCCCTTACTTGCCCAGCTTCACAAAGTACCTGTAGGATCACAGAAGAAGAACACTATACAAAGACATGGATCTATATTCATAAACAACTTAGGATCAGATTTAAGTTAACCATACAAATGTAACAAGCATCAATGATACAAAAGCATGGAGGAAAACTCAAATAGTTTTTATTGATAAACAAGAAAAGATCCAGGAGGAGTTACAACCAGTGCTTCCTGACCCAGCATCAACCTCCCAGCAAATAAGCCCCTCTTCACCTCAAACAAAGCATAGATCACCCAACAATCTGATCTTTGTCTCAAAAAACCAACAACAATTCCTTACCATATGCAAAATTCCAGCCTCTGGATCTCTGGGATGAGGGATCCATATATAGATATATGTAAGGAGGATGAGTCAGCTTGTGATTTGATTAGTGTCTTCTCTCTGTCAGTTCTCGCTTCCACTTGGAGACTGAAGGCCTCTTACTCATCCTTGGTCGAATTCAGTGAGGCAAGTGTCACAGGAGAAGATTCTGGAAGCTTCCATTGTCTCTCCACCTCGCGGAATGACACTGCCATTTGTCATTTCTTGCCCATCGCACCCCACAGAAGGGACTTTTGAAATGCAACGCACCCTCACAGTGTATTTAGGTGCAATGCAACACACCTAGCCAGTGGAGCAGCTGAAATGATCCTGTTTTGACCTATTCTGAGCAGATTTTGGTGGAGAACTTCTGGGAGAAGCTGTAATCTGTTGACCTTGTTCCTTTAGGGGTTAGAACAACACTTTTAGGGACTTAGGAGCCCTTGGTTTATGGACATTTCATGCTTGGAGTTGTCGGGCACAAAAGTACCTGCTCCCTAACTTGCCCAGTTTCAAAAAGTACCTGTAGGATCACAGAAGAAGAACACTATACAAAGACATGGATCTATATTCATAAACAACTTAGGATCAGATTTAAGTTAACCATACAAATGTAACAAGCATCAATGATACAAAAGCATGGAGGAAAACTCAAATAGTTTTTATTGATAAACAAGAAAAGATCCAGGAGGAGTTACAACCAGTGGTTCCTGACCCAGCATCAACCTCCCAGCAAAGAAGCCCCTCTTCACCTCAAACAAAGCATAGATCACCCAACAATCTGATCTTTGTCTAAAAAAACCAACAGCAATTCCTTACCATATGCAAAATGCCAGCCTCTGGATCTCTGGGATGAGGGATCCATATATAGATATCTGTAAGGAGGATGAGTCAGCTTGTGATTTGATTAGTGTCTTCTCTCTATCAGTTCTTGCTTCCACTTGGAGACTGAAGGCCTCTTACTCATCCTTGGTCGAATTCAGTGAGGCAAGCGTCACAGGAGAAGATTCTGGAAGCTTCCATTGTCTCTCCACCTCGCGGAATGACACTTCCATTTGTCATTTCTCGCCCATAGCACCCCACAGAAGGGACTTTTGAAATGAAACGCACCCTCACGGTGTATTTAGGTGCAATGCAATGCACCTAGCCAGTGGAGCAGCTGAAATGATCCTGTTTTGACCTATTCTGAGCAGTTTCTGGTGGAGAACTTCTGGGAGAAGCTGTAATCTGTTGACCTTGTTCCTTTAGGGTTAGAACAACACTTTTAGGGACTTAGGAGCCCTTGGTTTATGGACATTTCATGCTTGGAGTTTTCGGGCACAAAAATGTCTATAACAGTTGCCCCCTAAAGTATGAGGCCGTTAACCTTTTGGTGTCGGGTGAAATGCTTTATTATGAGGATCCGAAGTTCTTTCAATGCTGGGAGGAGACATGTAATAAGATACAATACAATACATTACCTTCATATTGTTTTCATGATCTAGCTGAGGCGGGCATTCCCATGCTCAGCTTTATAAATTCATTTTCATGTACATAGGACAGACAATCATCTGAGAGTAGACTGATGATTCTGGTAGAGCCATCATCCTTTTGAGTGGATGATTATCTGTGCAGCAATGATGTACATTTAATGTCTTTATTTCCCTGTATATATATCGCAGCCCGGATGGATGAAACTAGATCCGGGGTCTTCAATCTCGTCTGACCTTCACTCGAAGTACAAGTCGATCCATGTGAGAAATGTTTTGAAGTCGAACATGGAAAGACATTGCTTGATTACCGGTCAATAATGTAAACCGTTAACAAGCGCGAGAGGAATCACCGATAATGATAATGACCCTCAAGGTACTGCAGTACAATTCACGTGGTGTGAATAAAGGACTTGGCGTCGAACACCACGCAAAATCTTTCGGTCGAAGGCCATTGATGTAAACCTGTCGCCGGAAGTGAGAAACTTGCCATTGAGGCATGCAAGCTTCAAAGTACTGAATGGGTTGTTCCTAGATCAACTTCTTGGATAATGAGCTGATGTCGACAAGAAGTGATCCGTCACAGGAGGGCCTTAATGAATCCCACATCAATGACACGGAACAGAGCAAATGATTTTAATGGAGGTGAAAACGATCTGGTGATATAAGGTTCAGGGTGGCGGTCATGAAAGAATGGAGTATAATGTATGGTAGTGGGTGAGACACAAGTGACTTCTCTAGATGACTTCTCTTGAACATATCGGCGACACTGATGTGATGGATTGGTAGCATTAACCCCAAATGTGGATGGTATGGCGTGACCATAGTGATGTGACCGGCGAATGAAACAACCCAACCCGACTCGGACACGGAGTGGAAGTGTCATGTTCAAGAGCGACTTGCTACCAATAAAGTTTCTTTGAGTTTTCTTCCCAATTTTCCCCAGTCATTGCTGACCAGTACCTCTTTATTTTTGTCAAGCTTGAGGAGGATAACATATGCTTGTTCTATAATTTTCCCTTCAGGCAAACCCATCGCTATGTTTTAACGAGCCTAGTGATAGTGAAACTCGTTCTCGTCTAAAGACAAGTTTGTCGCTATTAATCTTTTTAACGAGTTTAACGACAAAGATAACTCGGTCCTTTTCAATTTTAGAGAGTCTGAAAACGAACGTAAAGGAAACTCCAAAATTCCTTTTTCATCATCTAATCCCTTAAGTCCGAAAAAGTATAAAACAATACAGAAGGGATGAATTTTCGATACTTTTAACGAGCCGAACAAAACAAGCGCTCGATCTTTTTGTGTAATAATCCCTCAGGTCCAAAAAGATTAAAATCTAGAGGAGGGATAGCACTTCCTGTCCCTTTAACGAGCTGGAAGGCCAAGGACTCGGCAATATTTTCATATTTTACGAGTCAGTTGAAAAGAGCTTAAAGGAGACTCGTCTTTTGAGGAACGAGTGATAACATGGGTAGCAGCTGATTCCAGGTAAGGTTTGGAATTTTCCAATCACGGTAGTGTCACAAGGATGGCTAGTGAGATCACTCTTCGCAGCTGTTCCTCAAAATGGGTAAACAATCAAATGGAGGTGAATGATCGGCCAATTAAAAAGTGGAGGTGATGGTGCAAACACGACCAAGGCTTTAATGGCTGAAGTACTACATTCACGATGGTTATTTGCCGGGGAATAGTTCATTTTTTAACGAGCTTAAACGCGGGTGGAAACATTTGCTCATGTCTTATGTTTATTTTTTAACGAGCTTGAACTATGTGCTAAAATTGCTCGATTAATCCAATTGTATGATAAGAATGTCTCATATAAAAACGGCAACTTTTAGAGTTTTTCCCCACATCCTTTCTTTATGCAAGTTAGGAGATGACCAATCCTACGAGTTTAAAGGGTTAGAGATCCTATAAATTTAAAAAATAAATAGTCGCTCTTCGCTTGCACTCCAAAAGGTTTGCATGCCCCCATGTATAAAACAGAGTTTCAAGGTTACCCCTTCTTTAGTCCGTTAAAACATTTGTTTTACCGAGAGAGGCCTACCTCTTACAGGTTACCCAAAGATTGTTCTATTCACAGCGTAAACAAAACACTTCTTTGGCGATGTTTACCGAAATAAACAAAGGTGAGCGGATGGTATAGCGTGACTGTCCCTAACATAACTTTGACAAGAGGATCTTGTTCCAGTCCAACTCCCCCTTCCAATCACGGACGGGAGTACGGAGGTCATATTCTCTCGCGGAAACCTACCTTATACCCGAAGTTTTCCTGCCGAAGCAGACCATGATGCATGCCCCTAGGTTTCAGTCATGTCCCCCCGAATCACTCGCACTCATCGGATGGACGGACTGGAGATTGAGACATTTCTTGCATGAAAAGACCATTCAGGGATGGTATATGACTATTTTCTCTGCATGATCCGGGAAATGAAAGCTGGTCTACGAGCTTGACCACTCTTCCTTCGTGCGGAAAATACATTACTCTAAAGAGTGAGGACACAATTGCTCCCATGCCATAAATATAGTCTCGTCCAAGGAGTAGATTGTAATCCAGGGGTCCTTGAACTACCATCACATTCATGTGAATGGTTTTCCCTCTCAATGTTATGGGCACATTGGGAAGGATCCCTAACGGTCGACTGGTTCCTTTATCAAAGCCTGTCAGATTTCTCATCTCAGGCAAAAGCGATGGCGAACCAAGCGCTTTCCAAGCAGTTGAGGAAATGATACTCACAGAAGCCCCCTCATCTATGATGGTACTAGCCATAACCATTCTATATATTTGAACAATAATTCGGAATGGTACACTAGCTGGTAAACGGGTTCTGCCTAGTTGATTCCAGTCGAAGGAGACAACTAGGTTGCTTGGAGGTGGGACTGAATAGACGGCCGGGTATGACTCTGACGAACTTCCTTCCTGCGGTAAAGGAACGGGTAAATTTCCCCCATGTTCATTGGAGTCTGTGTTTATGAAGATAATTTGGACGGTGTCATCCTTGTTCTCTTCGGTGACTGTATCATCTAAAGATGAAACCTCTGAAGGCAAGACCGGGTCAACTGCCGCCTTGACCTTTTGACTTTCGTCTGGTATGGATTCAGATGGTTTATCTTCAATGATAGGTGCTTCAGTCGACCACCTGAGCGGGCCAGCTGGATTTTCAACTGGTGACGGACTCGGCAAGAGTTTTTTATATCCAGGAGGAAGTCGTGATGGTGAAACCGGACGATCGTCCAAAACTCTTTTAGCCTCGTCTAAGAAGGGACAATGGTGGACGGCATGATCGCCTTCGCACAGTTTGCAAGGAAATCTATATTTTCCTTTTTGTCCTGGGGCTTCACTTTCACTAGTTAACGGTGTGTTTTCAACATGATCATCAGAGGTTGACGACACCGGGTTGTGCAAACGGGGAGACCAGTCCCTTAAGATCCGGGGGATGCAAGGACAATCTCTGTGATAGTGGTCTCCCTTGCAAATGACACATGGCGATTTAGGCATGGTCGGTGCAGTGTGTGGATTTTCGTTAGACGACACTCGTTTGCCCCCATTCGCTTTCGGCTCCTTCTTCTTTTCTCTTTCTTCTTCTTTTCCTTCTTCTCCTTGGGTACTTGACTTTTGGCTTTAGTAGCCCCATCAAGCGAAGAGGAAGGAGGAGAGGAAGAATTAGAGGAAGTAGAAGGTTGGTGGGTTACTCTGGACTCGTCTAATTGCTGATTCGATTGTTTAGGAATAGTGGTGTTCTGAACGACAGAGGTTGAGAAGAGCCATACAGGCAAACCAATTGTCAGTCCTGGAAGCGACAATGTGTCCATATGGGGTGTACCAACATCTCCCCAAGAGGAGAAGGGACTAGGATTTCCTCCAAGGGGAATTCCTTGGTTTGTGGACTCCATTTTCTCAACCCAAGATCAACGTAGGAAAGGGGTAATGAATATTCCGTTTAAAATAAATTTTAGACGCTTTGACACAACTTGTTTTTTCAGTTTTTAAGAGTCGAGAAAAAAAAAAAAGATGACTCTAGTCTCCTTCGATTTTTAATGAGCCTGAAGTGACAAGTGCTTAGATGGACCTTTTCCATTAAGGAGTCTGAAAAGGAACGAAAGGGACTACTTTGGAAGTCTAGGTAGAGGGAGTACCAAACCAATCGCAAAACTGCAGAATACTTTTTACAGTACGGTAGTCAATCTTCCCAAATGCTGTGTTCAGTGCATTGCGATCGATAGGGCGGCAGACACGGCTTCCTATGGATAAAGGATTTAAGCCTATAGGGGTCTCCCAAAATATACTCGACGGTACGTGGGAGCACAAATCCGTACTGGCACTTATCGTCTCAAAGTGGAGGAATCACCCAACCAACAGTGAGGACAACAATTACCAGGCTCTACAACGCCAGAATACGTCTCTAGCCTAGACCTCTAAATGTTGTGCGTTAAGTTCCAAAGCGTTGTTAGATTAATTGAATTTATTTTAAGTTGATCTTGCTTATGAAGTTTGCCTTTTGGGTTCACCACGAGATGTAGATGTAATTCCTAAAATGCAATCTAAAGATGATAAACAAACTTTTTATCTCTTTTATGCAATGAAAATCCTAGCTACTAGGGAAAAGAAAGACAGAATCTTTTCACAAAGAGAAAAGAGCACACTGTAAATGCACTTTCCTAAATCAAGCCAAACAGATTGTCTATATGCAAATGCACATGCATGTATTTGCTTTCGAATTTCTTAGTATATGGATGCTAAAAAGAAAGTTGATGCACAAATCTGAATTTGTTTTCAAGCGACAAACACAAACAAGCTTCTTTTCGAAATCAAAAATAGAGATGATTACGACACCTTACGATTTTGAAATGAATACTCGTTTTTGACACTAGAAAATCATAAATTCAGACCAAAAGCAATAGCAACAGGATAATCAACCATCAACAGCAATCAAACTCTTTCCTACGATTGAAATTGACACTTACGACAGATTTAAATCAAAGGACGACAATACGATTACGCTACTTTTGCTAAGGAGAACTGTAAATGACTCAACAAACACACAAAAACATCTACAGTTCTTTTGTACAAAGGAGGCGGAATAACAACAAGGAAAAGGGGTTTCAAACAGACATATACTGATCACAGGCAGCAAAATTCAGAGATATAACTGGAAAGAATGAAGCACAAGAACCACAGCTGCACAGAGCTAGTCTGATCAGTGCACCTGTAACATAGAGAATCTGAAATGCAGCGCAGGTTTCCCTTTCGGGAAGTACGCTGAAATTCAGGATCTCTTAACAGTACCTGCGTTGGACCAGAAACGAGACTCTGTCCGGGTTCCGGGTCACAGTTTGCAGTTTAGTCTTTGGTTTTTGGCCGAGTAAAAAGCAATCAGTAATTCAACAATCAGGGGTAGATCTAAGGAGGATTTAAGAGCTATCACAAGGGCAATCAGATAGTTTTTGAATCAGTTGTTTAAATCATAAACAGATCCAGTGAATGGATTGAAGCAACAGATGTCTACTTTGCATTTGTTATGGAAAATGCAGTTCGAATGCCACTTATAAGTTTATGAAACAAACAAACAGAGAATGATAAACAAACAAACTAATTAGCTCCCCAGCGGAGTCGCCATTTTGTTACAGGGAAAAGTGTCTATTTAGAACTGCTCTATCCCACTATGGTGTGACAGCTACCTTAGAAACAAACAGAGAAAAACTACTTTCTATTCCTCTCTATCTATAGTTCATAAAGGTAATACAAAACTAGTTTTTCTCTGTTTCTAAGGCAGCTGTCACACCTTAGTGGGATAGAGCAGTTCTAAATAGACACTTTTCCCTGTAACACCACCTGTGTGATTCGCACCTCACGCACAACATTGACCTCTAAATTAACTGCGCAATCCTGAAGGGGTTAATTCCTTCTGCATGGATGAGTTTCCTTTATAGGAAAATTCCTCCAACTAATAGTACACTGTCCCTTCCTTTAATCTCAACTGGGTCTTTCTCTGAACTGACATGCATGAGTTATTTATGAGAGAATATTCAGTTATCTGAAGAACACTAGTTTCATGCATGCATGCATTAACTGACTGAACTCACAATTAGTTCCAAAAACTGTTTGGAGCTAATTTAATTGGACTTAACTCAATTAACTGAGCTAACTAATTACAACTCATCTTTATCTCCTTAATTAAGGGATAACTTCCTCAATCAAAGGGATAACTATTGCATGTCTTCACAAAGACTTCATGTTTGATTTTCTCCAACTAATTAACTCAAGATGAATTAATTAATTATTTTTCAAACAGCTGTTGGGATCAAATTAGAATTTTAATTCAGGGATTAATTAAAATTGGAAAATATCCTGAAATGCTATTTATAGCAATGTTATTTTTAACATTTCTATTTTATCATTCCTTGTTGCTATTTTCAACACTAGTACCTGAAATGCTATTTATAGCATTTCTATTTTTAGGATTTCTTGTTACTATTTTCAACACTCCCTCTCAACAAGAAAGGCATTCAACTTGAACCTAATCCTTAACCTTTGGAATGTTTTGCATGCAACACTTCTCCCTAGTGTTGTTGCTCCAACAACTCTAGAAACAAAAAAATATCCAAGCTGAATCATAATGATGCCTCTGTCATCAAAGTCTCTGACTGCTATTGCCTTTGTCAACTGAAAAATCTGCACCTCTGTTCCCTTCAGTATCTGACTGCTCTAGCCTTTGTCACTTTGATCTCTGACTGCATCAATCACATGGATTCCTCCTGCTGCATCTGTGTTGTTGCTGGTCCTATCTCCTAGAACTGCATATGCATTGCACCTCCTCTCATCATGTTGCATCGTGTTTCCCAATGCTACACTGCAACTTAGTTACTGAGAAGTAAGTAACTGATCTCCCAACTGACCTCCCTGTTGGGCTAGAAACACCCTCTGATGCTGAAGCTTCCTCTGTCGCTCCATCTGCATCTATCTCTGCCCACTTAGCCAGTCCTGCTACTCCTCGTCGAGGCTCCCATAGCAAGGTATGGTATCTCAAGGATCATGCCCCTATTTAATCCTTCTTGGGACTATCACTTCACATCGCCCCACCTCACACCTGGAGGTATGGCTGCATGTGATCCCTCTGCTGACTTCTCCAATTGTGGCTCCTCCACAATTTTCTGAGACTTCTTCTAGCATTGCATGTTGAGAGGTAATTTAATCTCCCTCTCAACCACCAAGTCTCTAACCTTTGCCTTGCTCCTCAAAAATTTGCATGCATCTTGAACCTCAAGAGCATACAAGTTCTTGGCTAGCACACCAATCTGTTTCATCTTTCCCGCCATCACGAAATTTTCTAGAAAAAGAGCTAACTTTAAATCAATGATATCTCCCTCATCCAAACTCCGATTCAGCCAATTGTTCCTTTGAATTTGGGTATTTTTTCACAAGAAATATAGATCTGTTATTTGTTTCTGAAAATTTTGCACAAAACTTTTCAGATCTACTATGCAAACTCACGACCCAAATTTATTTTTTTATTTTTTTATTTTTTACTTCGTATTCTCTTTTCCGTATACTGTTCATAGCTTCGATCACCTTTTCTCCTATAAATTGTAGAACTTTTCCTACAAACCCTTGCTCTGATACCATGTAGAAATTTCATCGTAGATCACCTTATAATGCAGTGTAACTAAAGAAAAATACTTGATCTACTTCTACAAACAAACTTGTGGAAGCTTAATCAATTTTGATCAAGATCAAATAGAACACATATAACAGATGAAGAAGAAATCAATCACACAAGAAACACAAAAGAATACTCTGGGGAAAGCCTCAGCTAAAAACCCCGATCTCTGTATTATCATACAAGTGGAAATATCTCAGGATTACACAAAGCTTTAGCTCACAAGCTATCCAGCTCTTAGTACAATCTCTCACTGTTGCTCATAGACATAATAGACAACACCTGTGCCTTCCTTAAGTCCTCCAAACCTCCTATTTCCTTGCGCAGTTTCTCCTGGGTCCTCCAACTGCCACCTGTGTGATTCTCACCTCACACACAACACTAACCTCTGAATTAACTGTGCAAACCTGAAGGAGTTAATTCCTTCTGCATGGATGAGTTTCCTTTATAGGAAAATTCCTCCAACTGATAGTACATTGTCCCTTCCTTTAATCTCAACTGGGTCTTTCTTTGAACTGACATGCATGATTTACTTATGAGATAATATTCAGTTACCTGGAGAGCACTAGTTGCATGCATGCATGCATTAACTAACTTAACGCACAATTAGTTCCACAAATTGTTTGGACCTAATTTAACTGGACTTAACTCAGTTAATTGAGCTAACTAATTACAACTCAAATACAACTCATCCTTATCTCCTTAATTAATGGATAACTTCCTCAACTAAAGGGATAATTGTTACATGTCTTCACAAAGACTTCATGTTTGATTTTCTCCAACTAATTAACTCAAGATGAATTAATTAATTATTTTTCAAATTCGAATTTTAATTCAGGGACTAATTAAAATTGGAATATATCCTGAAATGTTATTTATAGCAATGCTATTTTTAGCATTTCTATTTTATCATTCCTTGTTGCTATTTTCAATAGTGGTACCTAAAATTCTATTTATAGCATTTCTATTTTTAGCATTTCTTGTTTCTATTTTTAACATGCTTCACCACTTGCCTAATCATCCTCCACTACATCACCTCCAACCTCTTCTATTGAATCATCTTCTTATTCATCTTTATATATGGAATTTCAACGTATAATCCAAGTTCGATATGTTGCCCTGCATCTTCCCAACTAGTTAAACAATTTTCCTGATGGGTATTTGAAACACCTGCCCAACGTTAATGGTGAAATTCGCTTTTTTGCAGAATATCATCTAGCTGCATTCCTAGATTTTGGAGATAATATGAATATAGAACATGAGGATCTATATATGCATTTATTTGTTCAGTATTTAGAGGGAAATGTTAGGATATGGTTTAGGCAACTGAGGGTTGATTCAATTCAGTCTTGGAATGATTTAACTACTATATTCAAGAATCAGTGGGGTGTCAAAAAGGATGCAGTTTACTACCTTATTGAGTTTGAAGAGCTTAAAAGGAACCATGGATAACCTGTGGCATATTTCATTAAACGATTTAATAAACTTTACCACAAGATGCCTCCTGATTGTAAACCTCATGTTGCAGCAGCAAAGGTTAGGTTTTCCAAATCCTTTGATGATGACTTTGCAGTCATGCTGAGGGAAAGGATATGTCCTACCCTTTAGGATATGCAAACTAATGCTATAGAAGTTGAGGCTAACACATCAGCTTCATCTAAACTCAAAGCCAAGGATGAAAATGCTGAAAGGAAAATGAAGGCCAAGGAGGAAGGATCTTCCTCAAAGACCAAAAATGATGATAAAAAAAATAGATGATATAACATCATTACTTAGAAACCTATCTAATAGGATTTCTAAAATTGAAACTCAGCCTAGAACCATACAACAAATTGTTGTTAGACCACAAAATCAGTTTAGAAGAGCCCCTCAAACTCAAATTTTACAGAGGCCTAACATTGATCAACAGATCCAACCTCCTCTAATGATTGATGACCAACAACCAGATGATATTGGTCCTCCAATTACCGAAGATACAAATAATTTTGATTCTACATCTATACATAATTCTATTGTTCCTCACCCTTCAAATCAATCTTCCAAAAATCAAGAAGACAATCAAATTTCTAAATACCAGACCTTCTCTGAATTCCTAATTGGTGAATTGTATAAAAGATACGCAGGCATTCATTTGCGGTCAACCTTTGACAGTCAACGATGTTCAATGTGTGGTCAAAACAGGTCAAATATGTTGTCCAGAAATTTGGTCTGCCAAGGAGAGGTAGCCTGACCTAATCCGCATGCAAGAATCAGTCAACGCTGGTCAACACTATTAAATCTACCTACCTGCAGGTCAGTCAACCCTAGTCAATGCTACCCTAATCAGAATATGTGCCCTCCTTCCCACGTATGAGAGATCTGATTCTCCAATGCATACCCAATCAATCTAGGAGAGAGAAGAATGTGAGATGAGATGAGTGAGTTTATGCCACAAGGTCTCCTCCTTTTATATGCCACGTTGAGGATAAGCTGGGGCTGAAAATGATTGTTTTACTTGTTGTCCGACCTTGGAAAATTGTCAAGAATACAAATAAATTCATATCTCCATGAATACATGTCGGAATCAGATGATCGTTAGATCAATCCTACACCTCTCAATGAGAAGAATTCAAGAAAAATATCATCTTCCATAAATAAGGTGACCCATATGGAGTTTGGCGCTAGTTGCCACTTTTAACACTCACTCCCAACTAGGGAGAACTCCATCTACTAATCCATCTGTCTGTCGGTAATATCTCTGTCATCAATGAATTGCTCTGCACTGCTCTACTTTGCTCTACTAAACTATGAAGAAGAAGAAGTGATCGAGAACGTATCATACCATTCTCTACTGATCTAAAGTCAGTCCCACATAAAAAAGAGTGTCTCATACCATCTTACTGACCCAAATTCAGTCCTAATGAAGAGAGTGTGTCATACCACTCTTACTGATCTGAAATCAGTTCCAAATAAAGAGAGTGTCTCATACCACTCTTACTGACCCAAAGTCAGTTCCAATTGGTCCCAGATCAATATCATCCTAGCATAGGGAGTATGGTAGTACACGATGCGTCCATCGGTAGTACTATGGTACATATCCTCATTTCCCTACTCATTGGCAAGATGAGAGGTACTTCCCATGAGTCCCACACTGCATGGGTAGGATGTCTTAGCAGGAGAAGGATGAACCACTCATCCTACCTATAGATCGCCATGGGGTATCATAAGGGAAGGCTAAACCACTCACCCTGTACATAGCAAACCACTAGGGGGAGGCTGTACCACTCACCCTATGGTTTCTCATCACTCCAAGAAGTACCCCAAGCCCCCCGGAGCTCCCAGAGCTCAGTGTACATATCACACAAGACCCTCATAAGAGGGTCTCTCCATGACTTCTAGTCATTCTCAAAAAGTCAATAATTTTACCTTTCCTAGGGGTTTTGTCAGAATGTCAGCGACTTTCTCATCAGTCCCAATATTATGGAGCCTTATTTCTCCTCATTGTACCATATCCCGGATAAAGTGGTACCTGATATCGATGTGCTTGGAGAGATCATGAATACGGGATCCTCTGATAAACGAATCCCACTCTGGTTGTCGCAAAGGATCACGGTAGTATTCAGCATATGTCCAAATAGCTCACTAAAGAGCTTCCTCAACTAGACATCTTCACAGGAGGCCATACTCGCAAGAATGTATTCGGCCTCAGCGGTGCTCAAAGCCACCAACTTCTGCTTCATGCTCATTCAGGATATCAAAGCAAAACCCAAAGAGAAACAACACCCGGAATTTCTCTTGTGATCCACCACATTGCCTTCCCAATTAGCATCGGAATAACCATGCAGCCTCACATTTCTGGTAGTGTATCTCCGTCCATGGTGATTGTGCCCCGAAGATATCTCAAAAGGTTCTTAGCACCAATCCAATGTGAGTGATGAGGCTCAACCATATATTGGCTGAAGATGTTGACTGCAAAATATATATTTGCACGAGAGTTCACCAAGAACATTAGTACTCCATTGAGTTGATTATATTCATAAGCATTTCCCAATACAGGTCCGGTAGTACTACCACATAACTTCTTGAAGTTAAGCTCCATCGGGGTAGTCACGGGCTTGCAGTCCACTATCCCAAATATTTCTAATATCTTCACGATGTATTTTCCTTAAGATAGGAACATTTCTCCTGCCTTTTTCCAGACCTCCAACCCTAGGAAGCAGTGCATCAGTCCTAGGTCCTTCATCTCAAATTCGGAAGCCAAATCCCTCTTACATTTGTGAATGAGAGGGTCTGCACCAGTCAAAAAGAGGTCATCCACATACAACAATAGTATGAGAGGCTTATCATCTTAAACCTTAAAGTAAAGGTTTGGATCGGCTTCACTCCTAGTGAATCCCAACTTCATCAAATAGCTATCGATCCTCTCATACCAAGCACAGGGTGCTTGCTTTAGCCCATAGAGAGCTTTCTTAAACCTGCATACATGAGATTTCCGATTATGAATCTTAGACCCCTTGGGTTGTTCCACATAGACTTCCTCTTTAATTGAACCATGCAAGAAAGTGGTCTTGACATCCATCTGATGTAGGTTCCATCCTTGCGAAGTAGCAAGGTCTATGATCGATCGGATGGTGGTTTATCAAGCAACTAGTGCAAATATCTCATCATAATCTACACCTTCCTTTTGAGAGAAGCCTCGAGCAACAAAGCAAGCCTTGTACCTTTCAACACTCCCATCAGCTCCATGCTTGATTTTGTAAAGCCATTTCGAGGTGAAAACTGATTTGTCCTGGGGTCTGGGGACCACATCCCAAACATCATTCTTCATGATGGACTTGTATTCTTCATTCATAGCATCCTTCCATACTTGATGCTTCACAACTTCTTCGAACGATGTAGGCTCATTTTGAATGATAGTGCCCATAATGGTCAAGTATCCTTGATACCTGGTCAGCTTCTTGCTTTCACGGAACATCCCTCTTGGTGCAATATGTCTCTCGGCATCTTCAAGATTCCCCCTAAGCCATGAGGGAATCTTCCTAGAGGAGGAGGGTTCTTGAGGAGGAGGATCAATAAGATCCATAGGTTCTTCAACATCCAGCATCATTTCATCTTACTTTTCATCTGGCTTCCTAGTGTCAGTTTCCTTATCCTTCCTTGGAATAGGAAGATTGTCAACCTTGCTAAGAGCCATATCTTCATCAAAGGTGACATCATGACTTAGCTCAAATTCCCTTTGACCAGCCACATAAATTCTATATCCCTTAGTATTTTCGCTATAGCCCACAAAGATTACTTTCTTTCCAGATGCACCCAATTTTCTTATTTTCTCTTTCGGCACATGAAAGTATACAGGACTTCCAAAAATTCTAAAATGAAAGAGGTCAGGTATCTTACCAATGAACATTTCTTCAAGAGTCTTTGAGTCCAATGCTTGATGAGGGCATCGATTTTGAACATATACGGTGGAATTCGTAGCTTCAGCCCACAGAAACTTCGGAATCCTTTCATCATGGAGCATGGCACGAACATCTTCCATGATCATGCGATTCTTCCTTTCAACCACACCACTTCGCTTAGTAGTGTATGGTGTTGTGGTCTCCCTCTTAATGCCAGCTTCTTTGCAAATGTCATGGAACTCCTTTGATTCATACTCGCTCCCATTATCAGTCCTTAATATCTTGATTCTCTTCTTGGATTGATTTTCAATCAAGGCTTTGAAGTGATGGAACCAGGTGAACACTTCAGCCTTCTTTTTCATGAAGTAGATCCAAGTCTTGTGAGAATAATCATTTGTAAAAGTGAGATAATATAGATATCCTCCCAAAGAGTTTACGGGCATCATACGAAATATGTTGGAGTGAACCAACTGCAAAATGTCGGAGGTCTTGCTATTACTTGAGGGGAATGGTACCCTTTTAAGCTTTCCTTCGACACATCCTGGACATACACCTTCATGCTCTAGTTTGAACTCGGGCATCCATGTCACCATCTTTCTTACATCGGGTAGAGGCTTATAATGAAGGTGGGAAAACCTCTAGTGCCATAGTTTAGATTGTAGAGATTTGTCGCAAGACATGGCCCCCAATGGACTTCCTCCAACTTGATATAAAGAGTCAAAGCGAAACCCAAGAGTAAAATCATCTTTAAAATTCTTTTTCCAAACACATACCTTTCCATCTATCAATGCCACCTTGTAGCCTTTGTCTTCCATTGCCGAAATGGACACGAGGTTCTTCTTGAGATCAGATACATATAAGACTTCTTGTAAATGGATTGTGTTACCTTGATTCAATTGAAGGGTAACATTCCCTACACCCTTTAAGAGATAGATGACATCGTTTCCAAGAATAATCTCCAAGTTTGTCTCCTTCTCTATCAAATTAGAGAGAGATTCCTTGTAACCAATAAAGTGCCTTGAGGCACCACTATCAATAAGCCAATTTCCCAACGAGTCAAGAGGAGAGGTAGTGGAGAGGGTCGATATAAGATAATACTCATCTTTCTTATCATTAGCAACATTTTATTCATACCTGGAGTTACTTTCTTTCTTGGAGTGTTGACCATTTCCTTGATTTCCTGCATTCCTCTTTCCTTTGCCACTGAACCTGCCATTCCTTTGATTGTTGTTGTTGAAGTTTCCCCTGGAATGATTGTGATCATCATCATGTGATGTTTCATTTCTATTTGGACACTCCCTCGCATAGTGGCCAATTTTATTGCAAACAAAGCATCTTCCCTTGCTTCCACCCTTTGATTCGAGCTTTCCTTTGAAATGACCTTTAGACCCAGAATTATTTCTCCTTTTGGCATGAGAGGAGAAAGCAGTGGGGTTGCCTTTGTTTGAAGGAATTTCTTGCTCCACCATCCTTGTCTCTTCTTAAATGCATCTTGACATCAATTCTTCAAACCTCGAAATTCGATCATTATTGAGAAGAGTGGTTTTAAATATATACCATTCGGATGGGAGCCCTCCAAGGGTAGTGATAGTTAGTTCCCTATCAGGAATGATTTCTCCAATCAATAAAAGATCATTCTTAATCTCAATGATCCTTAAGAAGTAGGATTGAATATCCTCGTCCTTGCCCTTCTTAATATCCTTCAACTTATTTTTAAGGAACAAAACTTGATTTGCATCACTAATCTTGAACATGCTTACCAATCTATCATATATCTCCTTGGAGGTGTTCAAATCAGAAATGTAAGCCGCCAGACACTTGTCAATTGAATCTTGCATAATCTTCTTCGCTTTGACTTCACCCTTAGTGTACTTTTCCTTTGTAGCAACACCTGCATTTGATGGAGGCTCTGGGATTTTACCCTTCACATAGTCCAACACTTCCTTTTCCTCCAATGTTAGATAAAGAGACATCTTCCATCCGTGATAGTCAGACTTCTCATGGAGCTTGTCTTTGGCTGGGAAGTGGGATGAAGAACCCATTGAGCCTTTTTTCCTTTCCAACTATCTTCGGTGATTTCTCTTTCACTCTTGCTTGGGATTTTTCTTCACCTCAACTCTGATACCATGTTAATTTTGGTATTTTCTATGCTTTCGCAAAATTTACTTCAAATTTTCTTATTAGCCCAATATCAATTTCTAGAATAGCAATCACATCAGCATGATAGTAAAATGCAGATAGAACATAAAAATAAACAGTAGAAGACAAGCCAAGATAAGAGGACACAAAATGTGGCACTAGCTAGGGACAAACCCCAATTTGGAGAAACCTTTGATCAATTCTTCTTATATTCATCAATAATTCAGCAGAGATAGAGAGAGATAGTACAATTATACAAATCTGTAATTTTATGAAAACAACAACAAAACCCTAACTAGCAAATTCAAAGTTGGTCAAACAGGTCATATTTGACCTCTAGACAATCTTGATCAATGCTCAGTCAACTCGGCCTCAAACAACAAGGAAACTCAACCCAAAATAGTCTGAAAAAGGTACAGTCAAACTTCAGTCAACACTGGACAGATCTACGATCAACCTTTGACAGTCAACGTTGGTCAACGTGTGGTCAAAATAGGTCAAAGATGCTGTCCAGAAATGTGGCCTGCCAAGGAGAGACAACCTAACCCAATCCGCATACAAGAATCAGTCAACGCTATCAAATATGCCCACCTGCAACTCGGTCAACCCTAGCCAACGCTGCCCTAATCAGAATTTGTGTCCTCCTTCTTCCCACGTGTTAGAGATCTACTCCTCCAACGCATACCCAATCAAGCTAGGAGAGAGAAGAATGTGAGATGAGATGAGGGAGTTTATGCCACAAGGTCTCCTCCTTTTATATGCCACGTTGAGGATAAGCTGGGGGTGAAAATTATTGTTTTGCTTGCTGGCCGACCTTGACAATTGTCAAGAATACAAATAAATTCATATCTCCATGAATACAAGTTAGAATCAGATGATCGTTAGATCAATCCTACACCTCTCGATGAGAGGAATCTAATAAAATATCAAATTCCATAAATAATGTGACCCATATGGATTTTGGCCCTAGTTTCCAATTTTAACAGTTTTCCTCTCCAAGAGGGAGAGGTTTTGGCCCTGGCAGAATGCCAACTTATTGTGTTCTTGTCTCCTTGTTTTGGTAGCAGTTTGACGAAGTAAACACACTCAATTATAATAAGAAGAATATCAAGATAAATAGTAAAATCATTTCACAAATTTTTACCAAGTATAGAAGAATCTATCTAATGCTTGCTACCCTAGATTCTTCAACATGGTATCGGAGCTAAGGTGCTGAAGTCCAATGAAGGGCAGAAAAAGAGACATACAAGGATCTACGTTCAAGGATATTAAAGTAGGTTGAAAGGATTAAAGGAGCAAGTATACAACAAGCAGGTCAACAACAGTCATGGAATATCAACTTCAGTAAATACAATCATGCACTCAACTCATGCTTAGTTTGATGGAGTATATTAGTGATCCTCCCTTCTTGACCACTGAACTTTCTCCATACCATAAAAGATAGTCTCAGGTATATATATATATATATATATATATATATATATATATTGCATAAGTAATCCAAGGAATGCCTCTCATAATCCATGATTACATCACTATCTCAGTATAGTTATTACATCAAGGCAGTTTTGGTGATGAGACAGTCTATCTATACAGTTCTTCCCACAGTTTAGTTATGTTATTCATTGACAAGTTTGGGCTCTCAGTACATTGCCTCTCTACACAATGCACATAGACATCACTGTGTAGTGCCATACCAATATAGTTGTCACAGTCTTGAATTTTGTCTATGAATATGATCTCAATAGCATGGTGCTCGAATCAGAATATAGTATCATTAACATGTCCACAATATGTTGAAGACAAAAGTACCTTAAAAATGAATTGAGAAGGTCGTGAAGCAATCTCAGTGATGTCAAGACCACTGATGTCATGGTGCTAGAAGGCCTCTAAGGAAGTCGTGTTGAAAGGATACTAATGATGGGAAGCTCAAGAAAAAGAAGCATCAAGGTGAAGATCTCCTCTTCACACACCCAGTAAGTATCTTCCAATTTCATAATCAGATTTAGTTAAATGATTTCATGATTGCAAGGGGATTTATAAATCGGTTAGATAATCGAAAGTCCTTGCATAGAATAAGGAGGATTGTCATAATCCTCATAGAAAAGACAAATCATTGATATCTATTAAAAAGACTATGGAGGTTAAGAATTGTTTGAATCCATCAAGAGATTCATAGGATTCATATGATATCACTCAAAAGTCCTCTCATACTTAAATAGCATAAGAGGAGACATAAAGACAGATATATGAAATTCTAGATACACTCTCGAAAATTAAAGTAAAGAAGGTCACTTAGACCTACACAATAGTAAAGGTATCAAAGAATGAAGAAACAAATTCACGAGGATCTAGGAAATAGGATGAGAAGGTAGTCATCATTGATGATCAAGGTAACAAATATCAATAAACAATTAAGGTTACATCACCCGACAATTTGTGGTCTCTATGCTAGATAGAGAAAGACAAGTTGCAATATATAGGATAAAGGGACTCAACCATGTGTAGAAAAAAACCAAGTTGGTAAAAATAAGTATAGTGAAGATTCAATGCTATAGAAATATTTTGGAAGCTCATATCACTGAAAGATGAAGTAAGCTAAAGAAAAGGGCCAAGGAAAGAGGGAGTATCAAATCTCTCCTATGAGTAAGATAGTATCCCTCACAAAAGGGTCCTATCATAAGCTCCTAAATCTTGTGTTATAAGATATGAAAATGATAATAAGATGCATCATGGAATCATGGAAGCATTAGAAACAAGAGATTGTGACATCACCATGGGAATCATGAAGGAAAAAATCCATGGCAGATAAACATGTAAGACATATAGCTCTTGGGAACCTCAGTGAACATTGAATAAAATAAAGGAGTCATCTAAAGGCTCGTCATATATCAAGTCAAAAAGGAAACATATTCCAGTTGGGGATATACAAGATCCTCAAACATTCTCTGATGGAATCCTCATCGTAGGGTTCACTAATCTAGAGAGGAAGCAAGTGTTTCAATAATAACTCCAACTTATGTAATCTATGAGATAATGGTGTGATGACATGAATCAGATCAAGGGATTGAAGATCTCTTCAATCAAGGAAGTTGTTGGAAGAATCCTAGATGACCTAAAGGTAAAATGAGGTATGTATGCGTGTATTTAATTTTATAATGTCATGTCATATGGTTGCAGGTAATATAGATCATCATTTCTATCTTAAGAAGCATGATCAAGAGAAAAGGATCTCCTCCTCTGAAAAGATGCAAAAAGGCATAAGTCACACTAGATGAAATCAACATAATATGTCCTCATATGAAGTATGAGGTGGTTGACTATAATTAAGAAACTCTGATTGAAAGATCCTGGGAATGGAATGTGTGAGGAAGGAAGAGATCGATATGAAACCCTGATGAAGGCAATCAACATCCAAAATATCAAGAAGACTTAACTAGCAAATCTCCTGGAGAGATATGAAGACTCTGATAATGAAGACCCTTAACAATAGATATATTTGGGAGATGTGTCAACATGTATGCAGGATGTTGATACTTATATGAAGATGTCACAGTGAAGAGCCATATCATAAGGTATGATTTGATTTAATGTTATGTTTTGATTTCTTGAATAATATCTAGATGAGTTCATGTAGGGCTACTAGAACAAGACTTGTAAGTACGAGTACAACCAACATTCATGCGATGGATGGAAACTCTTGCAAGAAGCATGGAGAGAAAAGGCGTATCCATATGAAGAAAGTTCTAGATGTATGCCAAGAAGGCCAATTTCCATGAAGAAAGGAATGACATGACGAAATAAGAAGGAAAGTGATCAATGGTTGTTGCCCTACAAGGAATAATCTAAAATAAATTTCATGACATCAAGAAGAGAAGTTAATCAAGCAACTGAAGAACCCACAAAGAAGAAGTTTCTGATGTATAAAAGAGTCCCTAGCTAAGAGGGAGATTTCAGAGGTCCCTCATCAAGAGGGAGTTTGAATTAGATCACCCTTGATTACAAAGGAGTGACAATTATGTTTTTCCATGTCATGTGTCATGCACTACACTAGGACTAACAGTCGTAAGTCTAGATGAAGGCCATGAATGGAAAAGTAGATACATGATAGACACATCATTTTTATCTTCACCTGGGAAGAAAGAATGGAGGGTTTTGTAATCATCTAGCATCTAATACTCTTTGAGGATGTGTAGGGCATCCAAGATAAGAGTATGCAAGAGGATTGATATTCTTTGAGGGTTAGGAACCCAAGATAAGAATAGTCCTAGAAGGTCATACTCAGTGAACACCCGGGTGGGTATGTACCTTGAGAGACAATGATGAAGGTGTCTATAAATCATTGGTCTCACAAGCATTATAGCTCATGGTCTCATGGAGAGATGGAGTTGTTAGTCAAGGACTTGCACTATGACAATGTTGATTGATATGATGTTATACAGATGGGATTACCAATCCGATTCTTCTTATGAGAAATTCTTCAAATTGATAATAACCAAGTACCATTGTAAATACCTCCCAAGTTAAGAGGGGGTGTTGAAGAAAAGGGTAACTAGGTTCAATATTTGTCAATGTAATTTTGATCTTTGTACTTGTCAACAAAAATAATTAATTAATATGAATGAGTTTCTTGCTCATTCCATAGGTCTAGGAAAGTCAAAGCGTCAATATTATATTGAAGAGCTCTACATGAGCATATAATGTAATGAAATTGGGTCAACCTAGTGTCTAGCAACCCTCCAAATCACAAGCACCATCCTCTCCATCACGTCGACTTGGAAATCGAATTAAAAGGCAGTCAAGTCGGCTCAAGTAATAGACACATCAGTTCAAAAATAAAATTATTCTTATTTATGGAGATAGAACCACTATATATAGCCCATTAGGGTTTGCACAAAAGGAGGAACAGAACTCAAATTGGTCTGATATTTTTGGAAATCTGTCATAGGTGTTCTCATATGGATTCCGCATTACAGGTGTCAAGATGCCTCTGTTATTTTCGGTGACAATTACAGTGGGTTATACAAGTCTCATAACCTTGCCTTCTTCATAGTGATCATGGTCTCGGCATAGATGCAATGATGGAGGTATCGATGCAGAACACATTGTCTTGACAAACAATCATGTTCACATTTTTTACGTAATCAACATAGTCATAACACATAACAAGCACAGTTATAGACAAAGCATAAGTGTGGTGATAAGGATCTCGGTGATCCCACAAAGACACACTCTGTCTCATATTCTAGACGCAGTCATAATATCGGCATAATGTTTAATAAAGATATAGTGACGAAGTCATAATAATAATAAAATATCTCAGTGCAGCTTTGGTATATAGAGCTCGTTGGTACAGTAATGATCTCAGTAAATGGATATTGACTATCTCATTGAATGCACTGTAATGATCTCGATGATGGTGCAATTATGATGATCTCAATGATGATATTGGTGAAGCAATAATGATAATAATGATCTCAGCAATGTCAAAGAAGAGGATTGGTGTCTTGGTCTTGGAGTGGCATCATAGGTCAAGGGTCATGGTCTTGGTGTTCATCAATTAGAATCTGTATAAGAAGAATTAGGTGTGGGTTTTCCTCTCCAAGAGGGAGAGATTTTGGCCCTAGCAAAATGGAAACTTCTTGTGTTCTTGTATCTTTGTTTTGGTAGTAGTTTGATGAAGTAAACACACTCACTTGTAATAAGAAGAAGATCAAGATAAATAGTAAAATCATTTCACAAATTTTTATCAAGTACAGAAGAATCTATCTAACACTTACTGCCCTAGATTCTTCAACACTTAAAACACACATGTTTCCAATCTAAATGGGAGGTTGTGACATTGTCATCGAATTTGAATGACTTCGAACATTAGGCCCCATTACCATGGACTTCCGAGAGCTATATATGAGATTCAAATAGAATTGACACACTCATATGCTCCGTGGGCTCTAGGAAGGTGCTCCTACTATCATCAAATCGCATATAATGGGGAAGATTTTAAAAAAGGGACACCATGGGGTAGTTTCTCAATTCAATGCAATCTAAGCCATTGAATCAAGCCCTGCCAACACTCATCTATATCATCCAAAATTGTTGAGTCACCATCAATGGGTGTTTGAAAAACCCAAGGAACTACCCCCTTCTCGAGGTGAGAATGATCATAGCATACCTTTGATTCTAGGTATCCAATTGCCTAATGTCGGCCCCTGTAGCTATCCATTCACAAAAAATAATGAGATCAAAAATATTACTTAGGGGCTACTAGAAGCAGGTGTGATTCGCCCCAACACCATCCCTTATTCATCCCCAATGGTCATGGTCTTAAAGAAATATGTGAAATGGTTCATGTGTCCCAACTTCATGACCCTCAACAAGCTCACCATCAAGTAGAAGTTCCATATTCCAGTAGCTGATGATCTCCTTGATGAACTCCATGGAACCTGATTCTTTACCAAGTTTGATCTTCGTTCAGGCTATCACCAAATCAGAATGAAAGCACCCAACATTCCCAAGACAACTTTCAGAGCCCATGAAGATCAATATGAATTTTTGGTTATGCCCTTTGGTCTTTGTAATTCCCCGTCCACCTTTCAAAGTCTCATGAATCACCTTCTCAAGCTATATCTTAGAACGTTTTTCCTGGTCTTTTTTGATGATATACTCATCTACAACAAAACATGGGAAATACATCTTCAACATGTTGACAAGGTATTGCAACATATGAAGGATAATAAATTATTTGTCAAATTGTCCAAGTGTTCTTTTGGAATGGAAGAGGTGGAGTACTTGGGACACATTTTGGGCTGCGAAGGAGTATAGGTGGATCCAAAAAAGGTTCAGGCAATGAAATATTGACCACAACCTTAGATCTTGAAAAGTCTATAGGGATTTTTGGGTGTCATGGGATGTTATCACAAAATTTTCAGAAATTATAGATGCATTGCTAGACCTCTAATGAATCTTCTCAAGAAAAATGAATTATTCTACAAAAAATAAACTCAACAGGCCTCCTTGGACCTCAAACAGGCCATGTGTTCCACCCCGGTTTTGGCCCTCCCAGATTTTAAAAAACCCTTTGTGATGAAATGTGATGCCTCGAGGAACGACATTGGAGTAGTCTTAACACAAGAAGGTTGGCCAATAACCTTCACAAGCAAACAATTAAGTGGAAAGAATTTGGTTCAATCTACTTATGAGAAAGAAATGATGACCATCTTACATGCAGTAGACACTTGGTGACCATACTTTCTTGAACGATGTTTCCAAATCTGAACTGACCATCATAGGCTACAATATTTTTTGGAGTAGTGCTTATCCTCTTCGCAACAAAATAAATGGATTGCTAAAATTTTGAGCTATGACTATGAGATAGTATATAAGAAGGGTCAAGACAATGTTGTGGTCGATTCCTTGTCACAACAATTTGAGAAGGATGACACCCTCTTATCCTTATCATTGCCCATACCATCCTGGATTGAGGAGTCATGCAAAGAATGGTTTTCTCATGCATCTCTTTCCAAACTAATCCAAAGGTTACAAGCGGATCCTAAACCCCCAATGGGTTACACTTGGTAGAAAGATATTCTTCGATATAAGGATCATGTGGTTCTCTCCCTTAACTCTACTCTCAAACCACACATCCTAGTAGAGTTGCACTCCTCACCCATTGCAAGACATACAGCCTTTTAGAGGACTTATGCTTGGGCATGTCATTCATTCTTTTGGGAAGGGATGAAACAAGACATTCTTACATTTGTAGTTGAATGTGATGTTTTCCAACACAACAAAGGGGAAACAATGAAGACACTGGGAACCTTACAACCCTTGTTTCCACTTGCTTCTATATGGATGAATGTCTCCATGGATTTAATTACAATTCTCCCTAAATTAGGCAACAAGTTAGTCATCATGGTGGTAGTGGATCGACTCTCCAAGTAAACCTATTTTTGTGCCTTACCATACCTGTTCACGCCAGATTTGGTGGCTCAAGTCTTCATGGATCAATTTTTCAAACTGCATGGAAAGCCTAGTTATAATGTGTTGGATTGCAATCCCACCTTCACTAGAAAAAAAAATCCGGAGTTGTTCAAGCTACATGGAATGCAACTCCAAATGAATACAACATATCACCCAAACGTATAGCCAAACCGAAGCGGTAAACAAATGTTTGGAGACCTACCTATGTTGTTACGACTTTGGATAGACAACATCAATGGGTGCAGTGGTTACCTTTAGCTGAATGGTTGTATAATACTCATTATCTTGAAGCAACCATGTTAAGTTATGGTATGTTCTTTGCTTATAACAGTTTACTTCTTTTCCTTATTATATTCCACAGATTAGCAATCACACATACATAAAGTAAAGTGCAGATAGAACATTAAACGATCGACAGAAAACAAGCCAAGACAAGAGACACAAGATGTGGCGGCTAGCCAGGGACAAACCCCACAATGTGTGGGGAAACCCTTTGATCAAATCTTATTTTATCTTCAATAATTCAGCAGAGAGAAATAGTACAATAAATCTGATTCATATCAGCAGCAACAAACCCTAGATCAATAGCATCAGCATTAGCGGCTTCATTATCAAACTAGGGCAGACGATATCTTGAAAACCGTTCGTCGGATTGACTTCATTCCACCACCAAAAGTTGCGGCTTTCAGAGGAGGCTCAGATGAACCTACAGTGAAGTTCCAAAGAGGAGATCTTCTAGGCCACGCAAGTCAATATTTACTTCTGCAGTTGCAGCTTCAGTTTCAGCAGTTTCCAGCTTCAAACTAGGGCAGTCGATATCTTGCAAACCGTTCATCGGATTGACTTCATTCCACCACCAAAAGTTGTGGCTTTCAGAGGAGGTTCAGATGAACCTACAACGCAGTTCCAAAGAGGAGATATTCTAGGCCACGCAAGTCAATCTTTACTTCTGCAGTTTCATCTTCAAATTCAATAGCTTCCGGCTTCACATGTGTGTGAGAGAGACCCATTTCAGTGCAATAGAGAAGAGACTCATTTCTGCGTAGTAGAAAGAGAGAGATGTGATGAGATGAGTGATTCCAAATGAGGAAAAGTCCTCTTATATTTATACACAACGTTGGTGGGTGAATAGATGTGACTGTTGGGCTGCTGAGCCTACATGAGTTGTAGGTCGGCTTGATAATAATTCCATAATCAAAATAAATTCATATCTCCATGAATACTTATCGGAATCGAATGATCTTTATATCAATCCTACACCTCTCGATGAGAGGAATCTAATAAAAATATTATCAGCCATGAATAAGATGACCCACATGAAGTTTTTCCCTGGTTTCCAATTTTAACACTCCCTCTCAACTATGGAGAACTTCATCTGCAATCTGTCTATCGGTCGTTACTATTCATCCATCAAATGCACTACCCTATACAGCCTGACCCTTGCCCTGCTCTGCTCTATTCTGCCTGTTCTACTTTGTCTTGTTCTGCCCTGCACTGATCTGTGATGTTTTGCTCTATTCTACTCTGCTCTTGCATTGTTCTGTTCTGCTCTGCTTTTGTCCGAATTATGAAGAAGAAGAAATGATCGAGGATGTATCATATTGACTCAAAGTCAGTCTCACAGTATGTACCACTGGTCCCAGACTAGTCTCAACCAACCCGAAGTCAGCGTCATAGTGAGTACAACTCCACTGGTCCTAGACCAGTATCATCCTCCACTGAATCAAAGTCAGTCTCAGAGTGCGTACCACTAGTCCTAGACCAGTCTCAGCCGACCCGAAGTCAGCTTCATAGTAAGTACCACTCCTACCACTGGTCCCAGACCAGTATCGCAGTCTCAAAGAGTGTACCACTGGTCCCAGACCAGTCTCAACCAACCTGAAGTCAGCGTCATAGTATGTACCACTCTCACTGGTCCCAGACCAGTACTGCACTAACACGAAGTCAGTCTTGGAGTATGTACCACTGGTCCCAGACCAGTCTCAACCGACCCGAAGTCAGCGTCATAGTATGGTACAACTCCTACCACTGGTCCCAGACCAGTATCATTGATCCCAGAGCAATGGAGGTCATCCTAGCGTAGGGAGTACGGTAGATACAACGATGTGTCCATCGATACTACTATGGTCCCTAATTTCATTTCCCTGCTCATTGATCAGATGAGAGGTACTTCCCATGAGTCCCAGACTGCATGGGTAGGATTCCTCGACAGGAGAACTAATAAATCCTGTCCTCACAGGAGGACACATCAATCCTGCTACAATCGCCGTGGAGAACACATCAATCTAGGCTGCCATGGAGAACACATCAATCCAGGCCTCACAGGAGAACTAATCATCCTGCTACACAGGAGAGCGAATCATCCTGTTCCACAAGAGAGCAAATCATCTTGTCCCACAAGAGAGCGAATCATCTTGTTCCAGTGTGCACCACCAGGGGAGGGTGAGTCACCCTATGGTCATATGTTGCTCCAGTAGGAACCACAAGCCCTCAGAGCTCCCAAAGCTCAGTGTATGCAACATGCAGGACCCTTGTACAACGGTTTCTTGCCAACTCCAAATCGTTTGGGAAAATCACAGATTAGATCTTTCCTCGGGGCTTTGATAAGGTGTATCAACCTGTACATCATCTTAATGTGATGGAGCTTCCTTGCTCATCGACTTACCATATCCCAGATGATGTCTATCTGCTGGAGAAATTGACGAATACGGGATTCCTCAATAATCGAATCCCACCTCTGGTTGTTACATAGAATCACAGTGGTATCCAATGTAAATCCAAATAGCTCACTGAAGAGCTTTCGCAACCAGACTACCTCACACAAGGTTATGCTAGCAACAATATATCCTGCTTCGACGGTGCTCAAAGCCACCGACTTCTGCTTCCTGCTCATCCAGGTTATCGAAGCAGATCCCAAGGTGAAATAGTACCCGGAAGTGCTCTTACGGTCCACCACACTGCCTGCCCAATCAACATCAGTATATCCAAGTAGTCTCACATCTCCGGCAGTGTATCTTAATCCATGAGAGATTGTGTCCTGAAGACATCTCAGAAGATTCCTGGCATCAATCCAGTGAGGCTCAACCAAATATGAGCTCACAAGAATGCACATCAACGCGAATGAGTTTTTGAAACTCAGAGGCATTTCCCAATTCTGGTTCGACATCACTACCATATAACTTCTAAAAGTTAAGATCCTCAAGGTAGTCACGGGCTTGCAGTCCATCATACTAAATCTTTCCAATATCTTTACCACATATTTTCCTTGAGATAGGAAAATTTCCCTTGGCTTCTACCACACTTCAAGTCCTTGGTCCTTCATTTCAAATTCAAAAGCCATCTCCCTCTTACATTTGTGAATGAGAGGGTTTGCACCTGTTAGAAAGAGGTCATCCACATACAACACCAGTATGAGAGGCTTTTCATCTTCAACCTTAAAGTAAAGGTTAGGATCAGCTTCACTCCTAGTGAATCCCAACTTCATCAAGTAGATATCGATCCTCTCATACCATGCTCGGGGTGCTTGCTTCAGTCCATAGAGAGCCTTCTTCAACCTACATACATGATATTTTCAATCATAAATCTCAAATCCTTTAGGTTTCTCCACATAGACCTCTTCTTTGATAGAACCATGTAAGGACGCGGTCTTAACATCCATCTGATGTAGGTTCCATCCTTGTGAAGCCACAAGGGCTATGATCAAGCAGATGGTTGTATATCTGGCAACAGGTGCAAATATCATAGTCTATACCTCCCTTCTAGGATAAATCACGAGCAACAAAATGAACCTTATACTTTTCCATACTTCCATTTGCTGCATGCTTTATCTTGTAAAGCCATTTTGAAGTAACAATTGTCTTGTCTAGGGTCTGGGAACTACTTCCCAGACATCATTCTCCATAATAGACTCATATTCTATGGTCATAGAATCCTTCCATAGTTAATGCTTGATGACATCTGAGAATGATGAAGGTTCATTTTGTATGATTGTGCTCATGATGGTCAGGTATCCCTGATACCTGTTACGTTTCTTACTTTGATGGAAGGTTCCTCAGGGTGCAGCATGTCCTTAAGCATCATCAAGTATCCCCCTAAGCCATGAAGGCCTCTTCCTAGAAGAGGAAGGCTCATGTGGATGAGGATCAATCGGATCCATGGGTTCTTCTACATCAGGCATTGATTCATCATCCTTTTCTTTCGGTTCCCTGGTGTCGGCTTCTTGAGAGCTACTCAAAGTCAGCAGATTGTCCACCTTGCTGAGAGCCATATCTTTGTCAAAGGTGACATCATGACTAATCACGACTTCCCTTTGACCAGTGGTGAACATTTCTTCAGGAGTTTAGGAACCCAATGCTTGATGAGGGCATCGATTTTGTACATATACGGCGGTTGATTGTAGTTTCATCCCATAGAAACTTTGTAAGTCTTTGATCATGTAGCATGGCCCGGACAGCTTCCATCATCGTGTGGTTCTTCCTTCCCACCACACCATTTTGCTCAGGAGTATGTGTTGTAGTAGTCTCCCTCTTAATGCCAACCTCAGGTATGCCTGAGTAAACCAATTGTAATATATCAGAGGTATTGCTTTGGCTTGAGGAGAATGGTCCCCTTTTGAGCTTTCCTTTGGCACATCCCGGACATACACCTTCTTTCTCTACTTGGAATTCGGGCATCCCTGTTACCATCTGTCTTACATCGGGTAGAGCTTTGTAATGAAGGTGGGCAAACCTCCGATGCCAAAGTTCGGACTAAAGAGTTGTGCACAAGACATGACACCTAGCAGACTTCCATCGACCTGATATAATGAATCAACACTAAACCCAAGAGTAAAGGCATCTTTAACATTATTTTTCCATATACATACCTTGCCATTGCTGAAGGTTACCTTGTAGCCTCTGTCTTCCATTGCCAAGATGGACACTAGGTTCCTTTTGAGGTCAGGTGCATTTAATACATCCTAGAATTTCTAGCCTTATTGAATGCTTGTCCTCTTCCTTGATTCCCAGCTCTCCTCTTACCTTTGCTGTTGAATTTGTCATTCCTTTGATTGCCATTAGAAGGATTTCGAGTTGCACCACTGCATACTATACCATGCTTCTCTAATCATGATTATCATCATGCTGCCCATGTCCATGATTTTATCCATCATAATGCTACTCAAACTAGTGTGCATCATCATCATGCTATCTTATATGTCCATGATCTCATGTTGCCCTTTATGTCCATGATCTCATTCATCATGATGCTCATGATCTCATACATAGTGACTTGCTTTATCGTAAATTTAACATCGTCATTTTCTTCTAGCCTTAGGTCCAGCCTTTCCTTTTGATTTAGTCCTGGAATTATTTCTTTTCTTTGCATGAGAAGAAAAGGCAGTAGGAGGACCTTTAGTCATGGGAATTTCTTGCACTTATTCCCTTGTTTCTTCTTGAATGCATCTAGCCATTAATTCCTCGAAACCAAGAATTACATTATAGTTCAAAAGATTAGTCCTGAACACATACCATTCAAATGGAAATCCTCCAAGAGTTGTGAGTGCCATTTCTCTATCAGTAATAGTTTCCAAAATAGATAGGAGATCATTCTTGATCTCGGTGATTATTAAGAAGTATGCTTGCATACTTTCATCTTTACCCTTCTTGATTTCCCTCAGCTTATTTCTAAGAAAAAAAACTTGATTTGCATCATTAACTTTAAATAAACTCACCAGTCTATCGTAGATTTCCTTGGAGGTGTCCAGTTCATAGATGTAGGCCACCAAGTGCTTGTTGATAGAGTCCTGGATGATCTTCTATTGTTTTGAATTCTCCATTTTTTCATTTGTTCCAGGTAGTAGCGGATGCATTTGATGGAGGCTCAACAATATTGCCTCTCACATGATCCAACACTCCTTGATTCTCAAGGGTTAGATCGATAGACATCTTCCATCCATGATAGTCAGCTTTCTCACGGAGCTTGTCTTCAACAGGAAAGAGTGTTGAGGACCCCATAGTTCTTTTAGGATAGCCTTGCCAATCTTCTCTTCGATGATTGCTCTTGCTCTTGCTCGGGCTTTGTCTTCACCTTAGCTCTGATACCATGTTAATTTATGGTATGTTCTATGCTTATAACAGTTTACTTCTTTTCCTTATTATATTCCAAAGATTAGCAATCACACGTACATAAAGTAAAGTGCAAATAGAACATTAAACGATCGACAGAAAACAAGCCAAGACAAGAGACACAAGATGTGGCGGCTAGCCAGGTTCAAACCCCACAATGTGTGGGGAAAACCTTTGATCAAATCTTATTTTATCTTCAATAATTCAGCAGAGAGAAATAGTACAATAAATCTGATTCATATCAATAGTAGCAAACCCTAGATCAATAGCATCAGCATTAGCGGCTTCATTATCAAACTAGGGCAGACGATATCTTGCAAACCGTTCGTCGGATTGACTTCATTCCACCACCAAAAGTTGCGGATTTCAGAGGAGGTTCAGATGAACCTACAGTGCAGTTCCAAAGAGGATATCTTCTAGGCCACGCAAGTCAATCTTTACTTCTGCAGTTGCAGCTTCAGTTTCAGCAGTTTCTGGCTTCAAACTAGGGCAGTCGATATCTTGCAAACCGTTCATCGGATTGACTTCATTCCACCACCAAAAGTTGCGGCTTTCAGAGGAGGTTCAGATGAACCTACAACGCAGTTCCAAAGAGGAGATATTCTAGGCCACACAAGTCAATCTTTACTTCTGCAGTTGCAGCTTCAAATTCAATAGCTTCCGGCTTCACATGTGTGAGAGAGAGACCCATTTCAGCGCAGTAGAGAAGAGACCCATTTCTGCGTAGTAGAAAGAGAGAGAGATGTGATGATATGAGTGAGTCCAAATGAGGAAAAGTCCTCTTATATTTATACACAACGTTGGTGGGTGAATAGATGTGACTGTTGGGCTGCTGAGCCTACATGAGTTGTAGGTCGGCTTGATAATAATTCCATAATCAAAATAAATTCATATCTCCATGAATACTTATTGGAATCGGATGATATTTATATCAATCCTACACCTCTTGACGAGAGGAATCTAATAAAAATATTATCAGCCATGAATAAGATGACCCACATGAAGTTTTTCCCTAGTTTCCAATTTTAACAAACCAAGATGACACCGTATGAAGTGGTGTATGGCCAACTCCCACCTTCACCAACTTCTTATCTTCCAAGATCTTCCAAAGTGCAGGAAGTTGATAAGTTGCTTCAGAACCGAGCCACTACTCTCCCTCGTATGAAGGATAATCTTCATCAAAAAAAAAATGGATGAAGCAACAGGCTGACCAAAATCACTCAAAAAGGTATTTTCAAGAGGGTGAATAAGTGTTTCTTCGACTCTAGCCTTATAAGTAGATGTCTCACAAAGAAAATGGCTTCCAAAAATTAGCTCTAAAATTTTATGGGCCTTATCAGGTGATTCAACGTATTTTTTCCATCACCTACAATCTAGCCCTAATGGCCACTTCAAAAATCCAACCCGTCTTCCATGTTTCTTGCATCAAGAAAGTCGTGGAGCACAATTGCAAGGTACAAACCATACTACCTAAATTGGACGATGAATGGCTCTAATCGGAATAGGTCTTGGATTCATGGAAATGATATCTTCATGGTCACACTATCAAGGAAGTCCTCATCTAGTGGAGAGACACCTTACCAAAAGATGTGGCATGGGAACCAACAACTATTCTCCATAAATTTCTGCAACTCCAACCTTGAGGTCAAGGCTACTTCTAAAGGGGGAGGGCATGTTAGGGTCCGACTCTAACCCATTTATTAATGTAATAAGCCTAAGAGGCCTTGTAAGGTTCATGATTAATTAGTTTAACAAATAAATCTTTCAAGCATTGTAAGTGGTTGACTCGCATTATAAAAAATGGACCACAATTAGTTATAACAGGCCATCGCTAATAAACAAAGTGGTTAAATCACATTATGCCAAGGACCACAAGTAGTTAGGGTTTTGGGTCTCAAGAAACTATATATTGTCAAAGATAGTAAGGGAAGTCTCATCTTCTATTGTTTAATTGAGCTCTTCTCGACCAAAGGTTTCACCCTCGAAGAGGAAAGTGAATAGAATTGTTGTAGATCTTAACAAAATATTTCCATTGTTATCATTTCATTGTGTTATTTTCTATGGTATCTCTGGCATGTTTCACAATTTTGATATTTTCTGCAGGTCAAGCATATTACAAGCCACATGTCGAGGACATCTTCCTTGTCAACCTCAACCTCTTTTGATATTGAGTTCCGTCTCTTGCATAACAATTACTAGGGAGTCACCTTGCTATCAATTGCGAACTCCAAGTGCAAATATGCTCTGATATGACTAATGATGCAGGGGAAATGCATATCTTTCTCCTTCAGGGAACTTGAACTTTTTTATAACCCTTGCAGAAACTGTTTTGATATTTACACCCTTGTGCAATTAAGTATATCATTAAGGAACCTTTTCTTCAACAAACAAAAACAAGGGTCTGAAAATGCTTTATTTAGTTAGCAGGAATTGTACATGCATAAGGGGAACTGAACTGCAATCGCAAGAACACCACAAGGGAATAGGAATTCATGTAGGTAATGATTTAATTGATTTGTTGGTTTAACTCCATTCTAGGTATATAAACTACGATTCATTCTCCATGGTTTAAATTGACAAAACACTCTTCCACTTTAATATCGATTCAAAACAATGATAATGCAAATAAATATATGTTACCCTCTGTCTCTACACAGTGGAATAAAATCTAGGAAAGTCACAGTGCTCAAAGTTGAGGGTCCACGCTTTCTATGGATTCTGCAAATCACACTACCTTGCTTGTTTTTGTTGTCTTACTGCACACACATGTTGTTTCCCAATATTCCATGCATTTACCACAATTAAACATCCATTTCTACCACAAAGTTAAAACAACCATAGCTGAACTGGAACGTGATGTTATCCAAGTATATAAGATGTTAGGAGTACTAATGAACGTCAAAACTAAAAAAATAATTAAGAATATAACTATTAAATATTCATTTCATTGAAAAAATGATGACATAATTTGAATCTTGGGAAAGAAAATTATAGAGCACTGTTTCAAACTTTTTTCATCCCAAACACAAATTTGGATTTTTTGGTTCTTTTTACATAACTTCCAAAATCTGAGACCAACTACTTGTAACCAAACTAAATCCTTTTCTTTAATTATTAATTGACTCATAAATTAACTAACTCTTAACAAAATATAATCTTTAATTATTATTTCTAATTTATTTCAACAAAAATTGACATTCGACTATTGCTCAAAACACAAAATTAAGACTCCTAGAATCTCAGTAAGAATTTTTAAATGCCCCTACATCACCCTCTTTGTTATGGTCATTAACTCCCATTCCCAATTGCTTTGATCTATTATGGAGCAAGATATAATAGCATAGAATGGAACCTTGATTCCTCTCAGTGGCCTAGTTTTTACGTAGCCCAATGTCCAACTAGGGATCAAGTTTAACTCCTTTAACTCTCAAATAGAGTTGTAAATTTGACCCTTCCAGAGTCTTATTTATAGCTCACGTGAGCCTATCCTATTTTTCATTAGTAATAGGGCTCGACATCGAATCCTCTCGAACCATTGTGGTTAAACCAGAAGGTCAACTTATGGAAGCATAATTTTGACATACAAACTTTGATTAGCATATTTCTTGCATTGTTGGAAATGTGTTTGAGTTTAGAGGAGCATTACATGGCCTAGTGCTAAAGTGAGCAAGTTTTGACCCCAAAATACATAATTTAATGCCTTAAAATGGCCCTTGAATATTTCAAACCCTAATTCTCCAATCTGGGACCTATAAATAAAATAACCCTATGAGTTGATTCCTCTAATTTATTCCACTTCGAAAGCATCAACATAGATGAAAAAAATATAATTATCCAATCTAGATCATGAGACAACCTACTATGGGAGGTTAAGGTGGATTAATATGCCCCCAACTATTGATTACATGAAAGCCTGATGAGATGCTAACAATGGATATTTCTAAAGATGAATCTATATGAATGCATTAACCTCCTAATATGTAAATTTCTATGAATATTCCACTTAAGGATTTCATCTCAAGAGAGTTTACAAATATCTAAAAAATCAATGTTATGTAGTGTTTGTATTTAAAATTACAACCTTTATGTTTAGAATAATAACATATTAGTTGAAAATGAAATTAAAGATGCTAAACCAAGTTCCACATTGTCCACATAGTGAATACTAGATGTATTCTACAAAAGTCAATACGTGAAAACCCAATGAGAAGGTGAGGACTATGCCTTTCTCTTTGAAATTTCACGCGATTAGATCCACATGTCTATAATGAGAGTTGACATGACAACCACTTCATACCATGGTGGTCAAAGACAGATCTAAACTTGTAAGAGGCATAACTGCAAACTCTGATTAAGGTGACCTTTACATTGTTGGAAAGATCTCAATTCGCATAATGTTTTTGGACAGTTGCGGTGTGTAAAACCCTAGAATGTTGAAATTGAAGAGTGAAAGGATCATCGTTGCATAAATCCCATAGACTTGATTTATGAAGATAAGTGTTAGGGTTTGAAAACCCTAATCATTAGGGTTTGGAATTAAAACCCTATAAACACCAAATGAGTTGGAAATGAAAATCTAGGGCCCGTGGATTGATTACTTCCGCCTAAATAAAGAAACCTTAGATTTTAGGTTGAGGGTGACTTGTAGGATGGATTCAATAAGGATAATATTAAGAGGGAGTTGTCATGTCTAAAATATAAGTGTCTTGTATTTCTTTTATTTCTTTTATGTGTAATCCTTAATTATGATATGAACTCTTTGATGTGAACTCCTTGATGATAAGATGATGATATGGACTCCTTGATGATATAGTTGATATATACTCCATGATGATATGGATTTACTAATCATATGGATTTCTTGATGGTGTGGACTTCTTGATAAGGACATTAACTCCTTGGTGATGTGGTCACCTTTATTATAAACTCCTTAAATTATGTGGACTTGGACACCTCACTCATAATGTGAATGAGGGTGACTGGATCTATGAAGACTAAGATCAAGAAGGAGATGGCATACACTCTAGATACAATTACTTCCTTGATTGTTTCTATTGTTGTTACATTATGACTTTCTTCTCTTAGTATATTTTTCTTGGTTGTATTTGTTCTTCCATAGTCTCCTAGTGAGTATTGCAAGTGCATAATCAATATTTCCATGGTTATGGCAACATATGAAGATGGATGAAGGAATAGAGACACGAAGATGAGATTTGAACTCATAGGGAGTAGATAAGATCAGCCTAATTGACTCATGTTTTGATATATGATGACTTCCAATATGAAGATAATTAGAATCAGTGTTGATACAAACTGTTGAAGATGAGTTTGTGACATTTTCTGTTGTGTTGTTTTTCAAGGAATGAGATCCTCTTCATCTTGTATAAGAGGGAGATGATTGAATAATTGTAAGAATAGAATTATGATGTAAGCTTGGTGAAATCCCTGCTGAGACTGTGGCATAATGGATTGTTAGTCCATAGACACTTTCTTAGTGAAATTTTCAAGAAGTTGCAAAACTTTGTTGTTGATGTATCCCTCTCATTAGCATTACTAACTCTATCTGATCCATATGTATTTTGGGTGTTGTATTAATGACATGGATGATCTTGATTCTTATTAAGCAATTGAACCTGGAAATGTAGCTGACATGTGAAGTTGGTTGTTGATCTATTTTATATTTCATTAATGAGATGGTCATTGATATTTGCTTCTATGAGAAGCCATTTGTTTTCTGTTGGATTGCTTGCTTATGTGAGAATCCCCAACTGAAGCTAAATATTTGGTTGTTGTCTACTGAAATTATTAGATTTTGCATACTCTCTAGAGTGTTTTGGTAGTTGAGATGACATGGATGTTTATGTTGCACTACTGAATTTTGAAACAGTTGAAGCTATTTTATGGTACTAGAACTAATTATGATACAAATGTAGATTGATCAGGATGTTGCTTTAGCTTGGGACCCATCATGGTTTCCTGAATGAGCAGGAAGCTAAGATATGTACAACCGAGGCTTAGTATATTGCAACTAGTATGGCTAGTTGTGAGGCAGTGTGGTTGTGGAAGCTTTTTGCAGAGTTATTTAATCATGTGCCAGATACGATCGTGATATGTTGTGATTAAAGAGATATGTTGATGCCAAATAAACCAAGAATGTTGTGAACATGAAGAACACATTGAGATGTTTCTTCAGTGTGGGTCTTCCTTTGATTTCATGGATGAATCAATATCATACTCCCATTGCACTTATTGGTTGATCATGTTATTTCTTGTATGTTTGAATTACAAGTAGTGTGGATTCAAAAGATACCCATAGGATTGTCGGAAATGGTGCCTCCGATGGAGCAATGAGGCTCCAATACAAATGGATCAATGAGGCTTTAACAAAAGGGAGAAGTGAGGCTCCAACAATGATTTGTTGTAGAACTGACGTAGTGAGGCATGAGTAGTTGAGTGGATTGCAGACATTGTCACCAAGCCATTGTCCAAAGTGAATTTCTTATTCTTTAGAGAGCAGCTTGGAGTGCAGGAGAATTTATCCCTCCCCGAGAGAGAACACTCTTGATCGAGAACACAGAGCATATTTTCTCCCCCCGTAGACTTAGTGAGGGGGAATTGAGTAGCGAGGCTCGTGGGTGTGAGGGTACTCCTTAAAGCCATGAAATTGGTTGAGTACATGCCCCAGTATGCAACCTACCTGCAAGTCACCTTGTGTCTTTATTGACCAAGGGCCATGGACTTGCTTAAGCTTGTAGGGATAGTCACCCATCTAGCTAGTGGGTGAGGAGAGATAGGTGTGTGTGATCTTTACCTAATTTTGAACATGATAACCATGGACTTGGTTATGGTAAATTGAGCTCCCCTAAGTATTGGATACAGGTGTTATACCACTTTATTACTGAGGATCGAGTTGGGTGAGGGTCAATTAGTGGACATAGGGTGTGTCATGTTTACCAAGGTCATTTACAATTGTCATGGAATTGGTTGTGGGAAATCGATCTCCCCTATTGTCATTGTGGATCATTCTTTCAAAATGTGATGAGATGAGATGATGATGCAACTATCAAATTTCCTTGTTATGAGACATGTACATCTGAAATGAGATCTATGATATACTCTTTTAGGTCATTGTGCTTGACCTGCAGACCAACAGGGTGTGTGTGATCTTTACCAAGGTCAAATGTCACTGCCATGGACTTGGTAGTGGTAAATTGATCTCCCTTATTATCCGTTGAGGATCAAGACATCATTGTTCAATCAAGATGAGATCTATGGAGGAGCTGGAAGAATACCTCCCTAGCTGAGAGGGAGCATTGAAATTGGGTTGTGATCCTATTTTCTTTCCTCATGATGACATATAATGAAGACACCTCCCTAGATAAGAGGGAGTGTTGAAAATTGTAGCCATGGTCGAACTTTCCATTAATAATATATATATATATATATATAATAAAAATAATAAAAATAAAAAAATTAATTACCAAATTTGAAATTATGTTTTCCCTCCAAAAAATATTTTACAAGCTGACCTCATTATATTTCAAGTTGGTTGGGTCCAAAAGGCACACATTCTACCTCCTCAAAAGTATATATAAAGGAGGCCTCTCCTCATTTGTACACATCAATCTATCTTCACATGAGCTTTGTTCCATTGAAGGAAGAAGAAGGAGGGTTGAAATTTTAGAGGAGGGTTTTGGGATTTATTTTTGTTTTTGGGTATTGGTTTGGCTACTCTTCAACTTCAACTTCATCTTCAGGAATAGGAAGAACATATGGGTTTTCCCCTTGTAGATTTTTCCCTAGCCTCATACCTAATTTCCATGTCTCTAAGTTATGTTTGGGTTTTCCCCTTGTAGATTTTATCATAGTGCATTTAGTACCACTGTGGTCATCTCTCTATCAGACATAACTTCTCCTAGTTCTTGTAGTTGATCTCAAATTTCTGATATCCTCATGAAGTATGAGGCTATTCCATCTTCCTTGGATATCTTTAGTTTGTAGAGTTCTTGCCTTAAGGAGATTACTTCTCTTGCGGTACTTATGGAAAACAACTCTACCAGTTTGTCATATATAGCTTTTGTAGTCTCCAATTTTGATACATATGGGATTAGAGAGTCTTTTATAGATTCTATAAGAATCCTTTGGGCTCTCACTTCTCCCTTCATGTATCTAGCATGAGCTTGAGGATCTTCTAATAGAGATGGCCACTTAGAATCTAAATGCTTTAAGAAGATGGAAGCCTTGGAAGCAGAAATGAAGAAGCATAACATCCATTTGGCGCACTCTTCAACTTCAACTTCATCTTCAGGAATAGGAAGAACATCTGGGTTTTCCACTTGTATATTTTTCCCTAGCCTCATACCTAATTTCCATGTCTCTTGTCTCATGGTTTCTTGGTTATTTTCCACTGTTATTCAATATTGTTGTTTCATGCTTATGAATGAATTTTCTCATAACTAATTGATGATGGATAATGTGAATGCTAATAATGATGGTTGGAGTTGTCATCTGTGTAAAGAAATTTGTTCTAAGCATTTCCCTAATAAAAATTAACATTTTCTTGGCTTGCTCTTTCCAACTTTTCCTCAAACCTTTAATGCAACTTGATACACATCCTCTATAGACCTCAATGACAAAAATTGTATTTCATCGTGTATGTTAAACCTCATCCCATTGATATATCTAGCAACTCTCTCAAGGGTATCTTTTGTATAACTTTCTGTGTTGTTTAAATTGAAGAATTCCCCCATGTACTCTTTTACTGTCAATAGTTGTTGTCTCAAATTTTTCATTTTTCTAAACATAAACTCATAATCTTTAGGTAGGAACTTACCTTTTAACTTAGCCACCCTTCTACTCCAAGTTTTAATCTTGGCTTTGTTCTTGCGCCCTCTTTCCTCCTACACCCCATCCCACTATAAGGTTGTGTGTCCTCTTAGCCTTGTAACAATAAATTTCACTTGCTTGTCCTCACTTCTTCGTAATCAAAATATTTTCCTAAGCTGGTTATCTAGTTGATAAACTCCTTTAGTTCCAAACTCTGCCCATATGTTGGAATATCAACTTTTTACCTTGAAATATAACTTAGAATGGACTTAAGAAACCTCTATTGTTTAGTTTCTTCTACTTCTCTTCCATCTTCTTCAGAAGATTCCTCTTCTGGTTCACCAGTGTCCCCAAATTTAGAATCCAATTGTCTTGCTATGTCATTAACCTCTTTCTTTTCCCGTATAAGTCTTACCTCTTCCAGTGCTTCTACATTAGCCATATTAGGGTATGACTCTAACCCCTTTATTAATGTAACAATTCCAGGAGGCCCCATAAGAGTCAGGATTAGTTATTTTAATAAATAAATCTTGTAAGCATTGTAATTGGTTGACCCAAATTATAAAAAAGTGACCACAATTAGTTATAATGGGCAATAACTAATAAATAAAGTGGTTAAATAACATTATGCCAAAGACCACCAATACATAGGATTTTAGGTCTCGTGAAATTATATATTGCCAAAGATAGTAAGGGAAATTTGTCTTGTGTTCTATAATTGAACTCTGCTCGACTAGAGGTTGCCCCCTCAAAGAGGCAAGTCAAAAATGTTGTTGCATGTCTTAATCAAATATTTCCATTGTTATCATCTCATTGTGTTATTTTTTGTGGTATCTCTGGCATATTTCACACATGATATTTTCTGCAAGTCAAGCATATTATAAATGGTATCAAAGCACTTTCTTGGCCCAGACGCATCACTAGTTTTAGCAAAAAAAAATTATTCTAGAGACGTGTTCCGATGTATTTAAACTAAATAGATCTATTTTTACGTGCATCAACTTGTGGTTGGTTGGGGAAGCATACACACAGGAACTACAAGAGGTGGTCACTTCAGTTGGACTCCCTTGTAACCCATGTTGGTACCCCTTCAAGTAGTAGTGCATCTTACAACACATGTACATGGACTGCACTTCCATGTACCTCTACTATATCGAAAGCCCCCCATGGTTACCCTGAAACCAACCTTAAATAAGTCATCGATCATCTTGCTTCTAGAGTAAACTGAGAAAAACATTCAAGGATATTACTCGCACGTACTTAGAGTAGTCGAGTAGTATGGCTAAGGGCATAGTAGCTCCTCCTTAGTGCTCTAAAACATTAAGTCGAGTACTATTGTTGGACCCTTGGCGTATATCATGATCTATAGCACTTGACACTCCTTATTTCCATAGTTACCTCACTTCCTGTTGATTGGCCGTCACATTTTTCAGTATCCATAAGTTGGGGTTTCTGGCGTTGCAACCTTGATCAGTTGGTACATCCAAATTCCTACACAATTTGATGTATCCAGTACTTTCTTGGAAGATGTTTCCAGATCCGAACTAACCATCATAGTCTGAAGTATTTTCTGGAGCAGCACTTATCCTCTTTAAAACAAAATAAATGGCTTGCCAAAATTTTGGGCTATGACTATGAGATAGTATATAAGAAGGGTCAAGACAATGTTGTGGTTGATTCCTCATCATGACAATTTGAGGATGAGGACACCCTCTTATCCTTATCCTTGCCCATACCAACCTATATTAAGGAGGCACACAAAGAATGGTTTTCCCATCCATCTCTTTCCCAACTAATCCAAAGGTTACAAGCAGATCCTAACCCCCCAACAGGCTACACTTGGCAAGAATATATTCTTTGATATAATGATCATGTGGTTCTCTCCCCTAACTCCTCTCTCAAACCATGCATCCTAGTAGAGTTTCACTCCTCACCCATTTCAGGACATACAACCTTTTAGAAGACTTATGCTTGGGCATGTCACTCCTTTTGGAAAGGGATGAAACAAGACATTCTTACATTTGTAGTTGAATGTGATGTTTTCCATTGATTTCATTACAATTCTCCCTAAATTAGGAAACAAGTCAATCATCATGGTGGCAGTGGATCAACTCTCCAAGTACGCCCATTCTTGTGCCTTACCAGACCCGTTCACTCCAATTTTGGTGGCTCAAGTCTTCATGGATCAAATTTTCAAACTACATGGCATGCCTAGATATAATGTGTTTGATTGCAATCCCACCTTCACTAGAATATTTTTTCAAGAGTTGTTCAAGCTACATGGCACACAACTCCAAATGACTACAACATATCACCCCAAACGTATGGCCAAACCAAAGCAGTAAACACATGTTTGGAGACCTACCTGTCATGTTGCGGGTTTGGACAGACAACATCAGTAGATGTGGTGGTTACCTTTAGTTGAATGGTGGTATAATACTAATTATCTTGAATAAACCAAGATGACAACATATGAAGTGGTGTATAGCCAACTCCCACATTTACCAACATTTTATCTTCCAGGATCTTCCAAAGTGCAAGTTGCTTCAAAACCGAGCCACCACTCTCACTCTTTGAAGGACAATCTTCATCAAGTGTTTCTTCGACTCCAACCTTATAAGAAGGTGTCTCACAAAGAAAAGGTCTTCCAAAAATGAGCTCCAAATTTGTATGGGCCTTATCAAGTGATTCAATGTATTACTTCCATCGCTTACAAACTGGCCCTACTAGCCACTTCAAAAATCCAACCCTTCTTCCATGTCTCTTGCATCAAGAAAATCATGGAGCACAATTGCAAGGTACAAACCATACTACCTAAATTGGATGAGGAAGGTTCTATTTGGCTCTAATTGGAACTGTTCTTGGATTCATGGGAATGACATCTTCATGGTCACATTATCAAGGAAGTCCTCATCTAGTGGAAAGACACCTTACCAGAAGATGTGGCATGGGAACCAACAACTATTCTTCATAAATTTCCGCAAGTCCAACCTTGAGGACAAGGCTACTTCTAAAGGGGGAGGGCATGTTAGGGTCCAACTCTAACCCCTTTATTAATGTAATAAGCCTAAAAGACCTCATAAGGGTAATGATTACTTAGTTTAACAAATAAAGCTCGTACGCATTGTAAGTGGTTGACCCGCATGTTGAAGGCTCAAAAAATCGGGTCTCCAACAAGGGGGATAACCACCTGGTCCAGACCTTAATGCAACTCCTTTTCCGTTTGGAATAGTGGCTCCGACTGGGGATGATGGGACCAGTTTCCTAATCTGTTTATGATGTGTGTGCTAGCGGAATGATGTTTTTATTTTTGGGGTTTTATGGGGTGAATGCTTGTTCTAAATCTAATCTACCTTCTGACTATCATATGAAATCTATTATAGTCAAAGAAAACATCTAACTTTAAACTATCCCTGGAGTAACGTTTACTTATGCGATCTAAAATAATTTCTAAAAGCAATTGATAATGAAAATCATTCAATCACCGTGAGAATAGAATCCATTTAAAAATGATTGTTTCGTATAATAAGTTAGCCGAAACAATTATGAGAAATATATCGCATAAGAGTCATTCACATATTCAGCATAAAAATGTAATTCATCACCATACAAAAGTGTAATAATGATAACTAAACATTTCAAACTTCCATATATAAATAACTGAAAATGATTTATCGCTTGACTCATAAGTGAAAAGTATTAGGAGATAAAAATACCATTTGTAATAAGTTCTACTCATGAGCTGCAACAATATAGATCTATCTTCAAATCACTTAAAATCCACTAAGAGTACAAAAGTGCAATTCAGTAGCAGATATTAAAATCATATAGAAATAAATCTCGTTCCATTGATTTTATCAAAACCTCCTCAGTGGGGGGCAAAATTCACGCTCTGAAGAATTGTTTTTGATAAAACTCTGGACCCCTCTCTAAATGCATGAGAGGGATTTAAATACTACTCTATGAAATCTAAAAATAAATATTACAAAAATAGATGAGGAGGTTTTAAACAACCTGCCTCATTTTAAGCAAAAATAAACTAAAACAAACATAAACTATATCTATGATAAATCCTGCATCTGATCCTTTACATCGCAAATATCCAGCATCGGTTTCAAGAGCGTTGGTTGGCCAACTTCAACTTTTAATTGTCCTGCAAATACGGCGTTAGCAAGAGCTAGCACTATCTTCTCGGTAGAAGTTATGAGGCATTTCAAGATCATCCATTGGCTATGTGGCTTTACCAGGTACTGCAAGTATGTTTCCCAGTTTAATTTGTTTACCTGTTTAATCTCCTCTACCCTTTCCTCTGTTGTTTGTTTCCACACTGTTTGAAGTTGTTGTGCCTTTGGAAGGAAGCCCGGAGTGGTCTATGCTACCAAATTGGCCTTGTGCATATTTTTATTTATGCACTCAATGACACTGTTCGCTGCTACCGCTGCCTCTTCCATTGCCTGTTCCACTTCCTTTAGCCAAGAATCCCATTTCGCAAATAAAATCTCTTTGTGTGATTCGTCAATTCTGGGCATGTCTGCTCCTTTTCCTTCTTTGGATCTCTACCAATTCAAGAAGCCTAAGGCCTTCTTAAAAATTGAATCATATTCAAGTCGTAATTCCACGACTTGATTTGTAATATTATCGCTCATTTCTCAATGGGAATTCCATTGCGAAATCTTCTGGCATAGTAGTTTTTTCTGTTGCAAGAGTTTGGAATTGAGAGTAAGTGCTTCTGTGATAAACTCCCCAATTTTGGGATCGTCTTTATGCAGTTCTATCATACCTTGTAACTGTTCTTCCTTCCTAGCCAAACTGCTTTGATGTGCCAATTGTATTTGCTGGAAGTCTTGTTGGAGTTTTTCCAACTGTGTTTCTGCTTCTTGATTGATGCTGACTTGCTATAACTGTTGTTCAAAAAACAAAATCCTATCTTCATTTTCTTTAAGTAATAATTGAACCTCTGTTGCTTTATCAATAGTTTCTGAAGCATAAGCACCTGCTACCTGTGAGAGCCTAGTAAGATTTTCCGATGGATCTATAGAGGGATCTTTCCAAAGAACATCCAGAGATTCATCCTCGCAAGTCAGCACAGAATCCAATTTTCGTTTCTTTCTTTGCCTTCTGATGATAGCCTTATGTTGAGGGCTATAAAATACGTCTAGAGAAGGAATTTCCTCTATCCTTAGTACAATTTCAGATGAGGAAGCAACAGGAATTTGTTTTGTTTCCTAAGTATTGACAACCCTTTCTATTACCATTTCTGTGGTTGTCTCTTTTGGATTTGTTGATGGCTCTGCGCCCTATTCCTCTGTGCTCAGTATATTATTAAAACTTTCCCATTCACCTTTTAGATTGATCACAAGTGGCTCTATTTGCTTTGTAAGAGGAGTGGGAATTTCAGCTTATTGTGGGGACGAAGCCTGCTGATCAGGCTTTGCTGTAGATTGAGCTGTGTCTTTTATTGACTCCTCACTTCTGTTGTGTTCACTCTTGGATTGATCACCAGATTTTTCAGTTGATCCCTTTTCAGAACTTGTTTTAGACTTCTCTTTTGAACCTTCACTTATGCTAACACTGGGAGTAGGCTCCCTTATTGGTTCGATGAGTAATTGGTCCAATGGGACCTTTGATAACCTCTGCTTTCTGTAATTCTCAAAATTTTGGAGACTTTCTTGGTCAAAAACAATTCGTGTTGTATGTTGAACCTCTCTAAAGGTGTTTTTCTATAGAAAAACATCGTCAAAGGGATCTTCTTCATGGGAAAACACTTTTATTTTAACCATTGTAGTAAAATTACTTACAACACCAAAGGGATTATATTTCCTCCCCGAGAAATTTGGTAGTTGTAAACATAATAAATTATCAACTTCTTTGAAAGCATGACCTAAGTCATGCAATGCAAATGCTCCACATACTACAGGAAATTGGGGCCAAATGGCCTTCTTGGAATCTTTCAGTACCTTGCTCATTCCCCCTACGTTGCAGGTCTGATAGGTTATCTCCCTAGCCATCAGTTTGTCAGGGACATAAAAAGGTAGCACATGGGGTGAAGCAATGCTGCCAAACACTCTGATATACGTGAACAATTCTTTCCCAAACCACCTTGCCACGGGGAGAATATCCACTTCAGCTTCTGGGGAAAACCTTGGGGCATCTCGGTTGTAGAGCATTTTATAAATCGGGAGCATAACTCCATGACAAATTTTGAATAAATGTGGGATGAAATTGGATTCCCACAATACTTTGTGACAAACCTGAATGGGAAGTGGATTTTGTATTGTCCACCTCTATCCCATAATAGGAAATTCGGAAACAAAACAAATAGCATCCATAACATAGGCGCTCAAAAAGAATGGAGGGTAAACCCTCGAGGCAAAGCTTCTTTTAGTTCTGTATCCTAAAATTATAGTGGCTAAATTTTCCGATAGGATTTGAGCCCAGTCCATTATTGTGGCATTGGTAGCCGCGTCCACTAGGGGTAACCATTCTGATGAAAACTTGTTGATGTCTAGTTTCCCAAATAGCCTACATAACATTGCAGCGGCAAAACAGTAAGTAGAACAAAGAGAGCCTGTGGCATACATATCATTTTTATCCTTCTTCAATCTTTCATCATTGTTTGACTAGTGCTTTTTGCATTCTTCCAAGTCTTCATTCTCCTTGGCGAACTTCTCGATAAATTCCTTATTGCAGCTGGCCTGGGGTTCTGGTAAGTGGTACATACGCCTCAAATTGTTTGGAATAAATGACCCCATGACCTCCTGGCTTCTCATTTTGAAATCTCTATAAGATATGTCTGCGTGATCTATAATCCATTTCACCATGTCAATGTAGGGGAGTATCTTCGGCCTCGCAGCAATGCGTGTAGAAATGAGCATGCAAGTTCAGTTATGGATGCTTCAGAAGATCTGCGTCCATCCACTGTAACTGTAACTTCCATAATTCTCGATTGTTTATCCTCTAACAACTTATACATAGCCTCCCACGTAAATATCCCTGCGTCTCGACTACAGGTAGTGTCTGTGAATAATGGGGTCATTTCTGACTTCTCAGATGCGGGAGCCTTGCCTTTCTTCCCCATTTCTTCGTGTATTATGCTCTGTGTGCTCTTCCTAAAAATTGCAAGCAGAGAGCAAAAATATGATAAAGATGATAGTGAATACATGAATAATCAATAAAGGGACGAAAATAAGGTGACAAGAGGTCTTTAATTCTAAATCATATCAAAAGATATCAACTTGCGTCAAATGGTCCTTTACATCGATCCAAATCGTTTTTAATAATGACCACTAATGGACCGTTATGTTAAACTTTAATGTTAATAACTCTGCATCGAACACCAGAAAGTACTGTCCTAGAACTCTAAGCCCTTCGAAATGCAATAAAAGCGATTTTGCGATCTTCTTTTCAATATCACAAATCGCTATATCGCAAAACTTATTTTCGTAAAAACCATCATTACATGAGTCGCTGCGATATGCGATTTGTGAGAGGCTATCGCATTTCGTGATATTTGGTTATGTTACATAACGTGGCGCCGCGGTATTGGAATTTGTGTTGTGATGAGGTTATAGGCTTCATGATCTCACATTCTCGTGGATCGCATTTTCAAGGAGTGATTTTTATAAGGGATGCCTGCTATAACCTTTTTGCGATGCGAGAATAATCTTTTATAAAGCGCGTTTTTCAAGATTTTCCATTAATGTTCATGATCTTCCGTTATAAAGTTTTTCCTAGGCCTTATAGTCATGTAGCGCTTTTTTATAAGGAAACTCGTAGTTTGTGAAGTTTTATGTGCTTGGAGTATGAAAAGGTAAATTTCCATGTTTTAGCAAGTTCCACTTTGACATCTTGTTTTATTCTAAAAACAAAAAGGCAACATTAAATGCTAATATTAGATTTTTTGGAAGGGTCCCAATTTATTAATGTTATTATTAACACTAATAAAAGGGGGGGTTGTTGATAGTCACAACACTGCATTATAAAAAAATGGACCACAATTAGTTATAATGGGCCATAACTAATAAACAAAGTGGTTAAATTGCAATATGCCAAGGACCATGAGTAGTTAGGGTTTTGGGTCTCAGGAAACTATATATTGTCGAAGATAGTAAGGGAAATCTCATCTTCTATTATTTAATTGAGCTCTGTTCAACCAAAGGTTTCCAAACAATGGTAATGCCAATAAATATATGTTACCTAACATCTACTCTGTCTCTACACGATGGAATAAAATATGGGAAAGTCGCAATGCTCAAAGTTGAGGGTCTACGCTTTCTCTATATTCTACAAATCACACTACCTTGCCTAGTTTTGTTTTCTTACTACACACACATGTTGTTTCCCAATTTTCCATGTATTTACCACAGTTAAACATCCATTTCTACCACAAAGTTAAAACAACGATAGTTGAACCAGAATGTTATGCTCAACAAGTCTATAAGATGTTAGGAGTGCTACTGAACATCAAACCTGAAAAAAGCATTAAGAATATAGTTGTAAAATCTTCATTTCATTGAAAAAAAGATGACACCTTTTGAATCTTGGGAGAGAAAATTATAGAGAACCATTTCAAACTTTTTTCATGCCAACCACAAATTTGTATTTTTTGGTTCTTTTTACATAACTTTCAAAATTTGAGAACATCTATGTGTAACTAAACTAACTCCTTTTATTTGATTATTAATTGACTCATAAATTAACTAATTCTTAACAAAATATAATCTTTAATTATTATTTCTAATTTATTTAAACAAAAATTAACATTCGACTATTGCTCAAAACACAAAATTAAGACTCCTAGAATCTCAACGAGAATTTTTAAATGCCCCTGCATGACCCTCTATCTTATGCTCATTAACTCTCATTTCCACTTCATTTTCTCTACTATGGAGCAAGATAAAATAGCATAGAATGGATCCCTAACTCCTCTTAGTGGCCTAGTTTTTACATAGCCCAATCTCCAACTAGGGTCAGGTTTACTCATTTAACTCTCAAATAGAGTTATAACTTTGACCCTTCTAGAGTCTTGTTTATAGCTCACGTGAGCCTATCCTATTCTTAATTAGTAATAGGGGTTGACATGGAATCCTCTCAAACCATGGTAGTTAAACCAGAAGGTCAAATTATGGAGGCATAATTTTGGCAAACAAACTTTGATTGGCATATTTCTTGCATTGTTGGAAATGTGTTTGAGTTTAGAGGAGCATTACATGGCCTAGTTTTAAAACGAGCAATTTTTGACCCCAAAAGACATCATTTAATGCCTTAAAATGGCCTTTGAACATTCCAAACCCTAATTCTCCAAATTGGGACCTATCAATAAAAATGACCCTACGATTTGATTCCTCAAATCGTTTCCACTTCGAAAGCATCAACATAGATGACAAATAATATTATTATCCAATCTAGATCATGAGATAACCTACTATGGGAGGTTAAGGTGGATTCCCCCAACTATTGATTACATGAAATCCTGTTGGGATGCTAACTATGGATATTTCTAAAGATGAATCTATATGAATGCATTAACCTCCTCATAATATGTAAATTTCTATGAATATTCTACATAAGGATTTCATCTCAAGAGAGTTTACAAGTATATACAAAATCTATGTTATGTAGTGTTTCGAATAATAAAATTACAACCTTTATGTTTTGAATAATAACATAAGTTGAAAATGAAATAAAATAAGCTAAAACAAGTTCTGCATTGTCCACATAGTGAATATAAGATGTATTCTACAAGAGTCAATATTTGAAAACCCAATGAGAAGGTGAGGACTATGCCTTGCTCTTTGAAATTTCACGTGTGTAGCCCTAGATGTCTATAATGAGAGTTGACATGACATCCACTTGATAACATGATGGTCAAAGACAGATATCAACTTGTAAGAGGCATAACTTCAAACTCTGATTAAGGTGATCTTTTCATTGTTGGAAAGATCTCAATTCGCATAATGTTTTCTCTGGTTTCTGCAAATCACACTACCTTGCTTGGTTTTGTTGTCTTACTGCACACACATGTTGTTTTCCAAACTTCCATGCATTTACCACAATTAAACATCCATTGCTACCACAAAGTTAAAACAACCATATCTGAACGGAACGTGATGCTCAACAAGTCTATAAGATGTTAGTAGTGCTACTGAACATCAAACCTTAATAGAGAATTAAGAATATAACTGCAAAATATTCATTTCATTGAAAAAATGATGACACAATTTGAATCTTGGGAGAGAAAATTATAGAGAACCATTTCAAACTTTTTTCATCCCAACCACAAATTTGGATTTTTTGGTTCTTTTTACATAACTTCCAAAATATAAGATCAACTACCTGTAACCAAACTAAATCCTTTTCTTTAATTATTAGTTGACTAAAAAATTAACTTATTCTTAACAAAATATAATCTTTAATTATTATTTCTAATTTATTTCAACAAAAATTGACATTCAACTATTGCTCAAAACACAAAATTAATACTCCTAGAATTTGAGGGAGAATTTTTAAATGCTTCTACATGACCCTCTCTGTTATGATCATTAACTCCCATTTCTAGTTTCTTTTCTCTACTAGGGAGCAAGATACAATAACATAGAATGGAACCCCGAGTCCTCTTAGTGGCCTAGTTTTTACAAATCTGTTGTAGTGGCTACAACACCCTCCAAATTTTTGGCCTGGATCCAATTTTCAAGCCTTTCTTGGATTTTTCCTTGATGTTTGCAAGCACTCGGGTTCATCCCTGAGCTCGTGTTGAGTCTTTGCACCCTCCTCGCTTGACCATCCATCAGACATATTTTTGCATGATGGTCACAATATCATGCTTGCGGCCATGTTTTGTATATGCATAAGGCCTATCATCGTTTGAACAAGTTATATTTTGTATGTAAACATCCATCATACTCACACAAAAATTTGTATGCACTATCGCGCAAGATTTGTCACGGTCGTTCAACGATCTATAACAAGTGTCATGTTTGTTGCTTACACCGTCGGTCAGTCACACTGAGTGATGTTGTCTTGATGGTTCGAGGCGTCTTATGCTCAATTCATGTTGAGTGTGCGTTTGCAAGGTCATGCATGTACGAAGTCACTCATTCACACAATTAGTCATTTTGTTGAAGCTATGTCGACCGGACCAACCCCAACAGTCGGACCTTTGCTGAGCTGCAATGCACAATTTTAGCCCTCAGAGAACATGTATTGATGCCCAGAATTGCATAGAGCTTGAGGCTGCCTCCCAAGAAGTCTGCACTGCACAATCCTGGAATCGACGCGATTGATTGTCACCAGAACAATGCAGAAGTTTCCCAGCAAGCCATCTCAATTTGTGTTTCCCGCAAGCAACATCAACCAAGCCTCCAACTTGCCAAACAGAGAGTTTGACCAGGTAGTGACCCCGAGCCTCAGCCCTCCAAAAAATTGTGTAGAAGCTACCAAGCATGCCTGCTTCCGCTAACTAAAGAAACTACACAAACATGCTGGACAGACACCCATTGCCTTTCACTGCACTTCCCTAAAAAATTGTGCATTTTTTCTAGCTAGTCACCCTGTCAGCCAACCTGCTGCTCCTCCTAAAAACTACGCAGTTTTCATGAGAATTCTTCCAGCTGCCCAACATCCCGCTCAACTCAGAAACTTTGTAGGGATGTCTAGTAGGCCATTATCCTAGCTCTATGCAGTTTTTGCCAGCAGCCTCCCGCAGCCTGCTGCCAGCTCCCCAGAGAAATTGTGTAGTTTTCACTGCCAGTCCCCCCCTGTTACCTGCACCGTCTCCTTGAAAAAATTGTGCATATCTGCCCTCCAACCGAGCCAGATCCCTCGAACAATCATTGCCAATCTAGATTTCCCATCTCAGCCTCCTAATGACCTCCACGCAATTTTCATGGATAGTGCCCAGAGCCCGCATCCCGGCCTAAAATGTGCTCTGCACAGTTTCAGAGCTTTTTCCTCTCTCCCTGTCACCTACATCCAAAAGTGAAAGAAAATGCATCATGGTGAACTAGGATATTTCTGGATTTGATTTCGTCTCGTCATGAGTGATTTCATATACAGGTACATGGCACAACGACGAACGGGATGAACAAGGAACTCATGCAAGAAGACTTTTTCGCAAATGGACGAACACATGGAGCATGCCAAAGTACCAGTGAAGGAGAGACATGCACGTGAAAAATCAAGTGAACAGGAAGACCATCGAAGACTCTGCACAACTTTCCATGCAGAGGTGAAGCTATGATACACCAAGAAGACATCCATCACTTACCATCACTACATCTCGACATGCACACCACCACCAGCATGAACATACCAGCTATGGTGTGTCGAGTCATGTCATGATTCATCTCGACCACATCACTACTGTTGGACATACTGTTGTAATCAATGTAATGTAATGTGTAAGTCCAAGAGACCCACATGTAAATCTGAAGAGTCATGTAAGTCAAACAGTCAGAGGGAAGTTGAACGGTCACAAGGGCCAGTTTTACCCTTGGCTATAAGTACCCCTCATTTGTACATGCAAAGGACTTTTTCACCTTGGCTCCTCCCACATATCCTTGAGAGTCTATAATCTTTTCTTTGAGGAGCGAGCAGTGGCTCCAACGCCCCCCTATCAAGGTTAGTGATGTAATGGTATACGGATGTGTCTTGGAACTTTTGCTTAATTCAAAAGTATGTTAACAGGTCAGCACGTTTTCGCACATGTATTGTATTCGTTTGTAAGACTATTCTTTAGACGCCTGTAATGCATGTTGCTTCAACTTGTATTAAGACAATTAAACTATTTCAGTTTTTTTAATACATATGTTGTTGTAAGTTTGTTGTATTAGTTTCTAATGATGTATTGGTCGTGTGGGCTATCCTGCCGGAAACTCGACAAATTCATTCTTGTAAACTTGTTATAACACCTGTTGCACTCGTGTGGACTATTCTTTTGGGTGTTTCATGTGCTATCTGTTCACCTTGTGTTTGTGACTGCCGCATCTATGTGGACTACTCTGTTTGAATTTGTGCATTTCCTTATGTGTTGTGTGTCTCTAGCAGATTTGGGACTATTCCCTTTCAACCTAAGACTCACTTCTACCCTTTCCCTCTGCAGTGAAAGAAACTTGACACAAGTGACACTAAGCACTCATCAGGCACGCGAACCTCATTGTTTGAAGATAAAGAAAACCACTCTCACGCACTAATAAGCAAGAGCTAAGGAAAATATTTAAGATAATGGAAACCGGGCCATCATACTGGACAGGACTCCCACACCAAACGGTACGAGGTCTAGTTGGGACTTCATATCTAGGAGATCCCCTAAATGTTGTGGGTCTAGCACCATCAACATTTCTGGCGCTAAAAGCAGGGCCAGATGACAAGCTGAGCCCGTTACATCTAGTTTGAATCTCTTACCAAATGGGCCATACACAATTTGTGCTCTCGGGGTGTTTCTCTCATTTCTTCCTTAATCAACTATCAATCCCCGATGAGCTTCTCGATCACTTGTCCTTGTTAAAGTTTGATGGTGAGGACAGAAAATCTGTAACCAAGCACATTTATGATTTTCTTTATTTCTACGAATCTCATGAAATCAATAGTGAAGATATTGTTTGCGTACTTTTCTTCCTCACCCTTGAAGGTCATGCTAATTGATGGTGTCATACCCTACCACCTGCTTTTGTCCATTCCCTTCTCACTCTCCTCAAGGAGCTTCATCAATTCTTTGACAAGTATAACCACCAAGATGTGCATGATAGAATCTCTCATTTGAGAATGAAGCTTGGTGAATCAGTTGAGGACTTTTCTACCCACTTCCTTCACCTCTATCACGAAATTCCTGAATAGTTTTTGGGCCTTGACTGTGTGAGCCAAGAGTTAAAACACTTGGTTCATGTCTCTTGAAACGATGAACCTCTGATTTCCCTTCTTCCTCGACTCTTTCAGATCGTGAGACCCCTCATTTTGCAGAGGAGGATCCCAACATCCCGTTTGTTCCTTGTCCTCCACCCTTTCTGGTCTCAAAAATGGTGCCCCCTCGTAACATCCATGAAGCTAAGAAATATGCACAGCAGGTACCCCCTCGCAGTGGTCGCAAAGCTGAGAAATTTGTGCAACATGTTCCCAACTCGTCTTCTCAACCATCTCCCACTCCAATGGAGGAAATTCCAGAATGGATCAGAAAGCCTATGGCGAACACCCATTCCTCCTTTCTGCAAGAGGACCTCATTGTTCATAACCCAAATCTCAAGTCTAATCTACATATTTATCATCCTCCATCATCTATAAGCCATGACTCCTTGTACCATGACTCGCTTGATCAATCTACTTCACCAGTCAGTTGTGTGCATTTACTTGATTCTCAAGCTACTGGCTCAAATTATGGTCATGTGTGAGGCAGTCTCATTACATAGGAAGAGGAGCAGAAAGGTGAAGACACAATCAATTCCTCTTCTATGTTTCAAATGGGTCCACATTGAGACATTGATCTCCCATTCTTGATCGATTCTCAATCTGATAATCCTGGTGAAACATTACGCATAATTAATTCTTTCGATCAACCTCCAGTCTTGGGTTGTCATCACTACCATGCTTTTGTATGTTTTGATGAACGCCCAAGCACATCATGCGATCTGTTGTTCTCTCATGTACACTCTAACTTAGATTTGGAATGTGCACTGATCAAAGGAGACATCGATATCAAAACTTCCTTTGCACCTCACTTATCTGTATGTCCTACCATTCACAGTGCATCTACATGTGGCAGAGATACTCCCTATTCTCTTACTTCTTCATCTGATGAGTTATCTCCTCGATCGATACACTGGACTCTTCCCACTCATCATCATCTTGTGTGTTTCATGAAGACAACTCATCAAGTCAGCTTGTTGAAGCTAGAAAATTTGATGAGAGTTGTGACAGAAATGGCTTCCATCCTAAGAGAAGTTTTGAAATCAGCAACAATGACCATTCTCAAACCATGCATGAACTATTTCACATCTCAAAATGCAAATTCAATTCTGGAAAGTTTTAGGATGTGCCAGGGAGTCAAGGCAATTCAATGTCCGTTGATGGTTATGTCAGGACCTCACAACTCTAGTAGGCCCCACAAACCAAATCAAATCTGGTTTCTCACGCACAATCCATCTATCTGCATGTTTGCAGTTGATGTGGATCCACGTGTAAGAAATATTTACTATTCTAGGTGTGATATTTCAAAATTTCAAATTTTCACTAATGACCGAACCCACAAGTCTATTACAACGTGTCTGTCTTCATGCACTTCTCTTACATCCAATTCAGGGTGGGAGTGTCCATCTCTCATGCAATCATGGAACTATGAAGTTGATCATCTCAAAGACTATCTTTGTTTGAAATCATATTTATCAGATGTTCTCTCTTGTGATCAACTCCTTGGTCTTCTTGCGAATCTTGCACTTCAAATATGCCCTCTCATTACACCAGCAATCTCCCTATGTGATGATGAGCGCCAAATCTATCATGTAAATCAAGTTCCTCTCATTTCACCACACCCCAATTGGCTTCACAGAGTCATAGTACTAGCATCCTTCCTACATTCTTGTGATGACCATGATACTTGCGCAATTTTTTACTAGTTGCATGCAGGTTTTCTGTCATGCCTAGTGCACAACGAACATGGTTCCATTATTCAGAGCATTCGCAAGATTGTTAAAAAATATTCTCTGTTCATGTCAAACTGGGAATCTGGCATCTCGACCAACTCGCCTGATCTTTCTTCTATCTTGGGTGACTTTCATGTGGTTTATCATTTTCCCAATAGTACATCCAATGACAGTCTCTTCGTGCACTATGATATTCACCGTGTAACATCTTTCCCCTCAAACTTCGGCCAAGCAGGTGAGGCACTTTGGCTTATGCTGATGGCTATGGCAAGTCCTCACAGTCTTGGCTTGACCAACGAGAATGATCAAATTTATCTATCCATACTAGATTCCCATCGCGATCCCCTCTCTTGAATCAAGAATCCATCTTTTCAAAGATCACGAGTCTTTCAAAAAATCCATCACAAATTTTATGATCCAATCACTGAATGGCTAGAACAATCTTACTTGGAAAGTCATGTTGCAAGTAATAAGCTTCAGTCCTTCCTCGCACTTGCTAAGAAAATTGGTGCAGAAGAACACACACTCGCAAAAGTCCTCCGAGGTTTTTTTAAAAATGGTAATCACCGAAGAGGAAGCATGTGTGTTGGGTGGTTGTGACACATCGTTTTTACCATAGGCGAGACCTTCTCTCTCATGTGCAAGTTTGTCAAGTTTTTGTTTTTTCTGTTGCACACTATTTTTTATCTATCTTAATCGCTTGTATCTTTGTGGTTGCAGGTCAGGTACGCCTACGATGGCTTCACTAGAAATTTCATTTCACATAACCCCAATTGTTTAGCATATGAGTAGGAGTAGTGTTTTATTCCTTGCTTGTCTTTTCTTTCTGGTTTGCATGTTTTTTTGCTTGTTAACTTGGATTGGTTTGTTTTCTTGTTTTATTTTCGCCTTACTTTGCTATTTTGCTTCGCCTTTTTTTCTTTTCTTAATATCATGTTATTTTTGGCTTTCCCAATAAGTGTTTCCCTCTACTGAGTTTTGGCTTTTGAATGAGTATGTGGCTGAGCTCCTAGGAGTCTTGTGACACTCTAGCACTTGGCCAATCCTGTGTCTATCTTCTCTATGCTTGGTTATAACCTTCGGTCGATGAAGTCCTGACGGAATACGAGTCATCTACAAGGGAAGCTTGGGTCCAACCATGAACTTGTGTCCACACTGGGAAACCCCGTGCCTGTATTTAGCCTTCTTCTCTGTGTGTTCAAGCTCATCCAACAAGTAGAAACGGAGAATGGGAAAAATATAAACGAGAAAACCTATGTCATAGGTCTTACATGCTTCTCTAAAGGAACAACCTCTTCTTCTCTCAATAAGTCGGGATCCCTCTTCCTCCCCAAAAATAAATGTGTTGCACAATCCTCTGAAAAATATAAGGTGAAAGAAGAGAAAGGCTTCCTACACATAGAGGTGAAGCATGCAACTCCACCGGAGTACTGACCAGGCTTGCTGGAAGTGGAGCAATGCATGTGTTCCTGCATGACTCTACCGGGGTACTTTCCAGGCCTGCTGGCAACAGAGCAACACCAGAGATGAAAAATTTTACTCTGAAAATTTTAACTCGTGAGCCAAACCACCCTTATCGATTTCGAAAAACTATGATCAAGCTCAATCTTGTTTTTTTTTTTTGAATGAGTTGGCGAAAGGTGAACCATGTCTATCTATGGGGTAAGTGGGGAAGCCGAAGTAACCTGCACAACGATTCAATACTCCCTAAAAGACCAAGGCTCTGTGCTATTAATGGACCAAAACCAAGAAGTTGGAGTTCAACTAGTGTGTCGCCAATTGTTGTAGCTGCTACAACACCCTCCAAAATTTTGGCATGCATCTAATTTCGGAGCCTTCCTTGGATTTTTCCTTGATTTTTTCAAGCACTCGGGTTCATCCCATGAAACTGTGTTGAGTCTTTGCACCCTCCTCGCTTGATCATCCATCAAACATCTTTTTACATGATGGTCATAATGTCATGCTTGCAACCATGTTCTGGCTATGCATAAGGTACGTCTTCATGTGAGCAAATTGTATTCGCTATGTAAACATTTGACACACTCACACACAAATTTGTATGCACTGTCACGCAAGTGTCATCATAGTTGTTCAACGATCTATCACAAGTGTCGCGCTTGTCACTCGCACCGTCGTTCGGTCACGCTAAGTGAATTTTATCTTGATGGTTCGAGGTGTCTTGTCATCAAGTCATGTTGAGTGTGTGTTCACAAGGTCATGTATGTATGAAGTCACTAGTTCACACACTTAGTCATTCTACTAAAGCTATGTTGACCAGACCAACCCCAATAGCCAGACCTTTTCTGAGCTGCACTGGGCGGTTTCAGCCCTCATAGAACATATACTTTTGCCTAGAATTGCGCAGATTTTGAGGTTGCATCCCAGGAAGTCTGCACTACACAATCCTGGAATCGACTGGACTAACTGTCACCAGAACAACACAAAAGTTTCCCAGCAATTCATCTCAATCTGCGCTACCTGCAAGCAACATCACCCAAGCCTCTAGTTGGTCAGCTGGAGATTTTTCCCGGGAAGTGACCCTGGGCCTCACTCCTCCAAAAAATTGTGTAGAAGCTGCCAATCATGCCCGCTTCCATTGACTAAAGAAATTTCGAAGACATGCCAAACAGACACTTGTTTCTTGTCATTGCTCTTCCCTCAAAAATTGTGCAGTTTTTCCATCCAGACACCCTTGTCAATCGGCCTATTGCTCCTCCTGAAAAATACATAGTTTTCATGAGCAATCTCCCAACCGCCCAACATCCCGCTCGGCTCAAAAACTGTGTAGGGAAGTACAACAGGCCAACCTCCCAGCTCTGCACAGTTTTTTCCAGTAGTATCCCCAAAGAAATTGTGAATTTTTCACTGCTAGTCTCCCCCTATTGCCTACACTATCTACCTGAAAAAATTACGCAGATCTACCCTCTAGCCGAGCCAGATCCCACAGATAATCACTACCGATCTAGATTGCCCATCTCAGCCTCCCAGTGACCTCTACGTAGATTTTATGGACAGTGTTCAAATCTCGCATCACAGCTTGAAATGTGCTCCACACAGTTTCAGAGCCTTGTCCTCTCTCCTTGTCACCTACATCCGAAAGCGAAAGACAATGCATCATGGTAGACTAGGAGATTTTTCAATTTGATATCGTCTCGTCATGAGTGATTACAGATACAAGTACATGGATGAGACATGGCGTGACAACGAAAGGGATGAACAAGGAGCGCATACAAGGAGACTTTTTCGCGAACGGAGGAACACATCGAGCATGCCAAAGTACAAGCGAAGGATAGACATGCACATGCAACATCAAAAAAAAATGAAGACCATCAAAGACTCAGCACACCTTTCCATGTAGAGGTGAAGATATTATACACCAAGATCACATCCTTCACTCATCAGCACTGCAGCTCGACATGTACACCACCAACAACATGAACATACCAACTTTATCGTGTCAAGTCATGTCATGAGTCATCTCAGCCACATCACTACTGTGGGCCATACTGTTGTAATCAATGTAATGTAACGTGGAAGTCTAAGAGATCCACATGTAAATCTAAAGAGTCATGTAAAGTTGAAGAGTCATGTGAGTCAAACAATCATGAGAGAAGTCGAACAATCACAAGGGCTAGTTTTACCCTTGGCTATAAATACCTGTCATTTGTACATGTAAAGGACTTTTTCACCTTGGCTTCTCCCACATAACCTTGAGAGTCTGTAATATTTTCTTTGAGGAGCAAGCAGTGGCTCCAACACCCCACTATCAAGGTTAGTGATGTAATGGTGTACAGATATGTCTTGGAAATTTTGCTCAATTCAAAAGCCTGTTAACATACCGACACATTTTCACACATGTGTTATATTCGTTTGTAAGACTATTCTTTAGATGCTTTTAATACATGTTGATTTAACTTGCATTAAGATAGTTGAACTATTTTGGTTTTTTTAATACATATGTTGTTGGAAATGTGTTGTATCAGTTGCTAACGATTTCTTGGTCATGTGGGCTATCCCACTGGACACTCGACATATTCATTCTAGTTAACTTGTTATAACGCCCGTCACGCTCATGTGTACTATTCTGATGGGTGTTGTATGTGCTGTCATTTCACCTTGTGTTTGTGATTATCGCATTCGTGTGGACTACTCCGCCGAAAGTTGCGCATGTCGTGATGTGTTGCATATCCCTAGCAGAGTTAGGACTATTCCCTTTCAACCTCAAACTCACTTCCATCCTCTCCCTCTGTAGTGGATGAAGCTTGACACAAGTGATAGTAAGCACTCACCAATCATGTGAACCTCACTGTCCGAAGACAAAGAAATCCACTCTCACACACTAATAAGCAAGAGCTAAGGAAAATCTTTAAGATAATGGCAACCGAGCCATCATATCAGATGGGACTTGCACACCAAATGGTGTGAGGTCTAGTTTGGACTTCATACGAGGCATATCCCCTTAATTTTGGCGAGTCCATCACCGTCATCAATAGACCAATCTCCAACTAGGGTCAACTTTGACTCCTTTAACTCTCAAACAAAATTATAAATTTGACCCTTGTAGAGTCTTGTTTATAGCTCACGTCGGCCTATCCTATTTTTCATTAGTAATAGGGGTTGACATGGAATCCTCTCGAACCATGGTAGTTAAATGAGAATGTCAACTTATGGAGGCATAATTTTGGCATACAAACTTTGATTGGCATATTTCTTGCGTTGTTGGAAATGTGTTTGAGTTTAGTGGAGCATTACACGGCCTAGTGCTAAAGTGAGCAAGTTTTGACCTCAAAAGACATCATTTAATGCCTTAAAATGGCCCTTGAATATTTCAAACATAATTCTCCAAACTGGGACCTATCAATAAAAATGACCCTATGAGTTGATTCCTCTATTTTTTTCCATTTCGAAAGCATCAACATACATGAAAAATAATATTATTATCCAATCTAGATCATGAGATGATCTACTATAGGAGGTTAAGGTAGATTAATATGCCCCCAACTATTGATTACATGAAAGCCCATTGGGATGCTAACTATGGATATTTCTAAAGATGAATCTATATGATTGCAGTAACCTCCTCCTAATATATAAATTGTTATGAATATTCCACTTAAGGATTTCATCTCAAGAGAGTTCACAAGCATCTACAAAATCTATGTTATGTAGTGTTTATATTCAAAATTAAACTTTTAATTACAACCTTTATGTTTCGAATAATAACATAAGTTGAAAATGAAATAAAATAAGCTAAAACAAGTTCTAGATTGTCCACATCGTGAATACAAGATGTATTCTACAAAAGTCAATACGTGAAAACCCAATGAGAAGGTGAGGACTATGCCTTGATCTTCGAAATTTCACGCGATTAGCTCCACATATATGTAATGAGAGTTGACATGACATCCACTTGATACAATGGTGGTCAAATAAAGATCTCAACTTGTAAGAGGCATAACTTCAAACCCTGATTAAGGTGATCTTTACATTGTGGGAAAGACCTCAATTCGGGTAATGTTTTCTCTAGATTCTACAAATAACACTACCTTGCCTGGTTTTGTTGTCTTACTGCACACACATTTCATTTTCCAATCTTCCATGCATTTACCACAATTAAACATCCATGGATACCACAAAATTAAAACAACCATAGTTGAACCAAAACGTGATGCTCAACAAGTCTATAAGATGTTAGGAGTGCTACTCAACATCAAACTTGAACAAAGCATTAAGAATATAACTATAAAGTATTCATTTCGTTGAACCACAAATATGGATTTTTTGGTTCTTTTTACATAGCTTCTATTAGCGCTTGAAATTTCACCTCAGGCTGAGAAAGGCAAACTCCAAGGAAACATCAAACCACTTAGCCTCGTAGCTAGCCCTACGGGGCAGGAGAGGGCTCTCTCCAGTATATCTCGGCAAAGATCTTCAAAGGGCGGAGATAACCAATAAAGAACACTAATTTTAGGCTAGTAAACTGATAAAAGGTTTGATTTGATATTTTTAGGATTTTTGGTGGAAAATCGGGGAAAGGCAATTTTGGGTGTGGGGATTGGACACAGTTTTCGCAGGGGGCTCTTTGGGGCAAGATAGGAGACTGTATTTATGCCTTTGAAAGAGTTGGATGGATGAGAATGACTGGCGAGGAGCTAAGGAGATCAAGCAATCACCTTGAATTCCCCTTAAACATATGAAAACATTGATATTAAGCAAACTTAAAAGCAGAGCATGGTAATCATGAATTCTACTTTAACACTTCATTTGCCTAATTTGCAGAAGGAAAAGTAAGAAGATGATTCACATAAAAAACTTACAAGTACAAAGAGAAGCACACCATCAATACATGTAACCACAGGAATCCCAAAAAAGGACTGCGAAACCCTGGTCTTTCTTCCTTTGCCAAAATTGCAGAGATACAATGAGTAATACAATAGAAAGCTTTCTCCCTCAAGAGTCCAACCTCTCCAACCTCTGAAAATGATTGAGAAAATACATAATATAGGCAAGATAACAACTTTCCTTGCCTCTAGGGGTCGAGCTCATCATCCTAGGAGCTGTTTCAACCAATTCTAAACAAAGCACTACAATCTAGGCAGTCAAAACAACTTGCCTCTATAAGCTAGGAAACCAATTCATTCATTAAATGTTTGCTATTTCATGAATGAATCTTCTAGAATAGGTAAATAAGTGTCATGTCAACATGAAAATACATTAATTACATCAAAGAGGGTGAAAAATCCCATCACAAGTCAAAATTGGTCAAAGCTGGGCGAATTCCTGAGCTGTAGATGAAAAATTGAGAAAATGTGCTGATGCGTAGCGCCCTAATCCTGAACGCGTAGCGCGCCTTTGAGCCAACTTTTGAGGCACTTCCCGGCATCCAAATGAGGCAAACGTAGGCTTGTTGGAAATTTTTAGATGTCTACTTTCCAACCCAGGTGGAATTTCTCAATTTGGTGGTCATTTGCCCCTCCAAACTTGCAATCTCCCAAGACTGCTTCCTGTGTGTCAAAAAGGTGGCAGAAAGTCATTTTTTGCTTGTTTTTTGACCTTCTGGAAGCTCAAAACTTGATGGAATCTCTTGGAAATTGCTGAGCAAGTGTATTTTTGCATGAAAAATCCAAAAATACTGAGTTTTCATGCAATGGAGTTGCCCATCTTCAGCGTAGCGCGCGGCGCGCTACGCGTTGAGGGCAAAAACCTGTGTGTGGCACAAAAAATTCACAATTGACAAAATTTTCTCCAAATTTCTTGAAATTTGGGCTGGGAGTCCCCAATCAAGTACCATGCTCAGTCAAAGAGGCTTTGGCCAAAATTTGGAGTGGATCGGGCCTTTTTCTCCGTTTTAGTGCTTTGCTCAACCTCCTTGGATTTGGCGATTGTATTTTTGACATTTCTCTAAAACCATGACACCTGTGTAAAACGTGAAGGAGGTTTTTCTTCTTTGGCATGTTGTGGACAAAAACATCTCTCAGTTTCCCAAAATTCATCTTTGATTGCTCTGAAACATCTTTTAAGTGAAACTTATCCCGATGTATGAAACAAGGAATTTTGTCGAAATGAAGGGGATAAGAGGCTTCTAAATTCTTGGGGAAATTTTTGGAAATAGGGAGGGATGTTAGGAAGCAGGGGGAAGTGGAATCTCAGAGAATTAGTGAGGGGAAGGGGTCCAAAAGGGAAAAACACAGGCGCAATCTAGAAAATTGCCAGGTTGTAGCAAGAAACTAGGGTTTGTGCGAAAATGAGGAATTTGGCGGATCTAAGGGATGGGAAGCATTTAATAAGGTACTTTAAGGATAGGGGAAGGTGTATGAACATCAGGATACAAGTTTTGCCGATGATTTGACCGTCCAAGAGAAATTACCTTCAAAACCCTAGGAGAGGGAAATGACCTTACCTAGGCGCAACTGAAGCATGAACAAGGTGTAAAATGACTCATTCGACATTGACATGATAATGACAACCCTATGAATGATGATAGACTCAGCAGAATGATGACATGGATTGGAATTTGGGCAACTTTGAAAAGAGTGAAAGCAAACCCTTGACCTAATGCCTAGTGACCAAATTTTGCTTGAAAATTCACTGAAATGACAAAATTTGACCTTGACACTTCAAAATCACTTTGTAAGAGCACGTTTGATCACTGGAGGAAGGCTGGAAAGACTGAAACTAACATTGGCTCCAATGGGGATGGTAGCTCCTTGGAGGTGCCAAGAATCGCAGATCTCTGTAAGAGCTAGACAGTGCCTTCATCCATTGGGCGATGGAGTCATTATTTGACAAACAATACAAGACTTTGACTCATTTATTGACTGAAACTTGATTCAAACCGACTCAATTATGAAACCTACATGACTGAAAACTGACTCACAAATGACTCATTACTGACTTAACTAAAACAAGAACTTACAAAGCTTATTGAAGGGCAGCAGTCCATCAAGATTTGAAATCATGATGACAACCACCTGTGTTTCTTACAAGACAATATACCATCAAACTATATCAAAATGCCAATGCAACCAATCAAGCAGATGTCTTCTTGATTGATTCTCCTGATTAGATCTTCTGGTCAACAATACAAACCTATCACTGGGCATCCAAAAACATAGTTGACCATGGCTGCAACAAAACACTGTAATAAAAAATTTCACTGCTGGCTGCAACAAACTTGCTAGAGGATCGTAAAAAACATGAAGATTTGCCATTGCCACCTCCTGAAGAAAAAACAAGGTGTCCTTTGTTTCAAATTCTGATCTGCCTTCATCATGTGCTTCAGTAAAAGTATGCTCATGGGCTTCAAAAAACTCTGAACATGTAGATGAGCAGATCTCCTCTTGTAAAAACATTTCAACACATGAGACATATGAAGAATCTGAAAGGTAATCCTGTATGCTATGATCTTCTATAGTCTAACAATATGGTAGGTCATCTTCATATGATATCACAACCAAATTATCGAGTTCCTTATTACATTCTTCAATATTATCAGGCACAATATTATCATTTACATCGTCTACCACAAATTCGCTCAAAGAAACTTTTTCACTTGCTTGAGCAAAGATCTCACCTTGCTGTTCATGAGCAGACTGAATGACCTCCTCATGAAGACTCTGTTCTGATGAAATGGGAGCACTTAGATTTGTAACTTTGTTTTCTTCATGCCAAATGATCTCAACAGCCAAGTTTTTCTTTATAGGATTCGGCACAAGGTATTCTTGGTCATCATGATCTGAATGTTGATCTGAAATAGTTGACTTGACTGCATCACATGAATCTTGGCTACCCTGCACGCTGTCTTCTTCTGTGGGTAGATCTGAAATAGAACCCTCTCTTTCATCATTTTCAGCCATATGGCCATCTTCAAGCTGCTGATCTTGATTCTGCTACAAAATTTCCTGATCATCTTGATGGGTATCCACTAGGTTCTCTTCATGTTGTTGAAATGGATTCTCATACAGAGCCTCCATGATCTCAACATCCATAAAATTATCATCTTCATAATATTTCTCAAGGCTTTCAATAAAACTATAAGCATGCTTGCAACAGTCATGAACCAAATTTAATGATGGATAAGATGCTTGATATCTTTCAATGAACAAGGCATGAAAATCCTTTAAACAGTAAATACAAGCCTGCGGCAAACTTTCATACCATGATTGGGCTTTACCTTCCAGAGTGGCCAAGAATATCTTCATCAAGCAATCTTCAGGAAAATCCACCTTCAACTTGCGAATATGCATATGAAATCTAACTAGATGTAAAGCAGCATCCTTCTTACCATCATCATTAAATATAGGCAGATTCCTTGACCAATCTACCTTTGGAATTTTATTTTGAAAACCAAGGATGTGATCTCGGCTCAGGGGAGCGTATCTTCTTGCAATCCGATCCATCTTGAAAAGCTCAAAGCTACTGATCTCTCTGCAGTGAAGTCACCATGAAGCACAGGTTGTTGGATTCTTCAGTGAAAAGAGTCGCCAGGTGAATGATTTCAGCCTTGTCAGTGTCTAATCGTTGTCCACTATCAACAATCAGATCTGAACTTGATACATGTACTGGGGTAAAATGCAAATGAAGTGCTGTATTCACAAGCTCACGGAGATGGACTGAAGCAGCGTTTATCTACTTCCGCTTATGCAAAGCAAAAGCGTTTTGAAGGCTACCTGGCATAACTTTAGGCTCCGTCTAAGACTTATGAAACAAACACATCAATCCACAGACAAGTTTGTTCTCCCCAGTATGGTCTCCAATATGTTAGCGCTTGAAATTTCACCTCAGGCTGAGAAAGGAAAACTCCAAGGCAACATCAAACCACTTAGCCTCGTAGCTAGCCCTACGGGGCAGGAGAGGGCTCTCTCCGGTATATCTCGGCAAATATCTTCAAAGGGCGGAGATAACCAATAAAGAACACTGATTTTAGGCTAGTAAACTGATAAAAGGTTTGATTTGAGATTTTTAGGATTTTTGGTGGAAAATCGGGGAAAGGCAATTTTGGGTGCGGGGATTGGACACAGTTTTCACAGGGGGCTCTTTGGGGCAAGATAGGAGACTGTATTGATGCCTTTGAAAGAGTTGGATGGATGAGAATGACTGGTGAGGAGCTAAGGAGAGCAAGCAATCACCTTGAATTCCCCTTAAACAAATGAAAACATTGATATTAAGCAAACTTAAAAGCAGAGCATGGTAATCATGAATTCTACTTTAACACTTCATTTGCCTAATTTGCAGAAGGAAAAGTAAGAAGATGATTCACATAACAAACTTACAAGTACAAAGAGAAACACACCATCAATACATGTAACCACAGGAATCCCAAAAAAGGACTGCAAAACCCTGGTCTTTCTTCCTTTGCCAAAATTGCAGAGATACAATGAGTAATACAATAGAAAGCTTTCTCCCTCAAGAGTCCAACCTCTCCAACCTCTGAAAATGATTGAGAAAATACATAATATAGGCAAGCTAACACCTTTCCTTGCCTCTAGGGGTCGAGCTCATCATCCTAGGAGCTGTTTCAACCAATTCTAAACAAAGCACTACAATCTAGGCAGTCAAAACAACTTGCCTCTATAAGCTAGGAAACCAATTCATTCATTAAATGTTTGCTATTTCATGAATGAATCTTCTAGAATAGGTAAATAAGTGTCATGTCAACATGAAAATACATTAATTACATCAAAGAGGGTGAAAAATCCCATCACAAGTCAAAACTGGTCAAAGCTGGGCGAATTCCTGAGCTGTAGATGAAAAATTGAGAAAATGTGTTGATGCGTAGCGCCCCAATCCTGAACGCGTAGCGCGCCTTTGAGCCAACTTTTGAGGCACTTCCCGGCATCCAAATGAGGCAAACGTAGGCTTGTTGGAAATTTTTGGATGTCTACTTTCCAACCCAGGTGGAATTTCACAATTTGGTGGTCATTTGCCCCTCCAAAATTGCAATCTCCCAAGACTGCTTCCTGTGTGTCAAAAAGGTGGCAGAAAGTCATTTTTTGCTTGTTTTTTGACCTTCTGGAAGCTGAAAACTTGATGGAATCTCTTGGAAATTACTGAGAAAGTGTATTTTTGCATGAAAAATCCAAAAATGCTGAGTTTTCATGCAATGGAGTTGCCCATCTTCAGCGTAGCGCGAGGCGCGCTACGCGTTGAGGGCAAAAACCTGTGTGTGGCACAAAAAATTCACAATTGACAAAAATTTCTCCAAATTTCTTGAAATTTGGGCTGGGAGTCCCCAACCAAGTACCATGCTCAGTCAAAGAGGCTTTGGCCAAAATTTGGAGTGGATCGGGCCTTTTTCTCCGTTTTAGTGCTTTGCTCAACCTCCTTGGATCTGGCGATTGTATTTTTGACATTTCTCTAAAACCATGACACCTGTGTAAAATGTGAAGGAGGTTTTTCTTCTTTGGCATGTTGTGGACAAAAACCTCTCTCCGTTTTCCAAAATTCATCTTTGATTGCTCTGAAACATCTTTTAAGTGAAACTTATCCTGATGTATGAAACAAGGAATTTTGTCGAAATGAAGCGAAATGAAGGGGATAAGAGGCTTCTAAATTCTTGGGGAAATTTTTGGAAATAGGGAGGGATGTTAGAAAGTAGGGGGAAGTGGAATCTCAGAGATTGAGTGAGGGGAAGGGGTCCAAAAGGGCAAAACACAGGCGCAACCTAGAAAATTGCCAGGTTGTAGCAAGAAACTAGGGTTTGTGCGAAAATGAGGAATTTGGCGGATCTAAGGGATGGGAAGCATTTAATAAGGTACTTTAAGGATAGGGAAAGGTGTATGAACATCAGGATGCAAGTTTTGCCGATGATTTGACCGTCCAAGAGAAATTACCTCCAAAACCCTAGGAGAGGGAAATGACCTTACCTAGGCACAACTGAAGCATGAACAAGGTGTAAAATGACTCATTCGACACTGACATGATAATGAAAACCCTATGAATGATGATAGACTGAGCAGAATGATGACATGGATTGGCATTTGGGCAACTTTGAAAAGAGTGAAAGCAAACCCTTGACCTAATGCCTAGTGACCAAATTTTGCTTGAAAATTCACTGAAATGACAAAATTTGACCTTGACACTTCAAAATCACTTTGTAAGAGCACGTTTGATCACTGGAGGAAGGCTGGAAAGACTGACACTAACATTGGCTCCAATGGGGATGGTAGCTCCTTGGAGGTGCCAAGAATCGCAGATCTCTGTAAGTGCTAGACAGTGCCTTCATCCATTGGGCGATGGAGTCATTATTTGACAAACAATACAAGACTTTGACTCATTTATTGACTGAAACTTGATTCAAACCGACTCAATTATGAAACCTACATGACTGAAAACTGACTCACAAATGACTCATGACTGACTTAACTAAAACAAGAACTTACAAAGCTTATTGAAGGGCAGCAGCCCATCAAGATTTGTAATCATGATGACAACCACCTGTGTTTCTTACAAGACAATATACCATCAAATTATATCAAAATGCCAATGCAACCAATCAAGCAGATGCCTTCTTGATTGATTATCCTGATTAGATCTTCTGGTCAACAATACAAACCTATCACTGGGCATCCAAAAACATAATTGACCATGGCTGCAACAAAACACTGTAATAAAAACTTTCACTGCTGGCTGCAACAAACTTGCTAGAGGATCGTAAAAAACATGAAGATTTTCCATTGCCACCTCCTGCTGAAAAAACAAGGTGTCCTTTGTTTCAAATTCTGATCTGCCTTCATCATGTGCTTCAGTAAAAGTATGCTCATGGGCTTCAAAAAACTCTGAACATGTAGATGAGCAGATCTCCTCTTGTAAAAACATTTCAACACATGAGACATATGAAGAATCTGAAAGGTAATCCTGTATGCTATGATCTTCTGTAGTCTGACAATATGGTAGGTCATCTTCATATGATATCACAACCAAATTATCAAGTTCCTTATTACATTCTTCAATATTATCAAGCACAATATTATCATTTACATCGTCTACCACAAATTCACTCAAAGAAACTTTTTCACTTGCTTGAGCAAAGATCTCACCTTGCTGTTCATGAGCAGACTGAATGACCTCCTCATGAAGACTCTGTTCTGATGAAATGGGAGCACTTAGATTTGTAACTTTGTTTTCTTCATGCCAAATGATCTCAACAACCAAGTTTTTCTTTATAGGATTCGGCACAAGGTATTCTTGGTCATCATGATCTGAATGTTGATCTGAAATAGTTGACTTGACTGCATCACATGAATCTTGACTACCTTGCACGCTGTCTTCTTCTGTGGGTAGATCTGAAATAGAACCCTCTCTTTCATCATTTTCAGCCATATGGCCATCTTCAAGTTGTTGATCTTGATTCTGCTGCAAAATTTCCTGATCATCTTGATGGGTATCCACTAGGTTCTCTTCATGTTGCTGAAATGGATTCTCATACAGAGCCTCCATGATCTCAACATCCATAAAATTATCATCTTCATAATATTTCTCAAGGCTTTCAATAAAACTATAAGCATGCTTGCAACAGTCATGAACCAAATTTAATGATGGATAAGATGCTTGATATCTTTCAATGAACAAGGCATGAAAATCCTTTAAACAGTAAATACAAGCCTGCGGCAAACTTTCATACCATGATTGGGCTTTACCTTCCAGAGTGGCCAAGAATATCTTCATCAAGAAATCTTCAGGAAAATCCACCTTCAACTTGCGAATATGCATATGAAATCTAACTAGATGTAAAGCAGCATCCTTCTCAATGTTGCACGAAGCGGGAGCGAAGCGGGAGCGAAGCGGGAGCGAAGCGGAAGCGCGGAAGCGGAAGCAGGAGCGCGGAAGCGTCATTTTCCAAAAATCTAGGAAGCGAAGCGTCCGCGGAAGCGTCTGCTATATATATATATATATATTTATATTTTTTTGCATTTATACTCAAAACAAACATCCCAAATACCAAATTAATTGTAGAAGACATGAAAACATGCATATTTTTGCATAAATCAAGATAGATATGGCATCCATGATTCCATTGTAGTTACTAGTATGTACAACAATCATCTATATTCTAGCTATTACAAACATACATCAAATTTTTAAGCATATTATAAAACATAAAACATTTAAGCATATTATAAAACGTAAAACATAGAGCATATTATGATTTATCTAGCAAGTGAGCAACTGTCAACATTTGTCATGTCCAAAATTCAAATAATAATGTTTACAAAATATGTCACTTGGTCACCGCCAAGCCAAAAAGGTTCAAAATTCAAATTCACAAGTCTACAAGTCTAATGAGTAATCTATGACAAAAAGTAGTAGATTGTGAATATATCTACTAATCTCTCCTCCTTCCACCACGAATAGAACGTGGTGGCGGGCCTCCACGTGGTGGCAATGAAGAAGATGGTGCCTGTGGAAGTCGTGGCACTGAAACTGATGAAGAAGAACCCCCTGTTGTTGGTGTTGAACCATGGAACCTAGGAACCAAGGGACCAGATGGGGGTGGGGGTGGTGGCATATCAACACGGTCATCATCATCCTAGAATCGCTCAAAAAATTCATGCAAAAAAAAAACACTAGTTAACAAAAAAATTAAAAACATGAATAATTGAATTAGAGAAATGCTTTATAAGGGAAAATTGGAAAATTCATACCACAATGGACATACCTGGAAAAGAGCATCCTCTAATTGCTCTAGTCGCAACACTCCATCCTCCAAATTGGGCTCCTCTGGATTCTTGTCCCAAATCAACAAGTCTTTATTAGACTTTGCATCTTCACAGTAATGGGACAACAATCGCAAGTTGTAATGAACATAAACCAAGCTCTCTGCCCAGTCTAAATTCAACCTGTTCCTTTTAACACTGTGGATGAAAGAATAAGAGCTCCAACACCTCTCTGCAGAAGAAGTGTTTACCACCTGTGATAGCACCCGCAATGCCAAACTCTGTAGAAGTGGAGTACCCCCTCCATGCATGTTCCACCACTCAAGAGCATAAAAAGTCTCTCGATCTCTAATTGCATGCATGCTCCCAAATGGACCAGTGTTGAGCGTATAGTTGCTCACCTGTCTCCGTACCAATGCAGCCTCCTCCTCATCAGGGATTAATTTACTCAATGCAGCCATATATTTTTGGTGAACCTCTTGATCTTGGTGTGGTTTTCTCTTGCTTCCCCCCCCAGGTGCTGGTGTTGAAAGCCATGATGGATGATAGTATTTAGGTGTCAAAACATATGCTAATGCATGCAATGGAATATTTAGCATTTCCCATCGGTTTTGCACCTCTACATGAATATAATTGTACAAGGTGGTATCTCTAGGCTCAACAATGTCTTTAATCTGCCCCAACATGCTATCCATTTGCTCATACACCTCCCCAATTACTGGTCGATCTGAATCTGCAAACTTGATCATGTAATAAATTGGTTTGGTGAATTGCAAAATATATTTAACCTGTGACCAAAAGTAACTGTCAAGAACAGTGTCCTTGACTGCATTAGCACCATCTGTGTCAGTGTTAATTTCATCCCATGTTTCAGCACACACCAGATTAGTTAAAGCTTGTCTCACCTTCACTAGCCGCCTAAAGGTGAGGTAATAACTAGCAAATCTTGTCTTTGCAATTTTAAGCAATTGCAACTTGGAGTAAGTGCCATAGAAGTAGTTTACCCTTGTATGCCCTGTGATGAATTTAATGAGCTGCTTCCCTTTCCTGTAAACCTCAGCAATCCACCCACAATCTTTGTGTTTCACAATATCATGCATCAAAAGGTTCAATGTGTGAACCAGGCACCCAGACCAAAAGATGTTTGGATGAGTACGCTCAATAATTTTTCCTGCTGCCTTACAATTTGCTGCATTATCTGTGATCACTTGAACCACATTATTCGGACCAACATCTTTGATTGATTTCAATAGGAGATCTGCAATGTTTTGTGCAGTTGCACTGATGGAGGAGGAGTCATGACATGCAATAAATACTGCACCACTAGAAGAAACACCAAGAACATTTATCAAATGTTGGTTTCTAATATTTGTCCACCCATCTGATACAATGGATACCCCAGAATCCACCCACTCATTTGTAAAACGTGTCAAAGCTCTTTGAACCTTAGCTTTCTCTCTTTCTAATAACACTGTTCTAGCTTTCTCATAGTTGGGGGCCTTGTATCCTTTTGGGGCTTCATTGATGGCCTTTACCATGTCATGCCAATAGGGAGAGCGAAGCACATTGAATGGTACACCGCAAGCACAAAGAAAACGGACTATCTTTCCATCCACATCATCCCTCCCAGCAACATTAAGGAAATCCCCTATTGTTCTTCTACCTCCAGAGGTTGCAGAAGTACCATGAGGAGATGAGCAACTACCAAATTTAGAGGTTGCACTTGATTCAAAATGAGTTTTTGGTTTCTTGTTTTTTTGTTGTGCAGCCATCTCTATTTGGATGTATTTTCTTCTTTCTTCAGTTGAAATGTTTGGGCAAATTTGTACCCCCACAGAACCCTTTTTTTCATCACTGTCCAGCACCCCACAAAGATGCCTCCTCAGACGAGTATATGAACCACAATATGGTTTTCCTCCATGACAACCATGAGGGCACACAAATTTGTAAGATCCACCACCCTTTCCCCCATCAAGTTTGGTCACATAGTTCCACAAGGGTGTTGATGTAGCTTTCCCATCTTGTGTTTCAGTGTCCCCTTCAAGTTCATCCCCTTCCTCTTCAAACCCTTCCTCCTCATCATACATTGGGTCACTACTATTAGGACCATCACCAATGTCCTCTTCTGTTTCTTCCCTTCTATTCTTCACCCTTGCCATCATTAAAACCAAGAGTGGAATGATACATAGAAGCCAAAAGAACACCATCTTGGAATATGGATATAGGTGGTGGACAACCTGTAAATAAAGGAGCAAGTAGAAACAATGGGAAAGAGTAGGAGAGGGAGGAGAAAAATACAAATTTTTTTTCAAAAAAACAAGGGAGTTTGGGGTTTGAACTTACCTCTTTAGCTCTTGTAGATGAAGTCCTCCAAGCTCTTGCTCCAAGCTCCTCCTCCTTCTCCTAGCTCCTCCTTCTTCACTCCTCCAAGCTCTCCTCTCTTCTCCTCTCCTTTCCTCTCTTCTCTTCTCCTCTCCTCTCTTCTCTTCTCCAACTCTCATAAACTCAAAGTGAGAAAATGAGGAATGAATGGGGGCTTTATTCTTTTCATTCCTCACCCTAAACTCACCCTAACCCACCCCCTCAATGCTAACTTAAGTTAACTTTAAAAAAAAATAAAAAAAAATGATGTATTTTTCCCTTGCCCGCGCGGTTTTGGAGGAAGCGCTCCGAAGCGCTGCGTGAAGCGCACGCTTCCGGGCCCGAAGTGTGGCGCTTCGGGGCCCACGCTTCCTAAAATCCAAGAAGCGCTTTAAAAAATCCGAATCGCGCTTCGCAGTTTTTGGAATCGCGCTTCCTGGGGCGCTTCCGGAACGCTTCCGTACGGAGCGTGATTCCGGCCTAGGATCCGGGGGGGGGGGGGGGGCGCTTCCTGCAACGTTGATCCTTCTTACCATCATCATTAAATATAGGCAGATTCCTTGACCAATCTACCTTTGGAATTTTATTTGGAAAACCAGGGATGTGATCTCGGCTCAAGGGAACGTATCTTCTTGCAATCCGATCCATCTTGAAAAGCTCAAAGCTACTGATCTCTCTACAGTGAAGTCACCATGAAGCACAGGTTGCTGGATTCTTCAGTGAAAAGAGTCGCCAGGTGAATGATTTCAGCCTTCTTAGTGTATGATCGTTGTCCACTATCAACAATCAGATCTGAACTTGATACATGTACTGGGGTAAAATGCAAATGAAGTGTTGTATTCACAAGCTCACGGAGATGGACTGAAGCAACGTTTATCTACTTCCGCTTATGCAAAGCAAAAGCGTTTCGAAGGCTACCTGGCATAACTTCAGGCTCCGTCTAAGACTTATGAAACAAACACATCAATCCACAGACAAGTTTGTTCTCCCCAGTATGGTCGCCAATATGTTAGCGCTTGAAATTTCACCTCAGGCTGAGAAAGGCAAACTCCAAGGCAACATCAAACCACTTAGCCTCGTAGCTAGCCCTACGGGCAGGAGAGGGCTCTCTCCGGTATATCTCGGCAAAGATCTTCAAAGGGCGGAGATAACCAATAAAGAACACTGATTTTAGGCTAGTAAACTGATAAAAGGTTTGATTTGAGATTTTTAGGATTTTTGGTGGAAAATCGGGGAAAGGCAATTTTGGGTGCGGGGATTGGACACAGTTTTCGCAGGGGGCTCTTTGGGGCAAGATAGGAGACTGTATTGATGCCTTTGAAAGAGTTGGATGGATGAGAATGACTGGTAAGGAGCTAAGGAGAGCAAGAAATCACCTTGAATTCCCCTTAAACAGATGAAAACATTGATATTAAGCAAACTTAAATGCAGAGCATGGTAATCATGAATTCTACTTTAACACTTCATTTGCCTAATTTGCAGAAGGAAAAGTAAGAATATGATTCACATAACAAACTTACAAGTACAAAGAGAAACACACCATCAATACATGTAACCACAGGAATCCCAAAAAAGGACTACAAAACCCTGGTCTTTCTTCCTTTGCCAAAATTGCAGAGATACAATGAGTAATACAATAGAAAGCTTTCTCCCTCAAGAGTCCAACCTCTCCAACCTCTGAAAATGATTGAGAAAATACATAATATAGGCAAGATAACACCTTTCCTTGCCTCTAGGGTTCTAGCTCATCATCCTAGGAGCTGTTTCAACCAATTCTAAACAAAGCACTACAATCTAGGCAGTCAAAACAACTTGCCTCTATAAGCTAGGAAACCAATTCATTCATTAAATGTTTGCTATTTCATGAATGAATCTTCTAGAATAGGTAAATAAGTGTCATGTCAACATGAAAATACATTAATTACATCAAAGAGGGTGAAAAATCCCATCACAAGTCAAAACTGGTCAACGCTGGGCGAATTCCTGAGCTGTAGATGAAAAATTGAGAAAATGTGTTGATACGTAGCGCCCTAATCCTGAACGCGTAGCGCGCCTTTGAGCCAACTTTTGAGGCACTTCCCGGCATCCAAATGAGGAAAAAGTAGGCTTGTTGGAAAGGTCTGGATGTCTACTTTCCAACCCAAGTGGAATTTCTCAATTTGGTGGTAATTTTCCACTCCAAAATCCCAATCTCCCAAGACTGCTTCCTGTGTGTCAAAAAAGAGGCAGAAAGTCATTTTTTGCTTGTTTTTTGACCTTCTCGAAGCTGAAAACTTGATGGAATCTCTTGGAAATTGCTGAGAAAGTGTATTTTTGCATGAAAAATCCAAAAATGCTGAGTTTTCATGCAATGGAGTTTCCCATCTTCAGCGTAGCGCGCGGCGCGCTACGCGTTGAGGGCAAAAACCTGTGTGTGGCACAAAAAATTCACAATTGACAAAATTTTCTCCAAATTTCTTGAAATTTGGGCTGGGAGTCCCCAACCAAGTACCATGCTCATTCAAAGAGGCTTTGGCCAAAATTTGGAGTGGATCGGGCCTTTTTCTCCGTTTTAGTGCTTTGCTCAACCTCCTTGGATCTGGCGATTGTATTTTTGACATTTCTCTAAAACCATGACACCTGTGTAAAATGTGAAGGAGGTTTTTCTTCTTTGGCATGTTGTGGACAAAAACCTCTCTCAGTTTTCCAAAATTCATCTTTGATTGCTCTGAAACATCTTTTAAGTGAAACTTATCCTGATGTATGAAACAAGGAATTTTGTCGAAATGAAGCGAAATGAAGGGGATAAGAGGCTTCTAAATTCTTGGGGAAATTTTTGGAAATAGGGAGGGATGTTAGAAAGTAGGGGGAAGTGGAATCTCAGAGATTGAGTGAGGGGAAGGGGTCCAAAAGGGCAAAACACAGGCGCAACCTAGAAAATTGCCAAGTTGTAGCAAGAAACTAGGGTTTGTGCGAAAATGAGGAATTTGGCGGATCTAAGGGATGGGAAGCATTTAATAAGGTACTTTAAGGATAGGGAAAGGTGTATGAACATCAGGATGCAAGTTTTTCCGATGATTTGACCGTCCAAGAGAAATTACCTCCAAAACCCTAGGAGAGGGAAATGACCTTACCTAGGCACAACTGAAGCATGAACAAGGTGTAAAATGACTCATTTGACACTGACATGATAATGAAAACCCTATGAATGATGATAGACTGAGCAGAATGATGACATGGATTGGCATTTGGGCAACTTTGAAAAGAGTGAAAGCAAACCCTTGACCTAATGCCTAGTGACCAAATTTTGCTTGAAAATTCACTGAAATGACAAAATTTGACCTTGACACTTCAAAATCACTTTGTAAGAGCATGTTTGATCACTGGAGGAAGGTTGGAAAGACTGACACTAACATTGGCTCCAATGGGGATGGTAGCTCCTTGGAGGTGCCAAGAATCGCAGATCTCTGTAAGTGCTAGACAGTGCCTTCATCCATTGGGCGATGGAGTCATTATTTGACAAACAATACAAGACTTTGACTCATTTATTGACTGAAACTTGATTCAAACCGACTCAATTATGAAACCTACATGACTGAAAACTGACTCACAAATGACTCATGACTGACTTAACTAAAACAAGAACTTACAAAGCTTATTGAAGGGCAGCAATCCATCAAGATTTGTAATCATGATGACAACCACCTGTGTTTCTTACAAGACAATATACCATCAAATTATATCAAAATGCCAATGCAACCAATCAAGCAGATGCCTTCTTGATTGATTATCCTGATTAGATCTTCTGGCCAACAATACAAACCTATCACTGGGCATCCAAAAACATAGTTGACCATGGCTGCAACAAAACACTGTAATAAAAACTTTCACTGCTGGCTGCAACAAACTTGCTAGAGGATCGTAAAAAACATGAAGATTTTCCATTGCCACCTCCTGCTGAAAAAAAAAGGTGTCCTTTGTTTCAAATTCTGATCTGCCTTCATCATGTGCTTCAGTAAAAGTATGCTCATGGGCTTCAAAAAACTCTGAACATGTAGATGAGCAGATCTCCTCTTGTAAAAACATTTCAACACATGAGACATATGAAGAATCTGAAAGGTAATCCTGTATGCTATGATCTTCTGTAGTCTGACAATATGGTAGGTCATATTCATATGATATCACAACCAAATTATCGAGTTCCTTATTACATTCTTCAATATTATCAAGCACAATATTATCATTTACATCATCTACCACAAATTCGCTCAAAGAAACTTTTTCACTTGCTTGAGCAAAGATCTCACCTTGCTGTTCATGAGCAGACTGAATGACCTCCTCATGAAGACTCTGTTCTGATGAAATGGGAGCACTTAGATTTGTAACTTTGTTTTCTTCATGCCAAATGATCTCAACAACCAAGTTTTTCTTTATAGGATTCGGCACAAGGTATTCTTGGTCATCATGATCTGAATGTTGATCTGAAATAGTTGACTTGACTGCATCACATGAATCTTGACTACCCTGCACGCTGTCTTCTTCTGTGGGTAGATCTGAAATAGAACCCTCTCTTTCATCATTTTCAGCCATATGGCCATCTTCAAGTTGTTGATCTTGATTCTGCTGCAAAATTTCCTGATCATCTTGATGGGTATCCACTAGGTTCTCTTCATGTTGCTGAAATGGATTCTCATACAGAGCCTCCATGATCTCAACATCCATAAAATTATCATCTTCATAATATTTCTCAAGGCTTTCAATAAAACTATAAGCATGCTTGCAACAGTCATGAACCAAATTTAATGATGGATAAGATGCTTGATATCTTTCAATGAACAAGGCATGAAAATCCTTTAAACAGTAAATACAAGCCTGCGGCAAACTTTCATACCATGATTGGGCTTTACCTTCCAGAGTGGCCAAGAATATCTTCATCAAGAAATCTTCAGGAAAATCCACCTTCAACTTGCGAATATGCATATGAAATCTAACTAGATGTAAAGCAGCATCCTTCTCAATGTTGCACGAAGCGGGAGCGAAGCGGAAGCGCGGAAGCGGAAGCAGGAGTGCGGAAGCGTCATTTTCCAAAAATCTAGGAAGCGAAGCGACCGCGGAAGCGTATGCTATATATATATATATATATATATTTTTTATATTTTTTTGCATTTATACTCAAAACAAACATCCCAAATACCAAATTAATTGTAGAAGACATGAAAACATGCATATTTTTGCATAAATCAAGATAGATATGGCATCCATGATTCCATTGTAGTTACTAGTATGTACAACAATCATCTATATTCTAGCTATTACAAACATACATCAAATTTTTAAGCTTATTATAAAACATAAAACATTTAAGCATATTATAAAACATAGAGCATATTATGATTTATCTAGCAAGTGAGCAACTGTCAACATTTGTCATGTCCAAAATTCAAATAATAATGTTTACAAAATATGTCACTTGGTCACCGCCAAGCCAAAAAGGTTCAAAATTCAAATTCACAAGTCTACAAGTCTAATGAGTAATCTATGACAAAAAGTAGTAGATTGTGAATATATCTACTAATCTCTCCTCCTTCCACCACGAATAGAACGTGGTGGCAATGAAGAAGATGGTGCCTGTGGAAGTCGTGGCACTGAAACTGATGAAGAAGAACCCCCTGTTGTTGGTGTTGAACCATGGAACCTAGGAACCAAGGGACCAGATGGGGGTGGGGGTGGTGGCATATCAACACGGTCATCATCATCCTAGAATCGCTCAAAAAATTCATGCAAAAAAAAAACACTAGTTAACAAAAAAATTAAAAACATGAATAATTGAATTAGAGAAATGCTTTATAAGGGAAAATTGGAAAATTCATACCACAATGGACATACCTGGAAAAGAGCATCCTCTAATTGCTCTAGTCGCAACACTCCATCCTCCAAATTGGGCTCCTCTGGATTCTTGTCTCAAATCAACAAGTCTTTATTAGACTTTGCATCTTCACAGTAATGGGACAACAATCGCAAGTTGTAATGAACATAAACCAAGCTCTCTGCCCGGTCTAAATTCAACCTGTTCCTTTTAACACTGTGGATGAAAGAATAAGAGCTCCAACACCTCTCTGCAGAAGAAGTGTTTACCACCTGTGATAGCACCCGCAATGCCAAACTCTGTAGAAGTGGAGTACCCCCTCCATGCATGTTCCACCACTCAAGAGCATAAAAAGTCTCTCGATCTCTAATTGCATGCATGCTCCCAAATGGACCAGTGTTGAGCGTATAGTTGCTCACCTGTCTCCGTACCAATGCAGCCTCCTCCTCATCAGGGATTAATTTACTCAATGCAGCCATATATTTTTGGTGAACCTCTTGATCTTGGTGTGGTTTTCTCCTGCTTCCCCCCCCAGGTGCTGGTGTTGAAAGCCATGATGGATGATAGTATTTAGGTGTCAAAACATATGCTAATGCATGCAATGGAATATTTAGCATTTCCCATCGGTTTTGCACCTCTACATGAATATAATTGTACAAGGTGGTATCTCTAGGCTCAACAATGTCTTTAATCTGCCCCAACATGCTATCCATTTGCTCATACACCTCCCCAATTACTGGTCGATCTGAATCTGCAAACTTGATCATGTAATAAATTGGTTTGGTGAATTGCAAAATATATTTAACCTGTGACCAAAAGTAACTGTCAAGAACAGTGTCCTTGACTGCATTAGCACCATCTGTGTCAGTGTTAATTTCATCCCATGTTTCAGCACACACCAGATTAGTTAAAGCTTGTCTCACCTTCACTAGCCGCCTAAAGGTGAGGTAATAACTAGCAAATCTTGTCTTTGCAATTTTAAGCAATTGCAACTTGGAGTAAGTGCCATAGAAGTAGTTTACCCTTGTATGCCCTGTGATGAATTTAATGAGCTGCTTCCCTTTCCTGTAAACCTCAGCAATCCACCCACAATCTTTGTGTTTCACAATATCATGCATCAAAAGGTTCAATGTGTGAACCAGGCACCCAGACCAAAAGATGTTTGGATGAGTACGCTCAATAATTTTTCCTGCTGCCTTACAATTTGCTGCATTATCTGTGATCACTTGAACCACATTATTCGGACCAACATCTTTGATTGATTTCAATAGGAGATCTGCAATGTTTTGTGCAGTTGCACTGATGGAGGAGGAGTCATGACATGCAATAAATACTGCACCACTAGAAGAAACACCAAGAACATTTATCAAATGTTGGTTTCTAATATTTGTCCACCCATCTGATACAATGGATACCCCAGAATCCACCCACTCATTTGTAAAACGTGTCAAATCTCTTTGAACCTTAGCTTTCTCTCTTTCTAATAACACTGTTCTAGCTTTCTCATAGTTGGGGGCCTTGTATCCTTTTGGGGCTTCATTGATGGCCTTTACCATGTCATGCCAATAGGGAGAGCGAAGCACATTGAATGGTACACCGCAAGCACAAAGAAAACGGACTATCTTTCCATCCACATCATCCCTCCCAGCAACATTAAGGAAATCCCCTATTGTTCTTCTACCTCCAGAGGTTGCAGAAGTACCATGAGGAGATGAGCAACTACCAAATTTAGAGGTTGCACTTGATTCAGAATGAGTTTTTGGTTTCTTGTTTTTTTGTTGTGCAGCCATCTCTATTTGGATGTATTTTCTTCTTTCTTCAGTTGAAATGTTTGGGCAAATTTGTACCCCCACAGAACCCTTTTTTTCATCACTGTCCAGCACCCCACAAAGATGCCTCCTCAGACGGGTATATGAACCACAATATGGTTTTCCTCCATGACAACCATGAGGGCACACAAATTTGTAAGATCCACCACCCTTTCCCCCATCAAGTTTGGTCACATAGTTCCACAAGGGTGTTGATGTAGCTTTCCCATCTTGTGTTTCAGTGTCCCCTTCAAGTTCATCCCCTTCCTCTTCAAACCCTTCCTCCTCATCATACATTGGGTCACTACTATTAGGACCATCACCAATGTCCTCTTCTGTTTCTTCCCTTCTATTCTTCACCCTTGCCATCATTAAAACCAAGAGTGGAATGATACATAGAAGCCAAAAGAACACCATCTTGGAATATGGATATAGGTGGTGGACAACCTGTAAATAAAGGAGCAAGTAGAAACAATGGGAAAGAGTAGGAGAGGGAGGAGAAAAATACAAATTTTTTTTCAAAAAAACAAGGGAGTTTGGGGTTTGAACTTACCTCTTTAGCTCTTGTAGATGAAGTCCTCCAAGCTCTTGCTCCAAGCTCCTCCTCCTTCTCCTAGCTCCTCCTTCTTCACTCCTCCAAGCTCTCCTCTCTTCTCCTCTCCTTTCCTCTCTTCTCTTCTCCTCTCCTCTCTTCTCTTCTCCAACTCTCATAAACTCAAAGTGAGAAAATGAGGAATGAATGGGGGCTTTATTCTTTTCATTCCTCACCCTAAACTCACCCTAACCCACCCCCTCAATGCTAACTTAAGTTAACTTTAAAAAAAAATTAAAAAAAATGATGTATTTTTCCCTTGCCCGCGCGGTTTTGGAGGAAGCGCTCCGAAGCGCTGCGTGAAGCGCACGCTTCCGGGCCCGAAGTGTGGCGCTTCGGGGCCCACGCTTCCTAAAATCCAAGAAGCGCTTTAAAAAATCCGAATCGCGCTTCGCAGTTTTTGGAATCGCGCTTCCTGGGGCGCTTCCGGAACGCTTCCGTACGGAGCGCGATTCCGGCCTAGGATCCGGGGGGGGGGGGGCGCTTCCTGCAACGTTGATCCTTCTTACCATCATCATTAAATATAGGCAGATTCCTTGACCAATCTACCTTTGGAATTTTATTTGGAAAACCAGGGATGTGATCTCGGCTCAAGGGAACGTATCTTCTTGCAATCTGATCCATCTTGAAAAGCTCAAAGCTACTGATCTCTCTACAGTGAAGTCACCATGAAGCACAGGTTGCTGGATTCTTCAGTGAAAAGAGTCGCCAGGTGAATGATTTCAGCCTTCTCAGTGTCTAATCGTTGTCCACTATCAACAATCAGATCTGAACTTGATACATGTACTGGGGTAAAATGCAAATGAAGTGTTGTATTCACAAGCTCACGGAGATGGACTGAAGCAACGTTTATCTACTTCCGCTTATGCAAAGCAAAAGCGTTTCGAAGGCTACCTGGCATAACTTCAGGCTCCGTCTAAGACTTATGAAACAAACACATCAATCCACAGACAAGTTTGTTCTCCCCAGTATGGTCGCCAATATGTTAGCGCTTGAAATTTCACCTCAGGCTGACAAAGGCAAACTCCAAGGCAACATCAAACCACTTAGCCTCGTAGCTAGCCCTACGGGGCAGGAGAGGGCTCTCTCCGGTATATCTCGGCAAAGATCTTCAAAGGGCGGAGATAACCAATAAAGAACACTGATTTTAGGCTAGTAAACTGATAAAAGGTTTGATTTGAGATTTTTAGGATTTTTGGTGGAAAATCGGTGAAAGGCAATTTTGGGTGCGGGGATTGGACACAGTTTTCGCAGGGGGCTCTTTGGGGCAAGATAGGAGACTGTATTGATGCCTTTGAAAGAGTTGGATGGATGAGAATGACTGGTGAGGAGGTAAGGAGAGCAAGCAATCACCTTGAATTCCCCTTAAACAGATGAAAACATTGATATTAAGCAAACTTAAATGCAGAGCATGGTAATCATGAATTCTACTTTAACACTTCATTTGCCTAATTTGCAGAAGGAAAAGTAAGAATATGATTCACATAACAAACTTACAAGTACAAAGAGAAACACACCATCAATACATGTAACCACAGGAATCCCAAAAAAGGACTGCAAAACCCTGGTCTTTCTTCCTTTGCCAAAATTGCAGAGATACAATGAGTAATACAATAGAAAGCTTTCTCCCTCAAGAGTCCAACCTCTCCAACCTCTGAAAATGATTGAGAAAATACATAATATAGGCAAGATAACACCTTTCCTTGCCTCTAGGGTTCTAGCTCATCATCCTAGGAGCTGTTTCAACCAATTCTAAACAAAGCACTACAATCTAGGCAGTCAAAACAACTTGCCTCTATAAGCTAGGAAACTAATTCATTCATTAAATGTTTACTATTTCATGAATGAATCTTCTAGAATAGGTAAATAAGTGTCATGTCAACATGAAAATACATTAATTACATCAAAGAGGGTGAAAAATGCCATCACAAGTCAAAACTGGTCAACGCTGGGTGAATTCCTAAGCTGTAGATGAAAAATTGAGAAAATGTGCTGATACGTAGCGCCCTAATCCTGAACGCGTAGCGCGCCTTTGAGCCAACTTTTGAGGCACTTCCCGGCATCCAAATGACGCAAAAGTAGGCTTGTTGGAAAGGTCTGGATGTCTAATTTCCAACCCAAGTGGAATTTCTCAATTTGGTGGTAATTTGCCACTCCAAAATGGCAATCTCCCAAGACTGCTTCCTATGTGTCAAAAAGGTGGCAGAAAGTCATTTTTTGCTTGTTTTTTGACCTTCTGGAAGCTCAAAAATTGATGGAATCTCTTGGAAATTGCTGAGAAAGTATATTTTTGCATGAAAAATCCAAAAATTCTGAGTTTTCATGAAATGGAGTTGCCCATCTTCAGGGTAGCGCGCGGCGCGCTACGCATTGAAGGCAAAAACCTGTGTGTGGCACAAAAAATTCACAATTGACAAAATTTTCTCCAAATTTCTTGAAATTTGGGTTGGGAGTCCCCAATCAAGTACCATGCTCAGTCAAAGAGGCTTTGGCCAAAATTTGGAGTGGTTCGGGCCTTTTTCTCTGTTTTAGTGCTTTGCTCAACCTCCTTGGATCTAGCGATTGTATTTTTGACATTTCTCTAAAACCATGACACACGTGTAAAACGTGAAGAAGGTTTTTCTTATTTGGCATGTTGTGGACAAAAACCTCTCTCAGTTTTCCAAAATTCATCTTTGATTGCTCTGAAACATCTTTTAAGTGAAACTTATCCCGATGTATGAAACAAGGAATTTTGTCGAAATGAAGCGAAATGAAGGGGATAAGAGGCTTCTAAATTCTTGGGGAAATTTTTGGAAATAGGGAGGGATGTTAGGAAGCAGGGGGAAGTGGAATCTCAGAGATTGAGTGAGGGGAAGGGGTCCAAAAGGGCAAAACACAGGCGCAACCTAGAAAATTGCCAAGTTGTAGCAAGAAACTAGGGTTTGTGCGAAAATGAGGAATTTGGCGGATCTAAGGGATGGGAAGCATTTAATAAGGTACTTTAAGGATAGGGGAAGGTGTATGAACATCAGGATACAAGTTTTGTCGATGATTTGACCGTCCAAGAGAAATTACCTCCAAAACCCTAGGAGAGGGAAATGACCTTACCTAGGCGCAACTGAAGCATGAACAAGGTGTAAAATGACTCATTCGACACTGACATGATAATGAAAACCCTATGAATGATGATAGAATCAGCAGAATGATGACATGGATTGGCATTTGGGCAACTTTGAAAAGAGTGAAAGCAAACCCTTGACCTAATGCCTAGTGACCAAATTTTGCTTGAAAATTCACTGAAATGACAAAATTTGACCTTGACACTTCAAAATCACTTTGTAAGAGCACATTTGATCACTGGAGGAAGGCTAGAAAGACTGACACTAACAGCTTCCAAAATCTGAGATCAACTACCTGTAACCAAACTAACTCGTTTTCTTTAATTATTAATTGAATCATAAATTAACTAATTCTTAACAAAATATAATCTTTAATTATTATTTCTAATTTATTTCAACAAAAATTGACTTTGACTATTGCTCAAAGCACAAAATTAAGACTCCTAGAATCACAGCGAGAATTTTTAAATGCCCTTGCATCACCCTCTTTGTTATGTTCATTAACTCCCATTTCCAATTGATTTTCTCTACTATGGATCATAGCATAGAATGGAACCTCGAGTCCTCTTAGTGGCCGAGTTTTTACATAGCCCAATCTCCAACTACGGGTCAGGTTTGACTCGTTTAACTCTCAAATAGAGTTATAAATTTGACCCTTCTAGAGTCTTATTTATTTCTCATGTGATCCTATTGTATTTTTCATTATTAATAGGGGTTAACACAGAATCCTCTCAAACCATGGTGGTTAAACCAGAAGGTCAACTTATGGAGGCATAATTTTTGCATACAAACTTTGATTGGCATAATTCTTGCGTTGTTGGAGATGTGTTTGAGTTTAGAGGAGCATTACATGGCCTAGTGCTAAAGTGAGCAAGTTTTGACCCCAAATACATCATTTAATGCCTTAAAATGGCCCTTGAATATTTCAAACCCTAATTCTCCAAAATGGGACCTATCAATAAAAATGACCCTACGAGTTAATTTTTTCCACTCTGAAAGCATCAACATATATGACAAATAGTATTATTATCCAATATAAATCATAAGACAACCTACTATGAGAGGTTAAGGTGGATTAATATGCCCCCAACTATTGATTACATGAAGGTCAACTTATGGAGGCATAATTTTTTCATACAAACTTTGATTGGCATAATTCTTGCGTTGTTGGAGATGTGTTTGAGTTTAAAGGAGCATTACATGGCCTAGTGCTAAAGTGAGCAAGTTTTGACCCCAAATACATCATTTAATGCCTTAAAATGGCCCTTGAATATTTCAAACCCTAATTCTCCAAAATGGTACCTATCAATAAAAATGACCCTACGAGTTAATTTTTTCCACTCTGAAACCATCAACATATATGACAAATAGTATTATTATCCAATATAAATCATAAGACAACCTACTATGAGAGGTTAAGGTGGATTAATATGCCCCCAACTATTGATTACATGAAAGCCCGTTGGGATGCTAACTTTGGATATTTCTAAAGATGAATCTATATGAATGCACTAACCTCCTCCTAAATGTAAATTGTTATGAATATTCCACTTAAGGATTTCATCTCAAGAGAGTTTACAATTATATACAAAATCTATGTTATGTAGTGTTTGTATTTAAAATTAAACTTTAAAATTAAAACCTTTATGTTTAGAATAATAACATATGTTGAAAATGAAATAAAAGAAGCTAAAAAATGTTCCACATAGTGAATACAAGATGTATTATACAAAAGACAATACGTGAAAATCCAGTGAGAAGGTGAGGACTATGCCTTGCTCTTTTAAATTTCATGTGATTACCTCCACATGTCTGTAATGAGAGTTGACATGACATCCACTTGATAACATGGTGGTCAAAGACAGATCTCAACTTGTAAGAGGCATAAATTCAAACTTTGATTAAGGTTATCTTTACATTATTGGAAAGATCTCAATTCTCATAAATTTTTTGGAGGGTTGCAGAGTGTATGCAACATTTTGACTCCTAAAATGACCATTTAATTTCTGAATTTAGCTTTGAAAATATAATACCCCAAATCACCAAAATATGAAATGCTCTTAAAATGCACTCTACAAGTTAGTAACTCCATTTCTTCCACCCAAAAAGTAGCAAAATGGATGACAAATGATATTAAATGATATATTTGGGATCACCTACTCTCTTTTTTGTAAATTCTAGGGTATGAGTTGTAATGTCCACCACAGTTTGATTCATAACCTAATTTTGTACCTCAAGCTTCCTTTCCAACTCTTCCCACCAACTACTCAATCCTATGGTGGAGTTCATGATGCTCCATTATGCTTCTACTACCTTATGCTCACAACATTTAACTCTTATTTACCTTCTTTATTTCACACAAGATGCATGATCTACTAATCCAGTGACAATGTGCCATTATTGCCTCTGTGTTACCAATATTCCAAGAGAATACTTCAATAGTGAGAGAAATGCAACACACATCCAACACTCATTCATAGTTGAATATAGGAGGAAAGATAACACAAATAACATTAAATCAATCCACAACCATTCCTAAAGAAACTCACAAATAACATAATTTTCACCACGTACTAGTCATAATCATGCAAACAAGAAGGAAATGATTGTGTTGTGAATGATTGAGGAGCCTTAACTCATTTCCATTCTTTATTGCATGATAAGATAGAGGTTGGTATATCAAAATTATCACCTTGATGCATTAGTAATTCATCACCCAAGTGGTCAAGAATCATATAGCCCCTGTTTTACTCATGGATCCCTTCATTCATCATTACTCCTAGGTTGGCCTATGCACTAGCGCTATGGACTAGCATTTTGGGTAAGTCTAGAGATTTTGAAATTTTGAAGATGAATTTGGTAGGACAATGATCTTATAATTACTCCTAAATGTTGAATCCCCTAACACCACCACTTCGTTAGAAAATTATATATTACGGAGCAATGGAACACATAAAATATTGCAGAAATATAAACACAGAAAACACATAAAACAAGAGAGACACCGATATATGTGGTTCACCCAGTTTGGGCTACATCCACGGAGAAACAGCCAGTCCTTCTTTTATTATATTATCCAGCAAACTGAAGAGATACAACCTACAGCAGATCCGTTGTAACACCCTCTTCGCTCTCAATCTCCTCTCTCTTTCTCACTCAGAATCCAGATATCTATAGACACAATACAATTCCCTCATATATAGTGAGGGGTTGCCTTCTAGGGAAAAAAACCCTAAATTAAACATAACTTCTATCGTCAGATCATCCGCCTAATGAACGACCCAGATTGACTAAAAATTTCTAGACTTTTACAAGGCAATTTTACATCTATTTTTAGCTTCGGGGGCGCTGCCCCCAGACCCCCCAGCCAGGGGGGATTTACCCCCCTGGACCCCACGGGGGGGACAAGTCCCCCCCGCACCCCCCCACGTGGAGGGGTGTACAGTCTTCCTAGGGTATACATCTGACTAAAACCTTTGAATACAGAAGATAATCAGGCTCCATACCCAACAATCTCCCACTTGGAGACTGAATATAGCAACTCCACCGCTACTTCATTTGCTAGACAATGACTCCACTTTGGAACTAGTTGTTTCTCATCTTCTTCACCATACTTGAAGACCAATTGAAACTGAGCAGATTCTCAGTTTCTCCCTGGTTGCAACTTTTGTTAGAATATCTGTAGGATTCTGGCTAGTGTGTATCTTTTCCAGCTTCAACTGTCCATCTTCCAATGATGACCGTATGAAATGGTACTTGAGCTGTATATGTTTAGTCTTGGAATGAAATGCAAAGTTCTTTGCAAGATGTATGGCACTATGGATGTCACTGCATAACCTACCCAACTCCTGCTTCTTACCCAATTCATCCAGAAACCTTTGTAACCAAATCATTTCTTTACTAACCTCTGTAGCAGCAACATACTCTGCTTCTGTTGTTGAAAGTGCAACAACACTTTGGATTTTTGAAACCCAACTAATAGTTGTTCCACCTACAGTAAACACATACCATGTTGTGCTCCTCCTGTTATCTCTATCACCTACCATATCTGCATCAACATATCCCTGTAGAGAAATGTTTTAACCACCAAAGCATAATGCTTGATTTGTGGTACCTCTCAAATACCTGAGAATCCACTTCAATGCCATCCAATGTTCTTTTCCTGGATTGTTCATGTACTTGCTTACAACTCCCATTGCACATGCAATATCAGGCCTTGTGCAAACCATTGCATACATGAAGCTTCCAACTGCTAATGCATATGGAACTTTAGACATATGAGCCATTTCTTCCTGAGTCTCGGGACACGCCTCCTTACTTAATTTGAAATGGCTAGCCAAAGGTATACCAACTGGTTTTGCATTCTACATATTAAACCTTTTCAACACCTTTTCTATGTACTCACTTTGAGAAAATGTTAATTTGCGATTCTTCATGTCTCTAGTTATTCTCATACCAAGGATTTGTTTTGCAGCACCCAAATCCTTCATTGCAAATGAGTTTGTCAATTTTCTTTTGAGCACATGTATTTCCTGCATGTTAGAACCTGCAACAAGCATGTCATCTACATACAATAACAATATAATATAGCTGCCATCATTTTGCCTTTTGAGATAAACACAATGATCAAAGTGACATCTAGTATAACCTTGTTCAGACATAAACCTGTCAAATTTTAGATACCACTACCTTGGAGCCTATTTTAAGCCATACAAGATCTTCTTCAACCTGCACACTAGTTTCTCCTTCCCTTTTACCTCATATCTTTGTGGCTGCTGCATATATATCTCTTCCTCCAAATCCCCATGGAGAAAGGTTGTCTTTACATATAACTGCTCAAGATGCAAATCTTCAGCTGCTACTAGACTTAAAATAGTTCTGATTGAAGTCATTTTAACAACAGGAGAAAATATTTCATCAAAATCAATACCTTTCTTCTGTGAAACCCCTTCACCACAATTCTAGCTTTATACCTCTGTTTTCCTCCATCTTCTTCCTTCAGCTTGTAAACCCATTTATTCTGCAATGATGTTTTACCTGCAGGCAACCTGACTAAGTCCCAAGTCTGATTATGTGCTAAGGATTCCATCTCTTCTTTCATGGCTTGCTCCCACTTCTTCTTGCTTTCTACCTGCACTACTTCTTCATAACATTCTAGTTCACCAGAATCAGTCAACAATACATAATATAATGAAGGAGAGTATCGTTCAGGGGGTCTACTTAGTAGATCTTCTAACACCACTTTCAGGTGTTTGAGGTGCTTGTTGTTGTTGTGGTTGTTGTTTTGGCTATTGATCATTATGATTTTCAGGTACCGTCACTTTTTCTGTGATCTCGTCAAGCACTGTGTATTCTCTGTTTTCTTTTTCCTGTTTCTTTCCCTGCAACTGATTCTTATACAAGACCTTTTCATTGAATATTACATCTCTGCTCCTAATGAATTTGTGATTTTCATAATCATATAAGTGATAACCAAAATCACCATACCCAATAAAGGTACATTTCTTTGATTTTGCCTCAAGCTTTGTTCTATTTTCTTTGTTAATGTGGACAAAGGCTTCACAACCAAAAGTCTTCAAAAAAGATTAGTTTACCTTTTTACCTGTCCATGCCTCCTCTGGAATACCACCATCCAAGGAACTTGAAGGCCCTTTGTTTATTAGATAAATAACAGTATCTACAGCATCTGCCCAAAATTGTAAAGGCAATCCTGCATGCAATCTCATGCACCTTTCACGCTCCATGATTGTCCTATTCATCCTTTCTGACACACCATTTTCTTGTGGTGTTCCTGGAACTGTCTTCTCTCTGCGAATTCCATTCTTTGAATAGTACCTATTAATCTCTTTGCTGCAATATTCACCTCCATTATCTGATTTGAGACACTTCAACCTTTTCCCTATCTCATTTTCAACCAAAGCTTTCCATTTCTTGAAAGTATCAAATACATCAGATTTATTTCGAATACAATAAATCCAGGTTTTTCTAGTTGCATCATCAATAAAAGTAACATAATAACGAGAGCCACCAAGAGATGATACCTGAGCAGGTCCCCATACATCTGTATGCACAAGCTCTAATTTTTCGCTCTTCTTTTCTTTCCCAACTCTAAGGAATCTGACTCTCTTCTGTTTTCCATAAACACAATTCTCACAGAATTTTAAATCAACATGCTTCAAACCTAGCAACAAATTTCTTGAGTGAAGAATCTGCATCCCTTTCTCACTCATGCGCCTGAGTCTATGATGCCACAATGTTGTATCTTCTCCTGTAGAGGTTCAAGCATTAACAGAATTAGAAATACCATTGCATAAATACAATGTACCAACCTTTTCTCCTTTTGCTATTACCAGGATCCTTTAGTGACCTTCCAGGTTTTATCTATGAAAGTAGTTACGCAACCTTCACCTCCCAACTGCCCTGTTGAAATCAGATTTTTCTTCAAATCTAGAACATGCCTTACCTCCTTCAATAGCCACTGATTTCCATTTTGTTGTTTTATGAAAACTATACCCATTCCAATGACTTTATAGGGTTTATCATCACCCAATCGAACCTGTCCAAAATCTCCTTGAACATAATCATGAAAATGTTTCTTATCAGGTGTGGCATGGAATAAGGCCCGTGAATCTACCACCCAGGCATCAATAATATTTTCTAATGAAAGAATCAAAGCATCTTGCAACACATCACATGTTACATTCGCTTCATGATTAGCTTCTTGTTGCGCGTCTCCTTTTTTTCCCTTCCAAGACTTGCAGTCTTTCTTTAGGTGTCCTTTCTTCTCGCATTTCTAGCACACTATCCCTGATATAGACTTGGATCTTCCTTTTCTTGACTTACTGCGATATCCTGGGCTCTTTCCTCTTTCCATTTTTCTTCCCCTAGACTCTGCACTGAAAGCATTACCTGATGTCTCACCGGAGCTTTTCCGTCTCATTTCCTCACCAAGGATTGCACCAACAACATCATCAAACTTTAAAGTACTAGATCCAGAGACAGAGTTACTAAAGGCCGTAACTAAACCATTCCAACTTTCTGGAAATGAGCACAGAAATAACAGATCCCTAACTTCATCATCAAAATTTACCCCTACAGAACTTAACTAACTTGTAACTGTATTAAAATCATTTAAATGATCTACAACAGATCCACCTTCTGACATATTCATATTAAATAAACGCTTCATAAGAAATAACTTATTTGAGGCCGAGGGTTTTTCATATAGTTTGGCCAATGCCGACATTAAACCTTGTGTTGTCGTTTCCTTTGAAATATTAAACGCCGCCGATGCTGCCAGGCATAGCCGTGTTGTTCCGAGTGCCTTTCTATTGAGAATCTTCCATTCTTCATCTGTCATACCCATCGGCATCTTTGTTTTTCCACCCAATGGTAGGTAAAGATCTTTTTGATACAGATAATCTTCCATTTGCATCTTCCACGGCGAGAAGTTTTGGCCATTTAATTTTTCGACCCTAAACCTACCATCTTTTGCCATTGCTCCCACTCAAACCAAGAACCCTTCTCTCCTGCGATTTTATCAGCCAAATAGACCTTCGGCTCCGATACCAGTTGTTAGAAAATTATATATTACGGAGCAATGGAACACATAAAATATTGCAGAAATATAAACACATAAAACAAGAGAGACACAGATATATGTGGTTCACCCAGTTTGGGCTACATCCATGGAGAAACAACCAGTCCTTCTTTTATTATATTATCCAGCAAACTGAAGAGATACAACCTACAACATATCCGATGTAACACCCTCTTTGCTCCCAATCTCCTCTCTCTTTCTCACTCAAAATCCAGATATCCATAGACACAATACCCCTCATATATAGTGAGGGGTTTCCTTCTAGGGCAAAAAACCCTAAATTAAATATAACTTCTATCGTCAGATCATCCGCCTAATGAACAGCCCAGATTGACTAGAAATTTCTATACTTTTACAAGGCAATTTTACATCTATTTTTAGCTTCAGGGGTGCTGCCCCCAAACCCCCGTCAGGGGACCGCTGGCCCCCCAGCCGGGGGGGACAAGTCCCCCTCACACTCCCCTGCGTGGAGGGGTGTACAGTCTTCCTGGGGTATACATTTGACTAAAACGTTTGAATACAAAAGATAATCAGGTTCCACACCCAACACACTTCTCATGCTCCTTTCATTTTTAAAGCAAATAAACCTTGATAGATTGTTAATGCTTCAACCTCATTATTTTTTGTCTTCTAACCCCCAAGCATACTACAATTCCTTTTTTTTCCTTCAAGATCGAGTTTAGTACTATTGTTTACCAAACTTTATGATAATCCATTTATTCATGAAATACTATAATATCAACACTTTCCATATTTGATATTCATCCATTTTGTCAAATTTGTGTTATTCATATCTATAAATTTTAGTTTCCGAACTTTTTAATTTAGACAAGCTACCACATAAGAAGAAGAAGAATTGATAAGATAGCTCCATGTTAGACCTACATGTTTACTCCTTCAAAAATGTTTTGGCCCTTTTACTGAAGAGGGATACATCATCCTTAGGGTCTATAACATTGAGCAACAATTTTAGCATAGTGGGAAAACCCCTATTCCTTGAATGAAGCTCTCCCATTGTTTTGGATTATTAGAGTGATGGAAATCCTAGGAAAAATAAATAAATTTGTTAAGACTTCTTCGCTATGGACTAGCATTTTGGGTAAGTCTAGAGAGTTTGAAATTTTGAAGATGAATTTGGTAGGACAATGATATTATAATTACTCTTAAAGTCATTATTGAATCCCCTAACACCACCACTTCTCATGCTCCTTTCATTTTTAAAGCAACTAAACCTTGATAGATTGTTAATGCTTCAACCACATTATTCGTTGTCTCCTAACCCCCAAGCATACTACAATTCCTTCTTTTTTCCTTCAAGATCAAGTTTAGTACTATTGTTTACCAAACTTTATGATAAGCCATTTATTCATGAAATACTATAATATCAACACTTTCCATATTTGATATTCATTAATTTTGTCAAATTTGTGTTCTTCATATCTATAAATTTTAGTTTCCGAACTTTTTTATTTAGAAAAGCTACCACATAAGAAGAAGAAGAATTGATAAGATAGCTCCATGTTAGATCTACATGTTTACTCCTTCAAAAATGTTTTGGCCCTTTCACTGAAGAGGGATACATCATCCTTAGGGTCTATAACATTGAGCAACAAGTTTAGCATAGTGGGAAAACCCCTATTCCTTGAATGAAGCTCTCCCATTGTTTTGGATTATTAGAGTGATGGAAATCCTAGGCAAAAAAATTAAAATTGTTAAGACTTCTTCGCTATGGACTAGCGTTTTGGGTAAGTCTAGAGAGTTTGAAATTTTGAAGATGAATTTGGTAGGACAATGATCTTATAATTACTCTTAAAGTCATTATTGAATCCCCTAACACCACCACTTCTTATGCTCCTTTCATTTTTAAAGCAACTAAACCTTGATAGATTGTTAATGCTTCAACCTCATTATTCGTTGTCTCCTAACCCCCAAGCATACTACAATTCCTTTTTTTCCTTCAAGATCAAGTTTAGTACTATTGTTTACCAAAATTTATGATAAGCCATTTATTCATGAAATACTATAATATCAACACTTTCCATATTTGATATTCATCAATTTTGTCAAATTTGGGTTCTTCATATCTATAAATTTTAGTTTCCGAACTTTTTTATTTAGACAAGCTACCACATAAGAAGAAGAAGAATTGATAAGATAGCTCCATGTTAGACCTACATGTTTACTCTTTCAAAAATGTTTTGGCCCTTTCACTGAAGAGGGATACATCATCCTTAGGGTCTATAACATTGAGCAACAAGTTTAGCATAGTGGGAAAACCCCTATTCCTTGAATGAAGCTCTCCCATTGTTTTGGATTATTAGAGTGATGGAAATCCTAGGAAAAAAAAATAAAATTGTTAAGACTTCTTTAGAAGGTGAAACCAAAATTTGTTCTTTTGTAGGAGGTGAAATGTGTTGGATTCGAACTTCACAATTACATGAATTATGTATAGAATGACTCATTCTAGACTCATTCATGATCGAGGAAGAGGTGGAATGGTGCTCACCATCTCACCACACTTGTAGACATCAATTATAGCTTTTGGGTGTGGCCCAAAAAATAAGTGCACATGGATTACCTCTTTTATTTCAATAAATTTCTTAGATTTATTCAATTTATGCACCATACACAGGTTCATCTTGCACCCATCTCTAGGAATGGATGGATCCGACCTTATAAGATGTGAAACAAGATGAAAAGTGGATTATTGGTTAATGTGATAGTTGTAGGCGTGTTCAATAGGTTGTTTATGGTTTGGAGAAAAAAGCATGGTTGAAATGCAAAGTGTATCTTAAGTTTTTAGATACCAAATGGGGAAAAAAGGAATTGGATTTTAGATGGTTTAGCTCGTCCAATTTTAAACAGGGCCATGTCAATGTTTACGTGACATTGGATAGAATTAATGGTCCACAAGACAATATTTTCTTTTTAGGGATTATGTACCCAATGGATGTGTCAATTGACACTATGAGGTCACATCATTAGTCTATTTTGACCTCCATTTTAGTAGGACTTAGGTGGGCTCAAGTGTTTTATTTCTTGTTTAAGCTAAATATTTCTCATCTAGACTCAAATTTTGTGCTCATATGCATATTTTTAGGACTTTTTCCTTTGCCCTTGTGGGGATATAGGTTGGTTTTTATGGTGAGAGATGATCATTCATCACATAGAGAAGTTTATGAGATTGGGGTTGCACGATTGCATATAAGCACATAAAAGCGCTTTAGGAAGCTAGGAAAAAGTTGGAGAAGGTTTCTACCATATTGGATAACGATTTGGACAATATTACCCTTTAAGAGGACACAACTTGACTAGAGATGGTGATGTGGAGGAAGGACATTTCTAGATGGGCTCATGTGCATACCCAACTATAGTGGAATCAAGAATCTAACTAAGATATAAGGTATGTTTAGTGCATCTTTTTAGAATATTTTTATTCTCACCCCATGTTATATTTGATTGTCGTTGCTACAGATGCTTGCTTCAAGGTCGCCCCTTATAAGATTTTGATTGGTCACTAACACAAATTGGATAGGGATTTCATGAATAAAGAGTTCTATGTTTCCCTTTCCTCAATGTAGAATTGGAAATCCCCTAGAGTTGTGTAATTTCAATTATGGGGTTTTCTCTCTAAGAAACCTTTATTAATCACTTAATCAAGGTTTTATGACGCTTACTCCAAAGAATGATACCAAAGATTCAATTGACAATGCATCCTATAACTTTGTTGAGGGTAGCCTGTAAAATTATAGCTAAGACAATTAATGTGAATGTGGAATATTGCCAAGAACATTATTCACAAAGAGCATACAAGATTCATATGGGGGCAATCCACATTGTATATAATGTTATTAGCATGGGCAATCATGGAGTGGGCTAGGCAATCTACTTAACAAGAACTCTATTGAAAATTTACTTTGATCAAATGTAAGTGTATTGATTAGACAATAATCACAAACATGTTGAATTGTCTTAGTTTTGGCCCATATATCTTAGTGCGATTAATACCTTTTTCTCATGTTGATTTGTCTTACTTTTGGCATGTATATGTTAGTTTGATGTTGTCTTTGCTACAACACCCTCCAAAATTTTGGACTGCACCGAACTTCGGAGCCTACATTGGTCTTGTATATTGTCATCGCAAACATTGAAAACCATTCCATGTGTTTTCTCTAAGTGTTTTGGTCCTTTCAAGAAAGGAAAAAATGTCATCTTTTTGCATGTTAGATGTTGCACAATATATATAAGCATGTTTTATTGGTTTCAAGGGGTTAATCTTGTGTAAATGAGTTGACCTAACCACGTAGACATCTATCATGCTCATTTCCAAAGTTTTAGGCAATGTCGCACAAGTGTCGTCACGGTTGTCGTAAAGTGTATCTTTGGTGTCACACTTGTTGTAAGTCACAATGAAGTTGTTGCACTGAGGAAAATGTGTGGTTCATGTGTCAAGGACTATCTATGTTGTTGTGTCATCAAGTTCTCTAAGTGTGTGATCATAGTCAAGTCATATCATTGTTCACTCCAGCTCACTGAGCCCACACTTAGCCAAATTTCAGAAATTTCCCAACAACTTAGCCTCATCTGACCTTCCTCAACTTGCATAGTTCCAACCCTCAAGCTGTGACCTTTCCCCTTGACACTGTACAATGTGCATTTCTTGCCTCCTAGGATTATGAACAATGAAGTTCCAGTGCTTAAGCTCAAACCTTAGCCCCAAAAATTCCACAATGCAAACCTCCAACCCAGCCTCAACTGTGCGTTGTGCAATCTCTGAGCTTAAGCTCAACCTTTGAGGTCCTAAGCTATGCAATTTCACAATCACCATGTATGCTCTGCCTCCAGAAACTTCACAATTTTCTAAAACAGTGCAAAACCCCTCAACCTGGCTCACTGAGTCCCAAAACTATGCAATTTTCCTACCCATTCTAGCCTAAACTATGCATTGTGCAATCTCAAGGCTCAAGCTTCACCCCTAACTTCCTGAGCTATGCAATTGTGCAGTCACTGAGCCTCTCCATTAGCCTTCCACCCAGCTCTATCTTATTCAGTGGATCAACATGCACCATCTTAGAATAGGATTTTATTTGACTGATGGTGTCTCGTCATGAGTGAATTGCACATGCAAGTACACTATCACACCATGACATGATGATGATGAAGGAGAGGGAGAAGGGAAAGATGTTGAAAGACATCTTTGTAGTTGATTATGCAAGCTGATCAATCAAGAGAACAAAAAGGGACACCATTTTGTAACCACAACTCAAGACTTGATATCATTGAAGACTCCTTACCTCGAAGCCATAAGAGTTGGATAGAAGAACATCCTCAAGAAGACATGTAGCAAGCAGCAGCAGAAGTGGCTTAACATTGCCTTGTCATCAAGCAATCTAAGTCGGTAGTGTCATGTTATGTCATGTCATGAGTTGTCATATGCCACATCATTATTGTGGATCATGTAATTTCTTATTCGAAAATGTATTGTAAAGTGAAAGTGTAAAGGACATGTACAGAAGATGAATAGATGTAAAGTTGAAAATTCATAGGAAGTCAAACATTCATAAGGGTAGTCAAAGAGTCACAAGGGAGGTGAAGCATCACCCCATTGGTTATATATACACCCTCATTGTATGAGAAAAGTAATTTTCACCTTGGCTCCTCCCGCAAGGCATTAGAGAGACAAGCTAGTTCTTTTGGGGAGCAAGTGGTGGCTCCAACACTCCACTATTGGAGCTAGTAGTGTTCATTGTCTACATGTGCCTTGGAAATTTTACTTAATATCAGAAGCCTCATGGATGACATGTTCTCCATGCATAGATTATGAATATTTGTAAGACTACTATGTGGATGTTTGTAATTCATGTTTTCTTTCATCTGTACTAAATTAGTTGAAATATTTTGGCTATTTTAATACTTATCATATTGAGAATGAGTTGTAATGGTTACTATTGTCGTGACATCCTCGTGGACTATTCCGATGTATATTAGACAGATATTTCTTGTTGATTGGTTGTAATGACCGTCACATCTTTGTGGACTATTCCGTTGGATGTTAGACGAATCCTTCTTGGTTTCATGTGTCTCTACTAAGTTGGTATTATTACCTCTCTCTTAGATGCTCACTTTCTTTTCCCCCTCTGCATTAAAATAACCTTGACACACTTACAACCGAACACTCACCAAGCACACTCACTTTCTTTTCTAGGGTACATTTGCATTCCTCTCTCTCTTGCTGTAGTTAGAGACAAGGAAAATCTTTAAGAAACCAACAACTGAGCCATATTCCAGATGGGGCTCCTATCCAAAATGTTGTGAGGTCCAATTCAGACCACATATCTGGGAGACCCTTTAATGTTGGGGGGTCCAACACCCTCAACATGTGATTAATACTTTGTTCTCATGTGTCTTAGCTTTTCTCTTGGTGAATAATACTTTGTACCCCTGCATTGACCTTCAAAGGTATATCATACAAGGATATCCATTGGCACCTTATTTTTTTCTTCACTATTGATGCCCTTGGTTATTTGTTGGATCCATCTTACTTACAAGGTCATCTTAGAGGTATTTCTTTGCCACGTGGTGATGAGATGGTGAACCAACATTTTACAATGACTTTTTATTATCCATTATTACTAAGAGGGAAGTTGTATGGACTCCTAGGCATTACTTCACTATGTTTTGTGAATCTATGGGGTTATTATCAATGATCACAAGGCCAGCCTTTGGTTTCTTGGTCCTAGTGAAACACCTACTTGGTATACTGCTTGCAATTATGTTTGTCTTTGTATCATGAGGTGTCTTGGCACTTCATTCGTTGTTGGACTCTCTTTATTCACCATGTTGGATTAGTGTCATTGGTATCGGTCGATAATCTTATTTTCTATTAGTATAAGGATCTTTCTTTTGTAAGTAAACTAATTATGGTTGATAGAATCTTGTGAGATTCCCACATTTATTATGTGTCATGTTGGTTCCCCAATAGGGTATAACTTTTTTGGCTAGACTAGATATTGTGTTCTTATTTATGGGCCAAATATAGTGGGTCTTAGGGTCTTCCTATGGTGCCTCGAGATATCTACATTAAGCTTAAGGATGAGGGAGGCCTTAATCCGATAGATGTAACATGAGAATATATATTGATAGTCAAGTGCATAGTTATATATTTGGAGAGTGCCTATCCTTTGTATATTTTATTGTAGTGCAAATTGAATTTAGCTCAACATGTTAGAAAAATGAGGAGTCAATTTAGCGTATGTGATATCTTACATGTTCCCCCAAACTTCTAGATTGTAGGCACTTTTATTTTTAAGAGTATTTGGGTAGTTCATTGGCAACTGTCAAGAACCTAAGCTAAGTGTGACTTTTACTAGTATTGAAAAACCAAGTGTTGTAAGATTAGGCTTGACTTCTCTTCTTGATAATTACTTGTGAATGTTAGATTTTCTTCTTTATTATTTGGTATGTCTTCTTCATCAAGAAATTATACAAATGGTCAGTCTTACAGGGAAATAAAGAGGCAAGGGACACCAAAATTAGCCTACAAGCCAGGGAAAAACCCCACAAGGGGAAAACCCAATAATCCTTGCCTTATAGAATTAAATTAAAATGGGATATCTGAGACCATGACCAAAACTACCACCAAAATTTCAAACCCATCCCTTCTCCAAGTCGCCTCCAAGAGTCAAAGTAAACACAGATCAAACCTGTAATTTTGGTCAATTTCTTAAAATTTTGGCCCTAAAATTTTGGGCCTACAATAGCACAAAAATATTTAGCCTATTCACAGAGTTCTATCCTCACATGTGCGGGTTGTCCATGTCTAGTCAATTTAATGTCTTAAATTGCTCTACATAAATTATCAATCCGGATATCGTAAACTGATGAAGTGTGGTGCACTATATGTGCTTAGTTAACCTTTCTCTTACTTCGTTGTTTTATAGTTTATTTTGTTTTTGGGGTTTTGTTCTTGTTGGTTTTCTAAGGTCTTAAGAATACTTTTAAAGGACAAGTATGGATAAAGATTTCAAGACAAGGCCTATGTCCTTAATGGTAACTTCCAAAACTTAGCACTTCAAAAGAACTTAAAACATGTTATTGATGGAGTTAGTATTTAAACAAAAGTGTAAATATACAATTAGTTCAATCAAAATAAAATGCAATAATCAAATAATGAGAGAATGACTATGAGACCCAGTATCCTTGCTGCTTCAGCAAAAGGACAAGATGATTCTATCACGTCATTAGTTCATTAAAAGGCTATGTGCATCACTAATCTACAATCAACTTGAAAGCAATTTATGTACAATAATATACATGTTAAAAAGAAAATAAAATGTAGTAATTCAAACTGTACATTAATATACATGAAAATCAAAAAAAGAAATACAAGAAATTAAAGTGACAACTATACAAGGCAGGGGCCCCCTACTACCTATGAAATCAAATGCTTAAAGGAAAATAAAGACATCAAATAAAGAACTAATGACATCGGCCCAGTATCTCTGCTGTTGATTTAAAATGAAAATGAAATGTGAAATCTAAGTGACACTTCATAAAGGAGACAAATCACACTACTTTAACCTTTTCTTAACCTTTTTGCCTTTCAGCTAGATTTATCATGTGAGAATAGTTATGAACAAGTCAGCAATGTGAGTCTTAAAGCAAACTAAACCAAGTTGTACTAAGTGATATTTTGGCTCCAATAAAGTTATTTGATTATGGAAAAAGAACCATCAATAGATGAACAACTTGATATCTAAGAGCAAAAGTAAAGTGCAAGTTAAAGAAATGATACTAATGAAAATCAAACTACAGAAAAATAAAGGTCAGCAACATAGACAAGATGATGACACATGCCACTAGTCATGAAATCAAAGCAAAATTAAACACACTTGCATGAATTAAAATTGCATGAATGAAAAATCTAATCTACCTTACATTCTACAAAGTAATATTTACAAAATGAAATCTACTCTACTTACATCCTAATATGCTCCATGACATCTACTTCACATCTCCTTCCATGTTGAGAACATCAAAGCTTTATTCAATTTCTTCAAAAGTAAAAAGTACAAAAGCTTTCAAAAGCCATGGGACTAACAAGCTAAAAGGACTAAAAAAGACTAAAAGGGAAGACTAAAGGAAAGACTAACAAATGAAGGAGAGAGATCTCCTATTTATACAAAAAGATGAGAGCCATCTCATTAATGAGAATCCATGAATCTCTCCCTCTACCTCTAGAGTCCTAATCAGAATAGGAACTGATAAGACACATGTCTTCTTAGAGTTACAATACAATTAGGAGATGTGACACATATCCTCATGATCCTATGATTCTTTCCAACCAAATTCGAATTTGGCCTTAGAGTGTCACATAAGGGTCTTCTAGAAGCCTCCTTTCAACCTACACATGTCAACAATCTCAACCCATTTGTTAGGTATAAGCATATGCACATTATTTTCTAATGTTTAACCACAAATTCACTTAAAAGGCTTAGAAATAATAAATATTGGAAAAACATAAAGGTGGCCCAATGATAATGAAAGTGGGATGAATGTGGTGACATAGTAGTGAAATGGAGGTGAAATGGAGGTGATATACTGGACATAATAGTGAAAGTATAATGCAAATGAATGACATTTTCAAGACTCAACATACCCCCCAACTGAAGCTATTGCATGTCCTCATGCAATATATATTACATTAACTCTTTTGATCCTTGAGCTTTGGCTTAACTTTGCATGATATCATTTGATAACTTCATATTTCTACAAAGTGTTTCACTTGAATTGCAACATGGTTGGTTCTTGTGTTACAACCATTTTTTTTTTTGTTGCCTTCTATTTTGATCTTTGAACTTTGCATAATGATATTTTGATTATTGTTGCAAAGTATATCTTTATTGGATTGCATGATGGTTGGTTCTTGTGTGACAACCATGATTTTGTTTGTATCCAATTTATCCTTTAAGCACTTTTTCAAAAGCCATTGTATGCTCATAATAGCAATATAATAATTAATATATGTTGGAAGTATGTGAGCTCTTGAATATGATATGGACATGGCAAGATATGAATATGAATGTATCCCCCCCCCAACTGATGGTATTGGCAATTTTATGAAATGAGGAAGAGAAATGTTTTTCCAACAATTATCATTCTAGCTTTTTATGGAATTCTATGGTTAAAAGTTAGAAAATTCTGTACCTTCACTTACCCTTTGGAATGGATGAGTTGTATGTGTGGTGGCTGAAAACTTCTGATCATTTTCTTCTTCAAGTGGCTGATCAAGAGGAGTCATGGATAGAGAGATAAGATGACTTTTTATTGCTTCTACTAAAACTTGCTGAATCTGCTCCAAAATGCTGAAAATAATAGTCTTCATGTCTTCAAAAGTCATTGGCACAATTCCTGCTATGTGAAAAAATGTTCTGATGTCGAACATAGTAGGAAATTGTTGGCTTAGTGGCCATTAATGGATGCCACTAGTCAACACGAGAACTCTCACCATTGATGACAATGAGAGTCAAGATGCCCAAACACATCTTGCTAGGTACGAATGAATTTGTTGATGTCGAGTCACCTAGAAGATCTAACGAACAAGGGACATTAATGTATTCCCATTGTTTGTCAGCATGAGGACTTGCCATTAAGGCATGCAAGCCTCAAGGTGTTTTTACAAAGAATTTAGACTCAAAGGACTATGGACTCAATAATTTGCATTGAAGCAGGGCTTATTTGCGGAATGAAAATGACAAGGAATGGAAAATGAAAATGGAAAATGGCAATGGAGAACAGAAATGGCAATGGAAATAAGCATGTGAATGAGCCTCTTGCTTTTATTTGTGGGTTATGAATGGACAAAAAGAGATGGAAAGTGTATGTGAATGTAAATGGAAAATATGGAGTGGAATGAGGTGAATGGTTTATTATGAAGTATGGATGTGATGGATGGATGTGATGGAGACAATAGTATCTGAAAGTTTTTCAAGTGTTTGGATCTGATTTTACATCAGCATCTTTCCTCTTTGTTGTTGATCATCCTCTTATGAAACAAATTGGTCTCTTAGAGAGACACCATTCTCTTGTAGTCATTTGTCCTTCCTCCTGAAACCTACAAAAAAACTAATACTTCTTCTGCAATGGAATGTAAGATTATCAAAGGAGAGAGGCGATCAATCTCTCTAGTTATGATATTTACACACAAAACTAAGAATTTGTATTAATGAAACAAGTTCTCAAAGGAAAAATCAAAAGAATTTATACCTGCTTTGGAATTAGTGCCTCAAGTTGATGTTGCTTCTTTTCAGCAATTTGTTTCATTATTTACCATTTCAAACTCTAATGATATATTTCTCATTGTATAGATCTTGTTGAGATCTTTCCAATGGTACTTAAATCTTCAAAATCTGATTTTGTATGAGAAAGATAGGCTGATTTGAACAATGAGGTTTTTCTGGCTGCGGAATTGGGGAACAGCTCTGTAGCTAAAAATCTTGAATAAAAAGTTAGCCATTCATCTTTCATTATCAGTCCAAAATTAATCAATACCTTCAGAAAAGTGAGAAAATAACTTGTTCATTTCATTGATTCAAAATTATTAGTTTTTCTTGACATGTAGCGACTTAGTGTGGCGACTCAGTGTGGCGACTTTGTGATAACACACAATTTGACTTCCCTTTGACCGGGGTCTTTTTCATCAAATTTGATCGAATGAATAGGACACCATCCATGTACTGACATTTCCCTAGCTACCCATGTGACTTGTTTTGCTTGATGACACCTGCAACCTAGAGTTTAACAAAACAGCTGCGGAATCCGGAATTGGCTGCGGAAACGCTGTATTGGCTGCGGAAAGCCTGTGTGAGCTGCGGAAACGCTGTATTGGCTGCGGAAAGTGGCTAAAACAGTTTATCATCAATTTTGAAATTTTTTTTTTTTTTTTTTCATTGTCTGCAAGTAGGGACTCTGTGAATGGAGCAAAACAGTTTTAAAGATGGAAATAGATCAGAGTAATTCCTATGCATGCTGTAACAGAAACACCCAAATCAATCTTAAAATAATTGGGAAGTTTAACATGCATGTGCATATTACAGGCGTGATTCAAAATTTTTAGCAGCAACGGGTGCACTCAGGGGAATGCCTCTTACAGCTCATTCTTCCAGATAAGCAAATGGTTTGAAAATTCCACCATAGGATTCAGACCACTTCTTAAGACTAGAGTATATATGCCTTGCACCAACAGAATCTCCCCAAAAAAACTATCCCGCTTCTGTATGCAGGGAAACCCATTCCTAGGACAGATGAAACATCAAGATCTGATGCTTTAATCGTAATCCCTTCATCCAGGATCCGGCATGTTCCTTTCTTTACACGACTTTCAGGTTTGCTGAAATTCTATTGATACCTTGCTGAAGAAAACCAACATTTACCTCCTTCAGAACGACTGGAATATTAATGAGAACAAGAGATGTAGCTATTCATGAACCCATTAATCCTCCACCAAATATAACAAAGTTATTTAAAAAGGTAATAAATGGTTTGATTTTCCAAGTCTTCTCTTTACTTTGGCCGTATATCTCATCACAATAAACACTACTGCCGTAAAAATTTTGGACACGTCTTGCTGTGAGTCGTGCGTTGCATGAGACTATCAGTCATTAAAGACGTGTAATTAAGCTTGAATACCAACACATAATTGATTCCCAATTAGGTTTCTCTTCTTCAAGCACGCGGAATTAAATCAGCATTCAAACTACCAGTTAATTAACTCAATTTCTTCACGCGGCGGAAAAAAAGAGGCTCCAAAGAACCTAAGATTTCTCCCAGACCGCCACGAATTTTCTCAAACGGTTAGCTACGGAATTGGCTCCTAGCTGTGGAAATTGCAGCAACACTTTTCTGCCTGCACAAAGAGGATTAAAACAACTTGACTGAATGGAATAGTCCTGAGAGGGACTTTATTGGTGAAAATGAGATGGAATGAATGGACTGGAAGAAAATGAAGTGGAATGAAAATGATGAGATGGATGAAATGGATGAGATGGATGAAATGGAAAGAGAAAGAGAGATTTTTTTGGAAAATATAAAGTGTCAGGTGACCCTGATTTTCACTTCATATTTTCTGCATAAGACCGCCAATCCAAGATTGGTTTTCAGGCTTATACAAGAGATTTTTTTTTTTTTTTTTTTTTGAACAGGAACAATTTCAGCTAGAGGCAGAATGTTAAGGAAGAATGAAGTGTTATGATTTGTCATTTAAGTTTTGCAGTTAAAGTAGTGTTTTTTTACTTTCCATTGAGTTAACATAGATGCTATTTTTGTTCTTATCAGCAGCATAGATAGTGGACTAGTGCCATTAGTCACTTTGTTTAATGCTTTGCTTTCATTTGAAGTTTCAATTCCATTGCAAGTCACTTTTCAAGCTTTCAAGAAACATTTAGAAACCACCATATGCACACACACTCACTCATTTGTTTATAAATCCATCACTCCATCTTAGGAAGATAAGTCAAACACAAACTAAAAACGACAAAAAGAACTAGGAAAGGCTGCTTAAGTATATATTGTACACTTCACTTCATCAGCTTACGAGCCCCAGGTTGACAATTTATGATAACAATTTAGACAAACACTAAATTGACCAAACATTTTGGCGCCGTTGCAGAAAAAAAAAAAAAAGAAAAAAAAAAAGAAAATTTAGTGTCAACGGCGCCAAAATGTTCGGTCAATTTAGTGTTTGTCTAAATTGCTATCATAAATTGTCAACCTGGGGCTCGTAAGCTGATGAAGTGAAGTGTACAATATATACTTAAGCAACCTTTCCTAGTTCTTTTTGTCGTTTTTAGTTTTTGTTTGACTTATCTTCCTAAGATGGAGTGATGGATTTATAAACAAATGAGTGAGTGTGTGTGCATATGGTGGTTTCTAAATGTTTCTTGAAAGCTTGAAAAGTGACTTGCAATGGAATTGAAACTTCAAATGAAAGCAAAGCATTAAACAAAGTGACTAATGGCACTAGTCCACTATCTATGCTGCTGATAAGAACAAAAATAGCATCTATGTTAACTCAATGGAAAGTAAAAAAACACTACTTTAACTGCAAAACTTAAATGACAAATCATAACACTTCATTCTTCCTTAACATTCTGCCTCTAGCTGAAATTGTTCATGTGAAAAACAGTTAAGAAGGAATCAGTAATATGAGTCCAAAATCTAATCAAACCAAGCTGCCACTCAATGATATTTTGGTCCAATAAAGGTTAGTCAATTATGATGAGAAGACCATCAAAAGGTTAGTAAGCAACTTGTCAAAAACTTGATAAAGTAAACTAGCAATGAAACTAAGTAAGCAAGGTAAAAATCAGCAGCTAAGACAAGACAACCTCAAATACCATCAGTAATAAAAAGAAATAAAAACACACTATCCCAGGCTCCTAACACACCTGCATAAACAAACTGATCAGTTCTGAAAAGTGCTGGAAATGTAAAGGCATGAAACCAAACTGTACATTATTATACATGTTCAAAGAAATGAAAAACTGCAGAAATCAAACTATACATTATTGTACATGTGAAAATGAAAACAAAGAAAGGCAGGAAAATAAAGTTAAATGCTACTGTACATAGGTTGTGGCAGATGGGGGCCCTCCATCCACTCAACCAGCTAAAGATCAGCTACGTAGAGATGAACAGGAACAGTCTTCTTATATTAAATCAGCATGTCAAAATACAAAAGCGTAAACGCTGTATGAAACAGTCTTTAAAACAGAGTTTTATAAACAAAGTGATTACAGCCAAAAACTAACTTGAAGACTAACTACTAAGCGTATGCAAACGCTTTATTTATAGCAGCAGAGATAAACTGTCCTCTGCGTAAACTAAGCAACTACAGTCTTAACTAATTAACTATGCAGCAACACGCAGCAACACGCAGGCAACTCCGTGCACGTTTGGAGGAAACGGTCATCATGGGGAGTAAATCTATGGTTAGATCTTGTCCCTTGCTGTCTTCGTGGCGTGGAGGAAGTGCCAGCTGTGGTTCCGTGTCTCAGTTGCTCACGCAGAGCCGTGCCACCGTTTGGAACTTTGTTGTTTGACCGTGGGTGCATCTGCGTTGACCGGGGGTATATATGAACGAGTTGGCTTAGCTGATAGCACACGAACCATGTACACAGTCATACCAACGTGCCCATGTGGCCCGTTCCTTGAGAAGACACGTGGAGTATAGCAAACAACAAAAAGGCTGCGGAATCTCTGAACAGCTGCGGAAACGTTGTATTAGCTGCGGAATTGCAGCACTTGTACCAAAATTCTAAACCAACAGTCAATCATTAGCACAGTCAACAAATCATGTTAAAAGGACATATAATGCAATGAATTGAACAAGTTGATGGAGGAAATGATGACAAAAGAGAGAAGTGAATAGGGAAAAGTTGTTGGGAGGATAGGTAAATGAGTGCAAGGTTGAGGCTCAACATACCCCCACTGCGAGGGTGTTGCATGTCCTCATGCAACCAAAACTTTGTCATAATCTTTCAGTCCACATGTTCAGATGCCTCTGCCAAGACATCCAACCTTCTCCTTTTCCTCCTTGTTACCAAACTTGCTCTCGGTTTCCTAACCAAGCACCTAAATTTCAAGTTAACCAAGGCCCTGCTCAATTTCTTGCATTTCCTCTTCAATTTCCTGTTCTTTCTTTGCCAAAGACCCAAAATGTCTAGTCAATTTAATGTCTTAAATTTCTCTACATAAATTATCAATCCGGGTATCGTAAACTGATGAAGTGTGGTGCACTATATGTGCTTAGTTAACCTTTCTCTTACTTCGTTGTTTTATAGTTTATTTTGTTTTTGGGGTTTTGTTCTTGTTGGTTTTCTAAGGTCTTAAGAATAATTTTAAAGGACAAGTATGGATAAAGATTTCAAGACAAGGCCTATGTCCTTAATGGTAACTTCCAAAACTTAGCACTTCAAAAGAACTTAAAACATGTTATTGATGGAGTTAGTATTTAAACAAAAGTGTAAATATACAATTAGTTCAATCAAAATAAAATGCAATAATCAAATAATGAGAGAATGACTATGAGACCCAGTATCCTTGCTGCTTCAGCAAAAGGACAAGATGATTCTATCACGTCATTAGTTCATTAAAAGGCTATGTGCATCACTAATCTACAATCAACTTGAAAGCAATTTATGTACAATAATATACATGTTAAAAAGAAAATAAAATGCAGTAATTCAAACTGTACATTAATATACATGAAAATCAGAAAAAAAAATACAAGAAATTAAAGTGACAACTATACAAGGCAGGGGCCCCCTACTACCTATGAAATCAAATGCTTAAAGGAAAATAAAGACATCAAATAAAGAACTAATGACATCGACCCAGTATCTCTGCTGCTGATTTAAAATGAAAATGAAATGTGAAATCTAAGTGACACTTCATAAAGGAGACAAATCACACTACTTTAACCTTTTCTTAACCTTTTTGCCTTTCAGCTAGATTTATCATGTGAGAATAGTTATGAACAAGTCAGCAATGTGAGTCTTAAAGAAAACTAAACCAAGTTGTACTAAGTGATATTTTAGCTCCAATAAAGTTATTTGATTATGGAAAAAGAACCATCAATAGATGAACAACTTGATATCTAAGAGCAAAAGTAAAGTGCAAGTTAAAGAAATGATACTAATGAAAATCAAACTACAGAAAAATAAAGGTCAGCAACATAGACAAGATGATGACACATGCCACTAGTCATGAAATCAAAGCAAAATTAAACACACTTGCATGAATGAAAAATCTAATCTACCTTACATTCTACAAAGTAATATTTACAAAATGAAATCTACTCTACTTACATCCTAATATGCTCCATGACATCTACTTCACATCTCCTTCCATGTTGAGAACATCAAAGCTTTATTCAATTTCTTCAAAAGTACAAAGTACAAAAGCTTTCAAAAGCCATGGGACTAACAAGCTAAAAGGACTAAAAAAGACTAAAAGGGAAGACTAAAGGAAAGACTAACAAATGAAGGAGAGAGATCTCCTATTTATACAAAAAGATGAGAGCCATCTCATTAATGAGAATCCATGAATCTCTCCCTCTACCTCTAGAGTCCTAATCAGAATAGGAACTGATAAGACACATGTCTTCTTAGAGTTACAATACAATTAGGAGATGTGACACATATCCTCATGATCCTATGATTCTTTCCAACCAAATTCGAATTTGGCCTTAGAGTGCCACATAAGGGTCTTCTAGAAGCCTCCTTTCAACCTACACATGTCAACAATCTCAACCCATTTGTTAGGTATAAGCATATGCACATTATTTTCTAATGTTTAACCACAAATTCATTTAAAAGGCTTAGAAATAATAAATATTGGAAAAACATAAAGGTGGCCCAATGATAATGAAAGTGGGATGAATGTGGTGACATAGTAGTGAAATGGAGGTGAAATGGAGGTGATATACTGGACATAATAGTGAAAGTATAATGCAAATGAATGACATTTTCAAGACTCAACAGTCCACATCAGAGAATTTTTTTCAACAAAAGGGATATCCAACTTGACTTTCTTTTTCCTATGACTTATGCTCCTTGTTATTCTTCACATGGTTCTGATGTAATTCTTATTGTGCGATTGGATGATCTCCCAAATGAGTCGAAATGCCTCTTATATATAATTGTTCAGGAGGATCGAATGGGTGTCACTCTGGAGGGTCAGGCCAACTTGTTCCAAGGAGGGTTGACTTCACATTTTTTGGACTTATTGACTCAACATAAAATTAAAAATTATTTTCTTACAAATGTCCAATGGGACATGACTCACGTACATTTTTATTTGACTCATAATAAACTCTTTTTTACTCATGTTGAATTTATAAGCATGAAGAATATCTTTTGACCAAAAATAAATATAATGATGAATATTGTAAATACCTCAATGATTGTTTTACATTACATTATGAACATTGACACTAATTAAAACTTCAACACTCCCTCTTAACTAGATGGATATTCATAATGACTCAAAAAAATATTCTTAAGTCGAAATATTCATATAAGAAAGGATCTAGATTGATAAGCATCAATGATGATCACATCATCATAAGAAACATTTTCAAACTTCCAAGGCCTTGACAAGTACTCTCTATCTCTCCACTAGATCATAGCACAACGTTGGGAGGCATAAATTTGGAAACCACTGCCTCTCAAGGAACATACCCCACTGCATGTTCTCAAGGTATGACCTCACAAGACCATTTCCTAATCCAAGGAAAAGTACATATTCTGGAGAATTCTTTACCAAGTCCACATATCCAACTTAGTACGTTAATCCTATTCAACCACAATACATGACTTAAGAATGTATGTCCCTGATGCTTATCCAATCCACCATTCTTCTTACCATTGTTCATGCACTAGGCTTACGACTATTAGTCATGGCCATAGTACATGACACATGGAGAACACGGTTTCCATCCTCACTCACTCTCAAAAAGGGAGGAGATAACTACAAGACCAAGCTTGTGTCAGAAGTACTCAGACTTCCCTTACATTAGCTACCTATTCATCCATAGAGATCTAGTTTTGTAGCTTCTTGGCTCCTATCTGCATCATACTCTTGAATCATAAAACATGTCGACCTTCCTAGTTCTTTGACAATCTTCATGCAACTTTGATTAATATCATAATTAAATCCAACATGTCATCAAGTAGTCCATCAAACACCTTATGAAGCCAAACTTCTTCAAATTTGATTGTACAAGCCTTCACATTGCAACAAAATTTTGCTTCATGCTCTTCCAATGAATCATACCAATTCCCAACAATCATTAATATCCTTATCAACATCACTATCATTAACCAATCGATGTGTTATTGAATCGAATATATCAAGGAACCAATTAGTTGACAAAAAAATGATGTATCAACAATATCATAATTCTTCAACTTCTTGCTAAAGGGTATTGCCATATATTTGTCATATGTCCTCTTGATTACAAGCTTCTCTGGGTTTTTTGTCAGCTTCAAGTAGTATTGTATCCAACCAAGATCTAACAACTCCCTCTTTCCAGCTGAGGTAGGTGAACTTCTTCTTTTATTAAGTCTTGCTTTCATGTTGCCATCTAATTGACTTCTTTGATGCATACTTCAAATTGCTTTCTCCTCCATCTACGTTTATTAAGATTCAGAAAAATCTTCGTGCTTTGCTACATTCTCCAATTCTTCCATCTGCTAAAAAAGCTTATATAGTTCTTGTTTTGACCTGCAACCTTTATTAGAGGACTATTGAAGAACAAAAGCAAAGTATAAAGACAATAACAATGGTAGCAATCAAGGAGTGGTAGAGTACTTATCTTTTGAGTAAGGTCAACTCCTTGGATCTTTTTCTCAACCTTGTCCTCACATCAATGTGATGTCATTTATGTCATTGTCAAGAGCTAGGGTTTCCTATTACAATGGAAATGATTAGTTCTAGGGTTTTCTAATTCAAATTTTTGCTAGGTTTTACAAATCTTAGATGCTACAATAGTATCTGTCATACTTCAAAATTACATGTTCTACAAAATGTGTTTGTTGCAAAACTTATAGATGTCATTGACATGCCTTCTATATGTGAGGTGGATTTCACTTCATTCCTTGACTTCAGAAACCGTTTTTATATGCAAGGAGAGACTTTGAATGTTAACATATCAACGGTTTCTAATATTATCTACAAACCCTTTTATAATAGAATATTATCTTTCAAGAGAGCGCTAGATTGTAAGCTTAGCATTATATGCACTATAGTTGTCATTTGCAAAAATTATACATACCTATTTTAACCTTACCTGTCCATCCTCGTGTTGAAGAATCTACTGAAATTCATAGAGTGATTATTCTTATTCAATCTTATAGACAACAGTTTGAATTGTATGCTTCAATTAAACTTTAGTTAAGTTAGTGTATTCTTTTTTACCAAACAGTTATCAAAGTAGAATATCAACAATAGAACACATACACATGATGTTGGTTCCAAGCTAGGGAAAAACCTCTCCTCTTGAGAGGAAAACCCTTCAATCTCTTCTTATAGATATCTAATTGACGAATACCAAGACCCTTAACAAAACTACTTGACCCGAGCTTACTTCCAAGACACTTGTCACTATCTCATAGATTTTGCACAATCCTTCTTCTTGCATACCTCTGAGATCCTTGTCCTTCTAGTTGTCATAGTACTAAATAATATCGACCTTTAAAACCTTAATAATGTCATGTTCTCCTCCTTCGTAATATATCCCACAGCTCAGGATTCTCGCTTGACAAGAATGATCTATCTTCGGTCTTCTTTATCACAGAATCATGCTTTATATATCTCCTTGTATAGATATTGTCCTAAGACAGTCACTAGTTCATTTGCACACGTGATGAGATAGAGTATACTCAAAATCGTGATGAAAATCTTCTTCATAGTGATGAAATAGAGGTTGCCTTAACCCGAGACAGAGATATATATATTTCACAATTTTCTTCATATCATTGTGATGAAATAAAGATATATGTATTTCGTAATTTTCTTCATATCATTGTGATGAAACAGAAATTACTTTAACCTGAAACATGTGATAGATATGGTTCATATTCGATTGCTTTCGCATTACTTGTGAGATTTGTAGAGATATTGAATTTTTCTTCTTGTCCTTTTGGAGCGATATCACTTACATACTTATAGTGGCTCATGCGATAACTTGTAGGTCGACATAAGATCCTTGGGTTGGGCCGACATATCCATATGGAGATTGATTTGTTCGTTTAGCTGAGACAGATAGTCACAACATCTTGGAGTATGGGTTTTACTTGTGCAACATAACATTTTGTAATTATATTCATAAATCCTAAAGACATCAAGAAGAAGTATTTGACCTAAGTAAAAAACTTCTTGTTCATGAAACCCATGATGCAAGGAATACAATAAACATTTTTTCTTCATTATAAAATCATAATTACAACTTGTGGTGAAAACCAAACCTAGTTACACTTTCTTCAACAGTCCCTCTTAACTATGGAGATTTTCATACATGATACATGGTTATTTTCAATATAGAAGAGATCTATCAAGAAGAGTCCGACTAGTAATCCATCTGTATAACATCATTATAACAAACATTGTCACATAGCAATGCCTTGAATAACAGCTCTATCTCTCAATATATCCGAGCACAATGTTGGAGAGACAAATGACTTATATACACCTTGGTCATTGTCTCTCAAGGTACATACCCACCTGGGTGTTCACTGAGTATGACCTTCTAGGACTATTCTTGTCTTGGGTTCCCAGCCCTTAAAGAATATCGGTCCTCTTGCCTACTCTTGTCTTGGATGCCCTACACATCCTCAAAGAGTATTGAATGTCAGATGATTACCCAATCCTCCCATTCTTTCTTCCCAAGTGAAGACAAGAATGTTGTGTCTATCATGTGTCTTCATTTCCATCCATGGCCTTCACCTAGACTTACAACTTTTAGTCCCTTCTAGTGCATGACACATGAAATAGAAAAACACAACTGTCACTCCTTTGTAGCCAGGGGTGATCTAATCCAAGATCCCTCTTGATCAAGGACCTGTAAGAGCTCCCTCTTAGCTAGGGACTCTTCTATACATCATCAACTTCTTCTTTGTGGGTCCTTCAGCTGCTAGATCAACTTTTCTCCTTGATGTCATGAAAATTAGTTGAGATTCTTTCTTATAGGGAAATATTCATTGATCACTTTCCTCCTTAGTTGGTCATGGCATTCCTTTCTTCATCGAAAGTGGCCTTCTTCATATCTATAACCTTCGTCATATGACTACTTCTTTCTCATCACGCTTCTTCCATTCATCACATGAATGCTAGTTGTACTTGTAGCTCTACATGAACTTATCCAAATATTATTTAAGAAATCAAAATATATCATTAAATCAAATCGTACCTTATTAGGTGGCTCTTCATCATGACATTTTTATGTAGGTATTAGCATCCTACATTCATGTTAACACATCTCCCAAAGATATCCATTATCAAGGGTCTACATCTTTTCCATCAAAGTCTGCATATCTTTCCAGGAGATTTTTCTAGCCAAGTCTTCTTGATATTTTGGATGTTGATTGCCTTCATCAGGGTTGCATATCTCACGATCTCTTCCTTACACATTCCATTCCCAAGTGCTTTTAATCAAACTTTCTTAGTTGTGATCAACCACCTCGTACTTCATATGAGGACATATTATGTTCATTTCATCTAGTGTGTCTTATGTCTTCTTGCATCCTTTCAAAGGAGGAGATCATTTTTCTCTTGATCATGCTTCTCAAGATAGAATTAATGATCTATATTACTTGCAACCATATGATATGTCATTATGATATTAAACACAAGCATACATACCTTCTTCTTTTTTTATTTTTTACCTTCAGATCATCAAGGATTCATCCAAAAACTTCCTTAATTGAAGAGATCTTCCATCTCTTGATCTACTTTATTTCATCATATCCTTATTCATGAACTTCACAGGTTAGATTTCTTATTGAAGTACTTGCTTCATCCCTGGATCAGTGAAGATTCCATCAGAGAATCTTGAGGATCTTATATATCCCCAACTAGCAGATGTTTCCTTTCTGACTTGATGTATGATGAGCCTTGTCCTAGACGATTTCTTCCTTTCATTCAATTTCCATTGAGGTTCCAAGAGTTATATTCTTCATATTTGTCTGTCATGGATATTGTCCTTTATGATTCCCATGATGATGTCATGAGATCTTGATTCTAATACTTGCATGATGCCATGATGCATCTTATTATCATTGTCATATCTTATAGCACAAGATTTAGGAGCTTATGATATGACCCCTTTTGTGAGGGAGACCATTTTAATTGTAGTGGAGATTTGTTGCTCTCTCTTTCCTTGGCCCTTTTCTTCAACTTCCTCCATCTTTTCAGTGATATGAGCTTCTTTACTACATTTCACAGGGTATATCTTTGTTTCATATATCCCTTTTTGTGTCTCCTTTCTTGTTACATAGGGATGAGAGGACCTTAAGAGTTCTTTTCCCTGAATTCAAAGGATCCCTTGACATGTTTACTGTCATCTTCGTGTCTATGAGGATTATGACAATCACAATCCTCCTTATTTAACGCAAGGATCATTGAGTGATTTTATACAAATCCTATGAGTATCTTGATAACCTTAAACCATATTCAACATTTAGAGACTTAGACATCAATGAATTTTCTTCTGGGGACTATATCTATCCTTCTTTCTTATGCAAGGAATTTCAATGACCCAACTGATGAAGTCATTGAATCAAACTTGTTTATAAAAAGAAAGATACTTACTTGGCACATGAAGATAAAATCTTCACCTTGATTCTTTCTTGAATGATCTCCTTCAATGAGATTCTTGCTTGAGCTATGTAGCACAACTGAGTTCCAAGACTTCCTTTAAGACTTTCTCGTATTGTTAAGCACTATTGCTCATATAAGATGTTGAGATATGATATCGAGATTAAGAACTTTGAGAGCATTGTTATGATGTCCGTCTGAGATGTGGCACTGTGTTCTTCTTTTGAAGTGATATCATTGTATGATGTGATTGTCTTGACACAAACTTGTGACATTCCATGGTATGTAATTTATAAAGGTATGCCTTCGAACTATGGGTGGCACTGAGATACTGATACCTTCCATTCATTATTGAATTGTGGTTCCTATGCATGACTATACATCATGTTCTAATACCGAGTTGCATCATGGAATTATCAAGACTTGTGTACTTCTTGATTATATAAACAAAAGCATATTGTTGTTGTATGTTGTTGTTGTAGATTGATTCATCAGCCTTTGATGTAGGTCTTCAACTTGCTTTGATGCCCTTGAAGATTGATCCTTGTATGTCTCTTTGTTGCCAGTGATTATAGTTATGCATTAAGACTATAGAAACAAGAAAAGTTATGAGATCCTTTTATCATGATTGTGATTTAATTCCTTCATTTAGATCTTCATTATGATGGATATACTGCCTCTGTTTAATGTGTCGAAACAGAGATTGTGTCTATTACGCCTACACTGAGATCCTTATTATATTATCCATTGATGAACAAAGCCCTTAGAAGATTGTGAGATTTACTTATTCAAGATCCTTTGTATAATCAGACTAACTCCAAAATTCATCAATTGTGCCCCGAGTTGGTATATGTTACTGGACTAAGGTAATACTTCACCTATTCATGTAGACAAAACCAAGACTAAGGATAGCCTTCAAACTAAATAAGTGTCACTTAAATGCTAATTATGAGTTGATCTTCTTTATGCCCTGTACTAACCATAGCTCTGATACCATATTGAAGAATCTAGGGCAATTCATAGATTGATGATTCTTATTCAATCTTATAGACAACAGTTTGTGTTGTATTCTTCAATTAAACTTTAGTTAAGTTAGTGTATTCTTCTTTACCAAATAGTTATCAAAGTAGAATATCAACAATAGAACAGATACATGTGATGTTGGCTCCAAGCCAAGGCAAAACCTCTCCTCTTGAGAGGAAAGCTCTTAAATCTCTTCTTATAGATATCTAATTGATGAATACCAAGACCCTTAACAAAACTGCTTGACCCAGGATTACTTCCAAGACACTTGTCACTATCTCATAGATTCTGCATAGTCATTCTTTTTGCATACCTCTGAGATCCTTCACCTTCTAGCTATCATAGATCTGGAGAATCTCAACCTCTGAAACCTTAACATTGCCATGTTCTCCTCCTTCATAATATATCACACAGTTTAGGATTCTCGCTTGACAAGAATGCTCTATCTTCGGTCGTCTTTATCATAGAATTATGCTTTATATATCTCCTTGTATGTATATTGTCCTAAGACAGTGACTGGTTCATTTGCACACATGATGAGATAGAGTATAACCAAAACTTTGATGAAAATATTCTTTGTAGTGATGAAAAGGAGGTTTCCTTAACCGAGACACAGATATATATATTTCACAATTTTCTTCATATTATTGTGATGAAACAAAGATTACTTTAACCCAAAACATGTGATAGATATGGTTCATATTCGATTTCTTTCACATTACTTGTGAGATTCGTAGAGATATCGAATTTTTTTTCTTGTCCTTTTGGAGTGAGATCACTTACATACTTATAGTGGCTCATGTGATAACTTGTAGGTCGACATAAGATCCTTGGGTTGGGCCGACATATCCATATGGAGACTATTTTGTTCGTTTAGCTAAGAGAGATAGTGATAATGTCTTGGAGTATGGGTTTTACTTGTGTAACATAACATTTTGTAATTATATTCATAAATCCTAAAGACATCAAGAAGAAGTCTTTGACCTAAGTAAAACACTTCTTGCTCATGAAACCCATGATGCAAGGAATACAATAAACATTTGTTTCTTCATTATAAAATCATAATTACAACTTGTGGTGAAAACCAAACCTAGTTACACTTTCTTCAACACCTCGTAGTCCATTTATCACAAGGATATTGTCTAGATATTACTTTATATCATATTCATTCAACATGTGTGCCTCAAACCTTTCAGCCATACAATCCATAGAGATTTCTTTGAGCTACTTAAAAGAGAAATGTTCATAACAGGCTTGGACTTCTCATCATGGTAGCTCAAGTCAATTCTTCAATTTGGTCCTTAAGAGGTCTTGTAATTATGGTCTTCACACATCAATGTTCAAATATACTTCTTTTTGTAGACTTTGGACTTCAGATTAGGTGCTTTTATTACTTTCATAGCATTACTTAGGTCAGCTCTTTTGCATTCCAAATCTTGCAATCCTTCATTATGTATTGACATGTAGTCTCTAAAATTTGCTTGCCTAGAATTGATACTTGGTTTATGAATATAAAAAATGACTTATGCTACCTAAATTTTAGAGAAATGATATGACTTGGTATTCTTAAAAAGTTCGGATGATTGTCGTATCAGAGAGTTTCAGATGTCTTGGCCCAAAATTTTCTCCACTCACAAATGTAAATTTGTCATTGTTCAGTCTTGGCATTATTCAGATCTTGATATTTCAGATCTCCTTTCTCATAAAAGAAATGTCTCAATAGATATGATCCTTATAAACACTAGTAATTTTACACTTTACCATAGATTTTCAATCCCTTCCACATATTTTCGATGTTGTAGATGATCATAGAGTTTTCGGCCTTTTGGTTCCACATAAATTTTGCGCAGAGATATAGAGGTTCTCAACCTATAGGTAAATTTTCTTTCTTGACTTTTTACTTCAGATTAGGCTCCCAAATCTTCTTGAGCGAGTAGCTTGTTCAGTCTCCAAGAGTGAGTAGCCTTCTCTTTTATTTCATAACATAAGCATATATGTTGATGAGCTCTAATTGAGGGATGTGAGTGAATAGATGCTTCCCCATAAGCGAATGAATGTTTTTACACAAAATTCCAAAGAGAAAAACTTGCTTCAGTAGTTTGAATGTCAAGAGGTTTAGGATGTTTGTCTTGGATTTGTCATAGAGATTATGAGCCTTAGGTTTTCGTACTTCTGACCTACAGAACAACGTGCCTCAGAACCTTGCACATAATCGCAGAAGACAGTGCCATGCATAAGATACCATAGAACTTGAATTCACAGTGAGCTCAAGTGCTTCAGAGAAGTGTTACCACAGTAAGTTCGGATGCAATAGATAATTGTCACATCGGTTGCACTGTTATTATAGTCTTATTTTCTTGCTTGAGCTAGGGTATACATATCTCTTCTTACACTTCGACCTTCATTCCTTTTGTATTTTTTTGCAGAGATGGATAACTCGGTATCATTTGGCCTATTTGAATTCGTTCAATCCTCAAAGGTGAGGATATACTTAAGATCAACATTCATGTAATGGATGCATTAAACTTAGCTTATGAGGTATTCTTGCACACCAGACTTAGTCTTGATTAGGGCTTCTACAATGGTGCTCTTGCCTTCACCATAGCTCCAATAACATGTTGAAAAACCAAGTGTAGTAAGATTAGGCTTGATTTTTCTTCTTGATAATTACTTGTGAATGTTAGATTTTCTCCTTTATTATTTGTTATATCTTCTTCATCAAGCAATTATACAGATGATAAATCTTATAATAAAATAAAGAGACAAGAGACACCAAAATTAGGTTGCGACCCAGGGGAAAGCCCAACAATCCTTCTCTTATAGAATTAGATTAAAATGAGATATCCAAGATTAAGACCATAACCAAAACTACCACCAAATGTTAAATCCAGCCCTCCTCCAAGTCACCTCCAAGAGTCTAAGTCAATGCAGGTTAAACATGTAGTTTCGGTCAACTTCCTAAAATTTTGGGCCTATAGTAGCACACAGAAATTCGACCTGTTCACAGAGTTTTGTCCTCACACGTGACTTATCCACATCACAAAATTCGATTCAACAAAGGGAATATTCAACTTGAATTTCTCTCTCCTTTAACTTATGTTCCTTGTTCTTCTTCACATGGTTCAATGTACTTCTTGTTGTGTGATTGGATGATCTCCCAAATGAGCTAAACTACCTCTTATATATAGTTTTCCAGGAGGGCCGACTTGACATTTTGTGGACTTATTAACTCAACATAAAATTCAAAATTATTTTCTTACAAATGTCCATATGGGACATGACTCAAGTACATTTTTCTTTGACTGGTAATAAATTCTTTTTTACTTATTTTGACTTTATAAGCATGAAGAACATGCTTTGATCAAAAATAAATATAATAATGAATATAATAAGTACATCAATGATTATTTTACATTACATTGTGAAGATCGACACTAGCTACAATTTCAATGACTAGAAGATCAACATGCAGTCGGAAGCTAGAAGAAACTTGTGTTTATTACCTTCCATGCTCTCAACCCAAGAGGCTTCGCGGAAATATCTTTTTTTCCAAAAGGATTTGTGGGATGCTAATTCTTGCTCTCAGAAGGATTTGGCGCTCAATGGTTTGAGAGTTTAATTTTTTGACTTAGGAATATCAACTCACTCTTTTGGAGATTCTTGGTCGCATCTTACAAGAAGCTTTGTTCAAGATGGACATTAACATGCCAACTCATATGTGATGGGATTAAGGGTGGAGTTTTGGGCCCTATGATTCAATAAGATTCTAGTAGACTTTATTCCATTTTGCGCTAGAGAAATGTCCTAGGTCTAATTCTAAATGTTTGGTGGAGTTCATTGGATGCTAAGGTCCATTGGATTCGAAGACTACATGATGTTTGTTTGATGCAAGTATCTTATAAGTCCCACATCTTTCTTGGTTGGTGACCTATATCAAGGTCTTACCTCCAACGCTTCACTAGCCAAGAGTAGTTCTTTTAGATAGACTTTCCTTCTCTTGTCAAAAAGTGGAAATTGTGAAACACATTTCAAGGGATTGATCCTTTGCAAGGTCTTGTTGGGATTAAGTTCAATTGCAATTCCCTAGTTTTATTCAATGACATCTTCATTGGATGTTTGTGTTGTTAGGGGACTCCAAATCCACGATTCTAGATTCTTTGAATAGTATTTATGATCGTTTAAGAATTTATGCATTATTTCTTCTTTGGAAACTACTCTGCAAACATGTATTTTCTAATGAGGTTAGTGCTTTGGTTGCCTTTTGTCAATTGAGAGAGGAGTTACATATTCCAAATTGTTAAACTTTGTTGTTTATTTTGATTTCATCGTTGGTTTAGTTTGTTTAAGAAAGAGAACGTAAATATCATTCTCTATACCCTTCCTCTTCTTTCTTTTGGTAGATATAAATATTTTTATGTACAAATAAGTATTTTTGAAAAAAAAATAAAAAAATTCCAACTTCATAGGCACAAATATATCATTTTATCGTCTAAAGGAAGCTATTTGACGTTCTTTCTCCTTTCTTTTTTACAAACCTTTTTGATATATTTAGAAAATATCAACGAGATCCATGACAATGGGCTATACAATATGAGCCACTATTCCAATTTGTCTTAAATTGACATTTTAAGGACATCTGAATAATGAAACAAAAGTTGGTCACCATCTTGGCAAGCTACAGTATATCATATTGCTTGATGACAAGAGAATAAGATTATAAATCAACATACTTAATCTACAAATCATCAAAGAAAAAAAAATTCAGTCATGCTACCTAAAAAAATATGACCATACAAATTCGCTTCGTCCAATATCTAAAAGGTCACACCAAATAGAATGTTGTCAGTTGTAACCAGTCAGGCACCAAATAGAATGTTAAATCCATCCCTCCTCCAAGTCACCTCCAAGAGTCTAAGTCAACATAATTCAAACATGTAATTATGGTCAACTTCCTGAAATTTCAGGCCTGCAGTAGCACAAAAAAAAATGACTTATTCACAGAGTTTTTCCCTCGCACATGAGTTATCCACATCACAAAATTCGGTTCAACAAAGGGAATATTCAACCTTACTTTCTCTCTCCTTTGACTTATGCTCCTTGTTCTTCTTCACATGGTTCAATGTACTTCTTCTTGTGTGATTGGATGATCTCCCAAATGAGTCGGACTGCCTATTATATATAGTTGTCCAGGAGGGTCGAATGGGTGCCACTTTGGAGGGCTAGGCCGACTTATTCCAAGGAGGGCCGACTTGACATTTTGTGGACTTATTAACTCAACATAAAATTCAAAATCCTTTTCTTACAAATGTCCAACTGGGAGATGACTCAAGTACATTTTCCTTTGACTCATAGTAAATTCGTTTTTACTCATTTTGAATTTATAAGAATGAAGAACATACTTTGACAAAAAATAACTATAATAAGTACATCAATGATTATTTTACATTACATTGTGAAGGTCGGCACTAATTACAACTTCAATTACTAGAAGATCAATATGGAGTTGGAAGCTATAAGGAACTTGTGTTTATTACCTTCCATGCTCTCAACCCAAGAGGCTTCGCGAAAATATCTTTTTTTCCAAAAGGCTTTGTGGGATACTAATTCTTGCTCTGTGAAGGATTGGCGCTCAATGGTTTGAGTTTAATTTTTTGACTTATGTGTACCCACTCTTTTGGAGATTCTTGGTCTCATCTTACAAGAATATTTGTTCAAGATGGACATTAATATGCCAAGTCCCATGTGATGTGATTAAGAGTGGAATTTTGGGCCCTTTGATTCAATAAGATTCTAGTAGACTTTATTCCATTTTGTGCTAGAAAAATGTCTTAGGTCTAATTCTAAATGTTTGGTGGGGTTCATTGGATACTAATGTTCAATGGATTCAAAGACTGCATGATGTTTAATTGATGCAAGTATCTTATAAGTCCCACATCTTTCTTGGTTGGTGACCTATATCAAGGTCTTACCTCCAACGCTTCACTAGCCAAGAGTAATTCTTTTAGATAGACTTTCCTTCTCTTATCAAAAAGTGGAAATTGTGAAACACATTTCAAGGGATTGATCCTTTGCAAGGTCTTTTTGGGATTAAGTTCAATTGCAATTCCCTAGTATTATTCAATGACATCTTCATAGGATGTTTGTGTTGTTAGGGGATTCCAAATCCCCGATTCTTTTCAGGATCAATACAAATAAATACACACACAGCACACAGACACAGGTATGCGGAAAATTATTTCTTTATTGGTTGCTAATTACAATGATGGACACTTGCAAGACTGAGTTTTCTTCCTCATATTGACTGCAGCAGCGTTTAATGAATATATATTAGCACAAGGCTTAAGAAATTCATAGGCTACCTGGCATGCGTGCAGGCTGAGTCTCAAAAACTTATCAGACTTACAGACTCATAGAAAAAAATTTGATTCAGCCACTTTAGGTTCACATTAGCATCAAGTACTAATGCGCAGGCTTCTAAAATCATTTATAGACTAGAACTTATCCCGTGGTGCAAGCAGATCAGACTAAAAGTCTGCAGATGCAGAGCAGGAGAAAAATTCGACTCAGACCTCTAAACTCTCAAACTCCCAATTCCCGAATGAGCCTTACCTTGCAGTTCGAAATATTTATAGAACTAGCAAAGGGGGACAAGCATCCGTGAACTGCCGAAAGCAAAGTGTACAAACTGATGACTCAAAAGAAAGATGTTGATCAGGTCTGATCAGAACATCGAAAGCTAGATTCGGGCATGGGAGGACTGTCCCATGTTATCTCGTCCCTTCTCCTTTTACGGATAGCTAGAGGCATATGGGGACCGAATCTAGTACACACAGTATTTACACAGAGGATATTCATCAAAAGAGAACCCTCAAAAGATTGAAAAGACTTAAAGTTGAGATATGCAAATCTCATTTGTACAAATATTATAGAGTGGATATTCCAAGGCAAGGGAACCCACGAAAGCTTGTCCAACACCACAGTCAGTTGGAAAGACGACACTAAAAAGGTGTAGTAATCAATCTGCGGATAGGTGTAGTACTGATAGTTCCATCTTTCAATCATGTAATTTGAATAATACTGAACCCATACTTCCTTCTCAGATTCCCAGCTTGTTGTACTGTGTGGGTCAGGTAGGTCCAGATAATTTAAATTCATGAATGGATTTAGATTTGTGTCCACTTGTCCGTGGAATTCGGCATAATTAGTACTTGTGGCAATAGATCTTGCTTTATAATGATTCATTACGAACCACCTAACATGGCCACATCTTCGGACTCCCCTTAAGAAATCTATGTCTTCAAGTTCCAATAGATCTCTTATTGTTTTATAAAGGATCTCTATTACGAGCATGCTTTGTGGACTAAACCCTGGAATTTTAAGTAATGTAAAAGAGTAGGGTTTCAGTATAAGAGGGGACAGGCCATATATCTTCCACCATTCCATGAACCAATCTGGGAGAGGATCATCTTCTTCCATATCTTCAACTGGAACTCCTTCAAAAAGAAAAGAAAACTGCAGAGAATATAATAGATTAGTAGAAAAATTATGAAGGTTCATCCCTGCATAAAAGGCCTCTCTTTGGCGCTCCCCATCATAATTTGACCTATTTAGATGATTATCAAATCTTCTAAATGTAATATGACAGCTTGTGATTCGATTATCATCTTCATTATCTCTTTCAATTCTGTATGCTATGCTTCCAATGTGTCTGAGATAATCCAGAGCCTCTAAGGCTTCATCATTCATCTCATCTTGCAAAGGATTTATCCAAAGATAAGGAAAACCTGTTCTATTCCTGACGTATTTTATTGGCCGCCAATCATCATCATGATCTAGCAAGACTTTTCCCAAATCATATGAAAACCATCCAGTTGAAGTTTCTATTTCAACAGTTTCATCATGCCTTCTTATATAATTACAATTCAGAGCAAGGAGGGAGTGTTCTGATAGGAATTCTCTGCTGAGCATATCTGTAAAACTGTTCTTTTCCCCTTTCACAAACTCAATATCAAAATTATATTGGCTGAGTTGCATAACCCAGCGAACCATTGCTGCATCTTCAAATTCCCACTTATGAATTGCATACTTGAGTGCTTGACAATCAATTTTGACTGTGAATTTGGTGTAGATCACAAAATCTTTGAATTTCTCAATTCCTAGGCAAACAGCCCGGAGTTCCTTCTTTAGACTAGACCAGTTCAACTGGCTCTTAGCCCACAACCCAGAGGCATACTGGCATACCTCTAATTATTTCTTTTCCTTGGGGTTTTTCTGACACAAAACTGCACCCCAACCTACTTGACTTGCATCAGTCATGATTATCTTTTCCCATTCTTCTCTGATTGGTGGCAGAGGCTAGATATTTCTGAATCTATCATTTATCCTTTTAACAGCCTGTGTACAATCACTGGTCCAGGGTATGGGATCTTTCTAGAGCCTTTTATTCAAAAGTTTCCTCTCTTGAGCACAATGACTTAGAAATTTTGAAATATAATTTAGACTTCCTAAAAACCTTTGTAACTGATTCTTTTCAGGCTCATCTGGGAAATGATCAACAAAATTAAGACTTCTTTGAATCACGGTATAAGAGCCATACTAAATATTGTACCCTAAGAAGTCTATCATGGTTTTGAAAAGCTTCATCTTTGATGCAGATAATACTATTCCCATTTCTTTGACTCTTTTTAGGAAGATTTTTAGATGTTTGATATGATCTTGTATGTTGTCAGAATGTATCAGTAGATCATCAATATTTTTTTTTTAAATCCATCCATAACCTCAAAGGTTTCATCCATTATCCTTTGAAATGTTGAAGGCGCATTGATGAGACCAAAAGGCATGATGTTCCATTCATAATGCCCTTGTGGAATAGAGAAAGTTGTCTTCCATTTGTCTGCTTCTTTGATGCCAACCTGCCAAAATCCTGACTTCAAGTCGAATTAGAGAATACTTTTGATTTTGAAATTTGGGCCAAGATGGTAGATGGTTTTGGCAATGGATAAGCATCATAATCGAGAATACTATTCAGAGGTTTATAGTTAACTACCAATCTAGGCTTACCTCTGGCAATTTCAGCATGCTTATTCACATAGAATGCAAAGCAAGCAATTGGGCTCTTGCTTTTCCTGATTAATCCTTTCTTTAGAAGATCTTTAATTTCTTCTCTGCATAGTTTCATTTGTTCTTCATTCATAGGAATAGCCTTAGATCTTCTAAGCTTACCGCTGAAATCTGCCTTTAGCGGGAGCTCAACCTCATGCTTATGGATATGCCAAAAGGCATTATGGTCATCAAAACAACATTCTTTAAATTTAGCAGTGAGGTCTGCTATTTCTTTTGAATATTTTCCATTATCCAAAAGTTCATCTGCTTTGAGTGTTTCTTTCTTTGTTTCCATTTTTGCCAACAAATTCTCCATCCTTTCTATCCTCTTTAGCCTATTTGGAGCATTTGAATTGATAAACGGAAAAAATATTTCTTTATCGTCCAAGCTTATAAAATATCCGTACCTTTGAGACTGTCGATCAAGCTTGGCTCCATGCTTTGTGAAGTTCTGGAAAAATGGTGTACCAAGGTACATGGCACAATATATTCCCGGGACTATTGGACATACAAGATGTACCCCAGTGTCTTCTGTCAAAAATACATCAACCTCAGCTTCTGATTTAGTGGGGATGGCTCCACTTGCAGTAATCACTTGCGGGCATGCAGTTGGTCTCCTGAGATGAGCACTGACTACAGTGTCACTTACAATGTTTAGTCTTGAACCAGTGTCCATCAAGACTTTCCAATATTCATACTGTGTTCCTATCCTGACTTTCATCTTTACACAGTACATGACATCTTGGTTTACTATATTGCAACTCAAATTTAATCTATCACTTTCTCCTTCTAGTTTTTCCATTTCTTCAGAAATTGGGGTCTGGTGGAGTGTCCAATTTTCCAATTTTCTTGAGAGTGGAGGATTACTGGAAGAGGAGGCAATGTTTGCATTCATCATTCTTAGTGACAGATTGTTATGATTTTCTATGCATAGCCTTTTATTTTCTTTTACTGTCTTCCTTAGTTCTTTTATGGCCTGGTGAATACTAGGCAATGTTTGCAGTAGGTCTTCACCAAAATCTTCATTTCTAAATTGCCTGGTTAATGCCTCAACTAAGAAAAGAGATGCAGGAGGTACATACCCTTTGTTTGGGGTATTCTTCATGCTGGACGGTACCTGTTTCAGATGATCCATTAATAGTGATTTGTACATGTCTTTCAACTGAGGATCAGATGCAGCCATCATTTGTGCGAAAAGATTCCTGCTTGTCTCTTCATGATCTGTTGTGGTCTTCATCATCCTGACTGTATTGCAATTACATACATCAGGATCACTACAATCACGGTCTCTGCATTCTGTACAATAGGGATCTCTGCAGGGTTCTTCATCAGAGGATTTATCAGAATTGACAAAATTCAAATCATTATCCGTTTCTGAATCAGAAGATAAAATCTCATCACAGCTACTAGGTAAATCAAAGAAATTTATTCGCCCTTTCTTGTTTCTATAAGGTAATTTTTTCTTTGACTTGTCTTTCTTCTTTTTGGGGCAGTCTGGAGTTGTATGTCCGTTCTGATTACAGTTATAGCAGATAATGTCTTTCCCTTTTTCTTTGGAAAACATTTCTGTATGTTTATATGGTTTTCTTTTGAAATGTTTCTTTTCTTTGACTTGGGAAGACACGGAATTCTTATTTGTATATTTGTGAGTCCTTCGCTTTTTCCCCCTAGAATTACCAGCCTTTCCAAGGTGCCATTGTTTGCAGAGTTGTTGGTAGCCATGTGGTTTCTTTGGATTTTTTGCTGCTCTAGCAATTTTCATTTGAGAGCAGAGTTCTACAATGATTGCTTGAACCACTTGTCTGATGATACCAAACTTATAGTCGCCAATTTTTCCAGGTAACTTATTTACAATTGCAGAGGAGACCCACTGAGGAAGAGAGGCCATAAAAATTTCTTTCCATTTGGGCTCTAGAATAAGGTCTGGAGTCAGAGTATGTAAACGGTGTAGGCATTCATTAAAATATTCACCAAAATGTTGCATATTATGCAACCTCATTCCCATCAAAGTGATAATAGTAATGTCATTGGTAATTTGAGGAAAACCAATAAAATTCATAGTAATACCATATATGAGTTTTCCAATCATATTGTTAACAGGCATATGTGTGACTGGATCCATATATGTAGTGCCATCTTCATTAATTACCACAGCTTGTTCCCATGATGGGAGAAGATTAGGCTCTTTCAAGGTTTCAGCTTTCAACCATGAATCCAGTGTTCCTCCAAAACCCCCAATAATTCTTCTAGTGGCATTTATGGGGCCAATGTCGTCTGCAAGGTATGTTCTGTAACAGACAAGCATGGAATGTAAGACAGACATGACTTCTGCCTCAGTGCAATTATCTTTATTCCATGAGTATGTATAATTTTCAGACCAGTCTTTATGGTATTCTGATTTCATGAGATCTCTACGGTCTGGAGCAGGATTCCAGGTAGTATCCAATCGTGATCTAGAGGAAGTGGCATTAACTTGATCTTCATCATTATTTGCACTAATGCCAAGTTGTTCTTTATCTTGTATGGAAAAATTATTGATACATGCTTCCAAATCTTCTATTTCTGGATCAAGATCAATCTTGTGAATACTAGTATCAATATTTTCTTGTTCTTCCTCTTCTCTTTTATCTTCGTGTCTGGATGAATCTCCAAACATGAAACTTGTAAAACTTTCCTTTACGGGTTCTTCAAGCTCTTTAGTTTTTGCAATTATGGAAGTAGGACTGAAGAAACTGGGATTTGCAAAGAGAGAATATGGATGAGTATATGTCGGAGGTGGAAAGTTTATGGAACTTGGAGCTTTGATGAGGCTTTCCACAGAAGGAGTGATTGAGTAAGGAATTGCAGTCTTGGGCTCAGACAAAAGAGTTGTAGATTTATAGGCATCTATACTGGGTTTCTTTTTCAAAGACTCAATTCCCTTTGATACTTCCCAGACATGTTTTTTAACAATGTCAAGACTGGTGGAGACTTTGACAATTTCCTTACCATGAGCAATTGCTGCTTCATGGATCTTCTTTTTTGTTTTCAGAGAAAGCTTATCTAGACCTTGGGCAATTGCTTGGTCATTTGCTGCTAAAGTCTTTACGCTTTCATTTAAGCAGACAACATTGTAATCTTGTTTTTGCAAGACCCGATCAAGCATGAGTTTCATCTCGGTGCATGTTGTCTCAATAGAATCAAATCTGGTTTTAAGATATTTTTCAAGACTAGACAAGGCCAGAATTGTCCAATTTGTGGCGGCAATTGAATCTTTTGTTGCCAAAGAAGGATCATCTGCATGAGATGGAAGAAGCTTATACAATTTTCCTTCTTGGCTTCTTATGACAAATTTTTTCCAGGGTGGGAAATCTGTGTCGGTTTCAACAATTGACCCATCTAAGAGTTCCCACTTGTGTTTATTTGGAGTCCCAATTCTGAGCATATTTATATGGAACTGAGAACAAATATTCCTTACTAATTCTTCTCCTTTCTGCCTAACAGATATCAGTGTTCTGGGAGTATTTACTTTACTCAACATGTTCTGAATCTTAGGCTCAAAGACAGGGGCCTTCAAAGGAGGAGGAATTACAACAAGATTTTCTTGCAATTTTTCTTCTACAAATTTATCCTGATCTTTAACTCTTTTTTGTTTTGCTTGATTTCTGAATTGTTTTGCCAAAGAGTCTTCTATTATATTTGCAGAAGGATAATACCATTCATAGAATGATATCCATTGATTTTGCTCTTTCATCCACTTCTTCCACTTATCCACATTTTGTTAGTTGAATTTTGGCCGATTTCTTCTTTCTAAGAGCCATAGTTCTTGCATATATAAATGTTCTTTTTCATGAGTGAAAAGATCCCAATTGAACATTTTCTTTTTCCAGGAATCTTCTGGGTCATACGGGCCAATCCCTTTGAAAATCTTTAAGAAGGCAATTATCTCTGAGTCAGAAGGGATTTCAACAGACTTTGGAATACGATCAATAGGATTTTTCCTATAGGAAGGGATTTCTGATGAACGTGCATAGCCAAGACCACTTGAAGAAGAACCAGAAACACTATGTACAAGGAGTTCTTCTTGAGGATTAAAGAAAGATACTTTTTTGTAGCTTTGTTCTAAAGAGTCATCATCAGACGGAACAAATTTAATCATGTTTATGCGGTGATGGTCAGATGGATCTCCATGGGGAGTAGGAGGATCAGAAGAGAAATGACAAAAAGTCTTCGAGCGGTGAGGATGATCACAGACGGAACTGAAAGGTTGAGATGGGTCTGGGTGTGAAAGCAGTCTTTTTAGTGACTCGTACACTGCTTGGTCAATTAAAAACTGCGGTGGGGTTGTGACTTGAGAAAGGGTGTAATTGGTTGACAGAAACTGTTGTAGGCACTGATGTGATAGAAGGTCCACCACGTTGGGTTGTGTTTACTCTAGGGAATCGGGTAATAACCTTACCATCTTCTTCTGTGATAATGGACTGGGTGGCAGCAACAGTTTTCTTTGTGGGTTTTCCCCAATTGGTAACCCAATCATCAGGCGGACATAAATCTTTACGGGAGATATATACAGGGGCAACTGGATTACAGGAAGAGTCATACTGTACAAGGGTTACTCTACCAGAATCCTTTCCTGGAGAATGCAAAACTGCAGGAATGGTAGTATTATAAAACCGGACACAGGTAATATAAAAGACTGTCAAATTTTTTGATTTTCCATGAAAATTTTCATAACCTTTGGTTTGAATACCAAGAGTTAGACATTTCAATATATTTGGATCATCAAGAGCGACAGAGAAATCAGGGAAGACATCATACTGAATCGGACCGTCTGAGAGACTGGTCTCGATTCCTCCAATCATGGCTTGAGTGAAAGTACTCCATCGATTATCAAATAGGGCTGAGAAGACAAAATCTTGTTGGCCTTTTCTGTGCAAAGCATTCAGTCCTATCCTCACCATCCCAAGATGGGCGTACTGATATCCTGATTTCAAAGCAGCTTGGATATGTTTTTGTTCAAGCAGAGGGATTTTCGTCATGACATTTAAGCTTAACTCTGTCTTAATTGACTTTTCTTTGATTTTTATTTGGCTAAGGGCTCTAAAATTAAAAGGACCAAGGTTCTTATATACATCAGTAGGTGAAACGGAAGGGAGTTTCCAATCTACTGTTGGATTATCCTCTTCTTTGTTTATACAGGATTCATTTCCAGATCTTTCTCCATTTTGACATGTAACATCAAGACCAGATCTAAGTTCTTGCTCATTTTGCACAGCATCAAAATATTTTGAACCAAATTTTCCCATAGATGCAGAAGAACTTGCAGAGTCCATTTTCTTCAAAATAAAGAAAGATAAAAACCCAGTATTAAACTTGCAGTATGATAACAGGAAGAGATTGCGGCTTCCCCTTGTTGGCTAGATTGCGGCTTCCTCGCGTACCGAAGTACGAATTCTCGTCCAACGTCTTTAACACCTTCAACGCCAATCTTCGGCAACAACAAGCTACAAACGCTATTCAGGACTCAATCGAATTCGCGATCCACTCAAACAATATAGCACCTAACAAGATCCACTCAAACAATAACTTGGCTTTGAAACCATTTTCAGGATCAATATAAATCAATACACACACAGCACACAAACACAGATATGCAGAAAATTCTTTCTTTATTGATTTGTATTGATCCTGAAAATGGTATCAGAGCCAAGTTATTGTTTGAGTGGATCTTTTTAGGTGTTATATTGTTTGAGTGGATCGCGAATTCGCTTGAGTCCTGAATAGCATTTGTAGCCTGTTGTTGCCGAAGATTGGCGTTGAAGGTGTTGAAGACGTTGGACGAGAATTCGTACTTCGGTACACGAGGAAGCCGCAATCTAGCCAACAAGGGGAAGCCGCAATCTCTTCCTGTTATCATACTGCAAGTTTAAAGAATACCGCAAACAAAGGGTATGTACCTCCTGCATCTCTTTTCTCGGTTGAGGCATTAACCAGGCAATTTAGAAATGAAGATTTTGGTGAAGACCTACCGCAAACATTGCCTAATATTCACCAGGCCATAAAAGAACTAAGGAAGACGATGAAAGAAAATAAAAGGCTATGCATAGAAAATCATAACAATCTGTCACTAAGAATGATGAATGCAAACATTGCCTCCTCTTCCAGTAATCCTCCACTCTCAAGAAAATTGGAAAATTGGACACTCCACCAGACCCCTATTTCTGAAGAAATGGAAAAACCAGAAGGAGAAAGTGATAGATTAAATTTGAGTTGCAATATAGTAAACCAAGATGTCATTTACTGTGTAAAGATGCAAGTCAGGGTAGGAACACAGTATGAATATTGGAAAGTCTTGACATTGTTAAAAAACAAGTCTGGGAAGTATAGAAGGGAATCGAGTCTTTGAAAAAGAAACCCAGTATATATGCCTATAAATCTGCAACTCTTTTCTCTGAGCCCAAGACTGCAATTCCTTACTCAATCACTCCTTCTGTGGAAATCCTCATCAAAGCTCCAAGTTCCATAAACTTTCCACCTTCGACATCTACTCATCCATATTCTCTCTTTGCAAATCCCAGTTTCTTTAGTCCTACTTCCATAATTTCAAAAACTAAAGAGCCTGAAGAACCCGTAAAGGAAATTTTTACAAGTTTCATGTTTGGAGATTCATCCAGACACGAAGATAAAAGAGAAGAGGAAGAACAAGAAAATATTGATACTAGTATTCACAAGATTGATCTTGATCCAGAAATAGAAGATCTGGAAGCATGTATCAATAATTTTTCCATACAAGATAAATAACAACTTGGCATTAGTGCAAATAATGATGAAGATCAAGTTAATGCCACTTCCTCTAGATCACGATGGGATACTACCTAGAATCCTGCTCCAGACCGTAGAGATCTCATGAAATCAGAATACCATAAAGACTGGTCTGCAAATTCTACATACTCATGGAATATAGATAACTGCACTAAGGCAGAAGTCATGTCTGTCTTACATTCCATGCTTGTTTGTTACAAAACATACCTTGTAGATGACATTGGCCCCATAAATGCCACTAGAAGAATTATTGGGGGTTTTGAAGGAACATTGGATTCATGGTTGAAAGCTGAAACCTTGAAAGATCCTAATCTTCTCCCATCATGGGAACAAGTTGTGGTACTTAATGAAGATGGCACTACATATATGGATCCAGTCACACATATGCCTATTAACAATATGATTGGAAAACTCATATATGGTATTACTGTGAATTTTATTGGTTTTCCTCAAATTACCAATGACATTACTATTATCACTTTGATGGCAATGAGGTTGCATAATATGCAACATTTTGGTGAATATTTTAATGAATTCCTACACCGCTTACATAATCTGACTCCAGACCTTATTCTAGAGCCCAAATGGAAAGAAATTTTTGTGGCCTCTCTTCCTCAGTGGGTCTCCTCTACAATTGTAAATAAGTTACCTGGAAAAATTGGCGACTATAAGTTTTGTATCATCAGACAAGCGGTTCAAGCAATCATTGTAGAACTCTGCTCTCAAATGAAACTATGCAGAGAAGAAATTAAAGATCTTCTAAAGAAAGTATTAATCAGGAAAAGCAAGAGCCCAATTGCTTGCTTTGCATTCTATGTGAATAAGCATGCTGAAATTTCCAGAGGTAAGCCTAGATTGGTAGTTAACTATAAACCTCTGAATAGTATTCTCGATCATGATGCTTATCCATTGCCAAAAGCATCTACCATTTTGGCCCAAATTTCAAAATCAAAAGTATTCTCTAAATTCGACTAAGTCAGGATTTTGGCAGGTTGGCATCAAAGAAGCAGACAAATGGAAGACAGCTTTCTCTATTCCACAAGGGCATTATAAATGGAACATCATGCCTTTTGGTCTCATCAATGCGCCTTCAAAATTTCAAAGGATAATGGATGAAACCTTTGAGGGTATGGATGGATTTTTAAAAAAATATATTGATGATCTACTGATACATTCTGACAACATACAAGATCATATCAAACATCTAAAAATCTTCCTAAAAAGAGTCAAAGAAATGGGAATTGTATTATCTTCATCAAAGATGAAGCTTTTCAAAACCATGATAGACTTCTTAGGGTACAATATCCAGTATGGCTCTTATACTGTGATTCAAAGAAGTCTTAATTTTGTTGATCATTTCCCAAATGAGATAACTGACAAGAATCAGTTACAAAGGTTTTTAGGAAGTCTAAATTATATTTCAAAATTTCTAAGTCGTTGCGCTCAAGAGAGGAAACTTTTGAATAAAAGGCTCCAAAAAGATCCCATACCCTGGACCAGTGATTGTACACAGGCTGTTAAAAGGATAAAGGATAGATTCAGAAATATCCTGCATCTGTCTCCAACTAGAGAAGAATGGAAAAATATAATCATGACTGATGCAAGTCAAGCAGGCTGGGGTGCAGTTTTGTGTCAAAAAATCCCCAAGGAAAAGAAAGAATTAGAGGTATGCCAGTATGCCTGGGTTGTGGGCTAAGAACCAGTTGAACTAGTCTAGTCTAAAGAAGGAACTCCGGGTTGTTTGCCTAGGAATTGAGAAATTCAAAGATTTTGTGATCTACACCAAATTCACAATCAAAACTGATTGTCAAGCACTCAAGTATGCAATTCATAAGTGTGAATTTGAAGATGCAGCAATGGTTCGCTGGGTTATTCAACTCAACCAATATAATTTTGATATTGAGTTTGTGAAAGGGGAAAAGAACAGTTTTGTAGATATGCTCAGCAGAGAATTCCTATTAGAACACTCCCTCCTTGCTCTGAATTGTAATTATATAAGAAGGCATGATGAGACTGATGAGATAGAAACTTCAACTGGATGGGTTTCATATGATTTTGGAAAAGTCTTGCTAGATCATGATGATGATTGGCAGCCAATAAAAGAAGTCAGGAATAGAACAGGTTTTCCTTATCTTTGGACAGATCCTTTGCAAGATGAGATGAATGATGAAGCCTTAGAGGCTCTGGATTATCTCAAACACATTGGAAGCATAGCATACAAAATTGAAAGAGATAATGAAGATCATAATCGAATCACAAGTTGTCATATTACATTTAGAAGATTTGATAATCATCTAAACAAGTCAAATTATGATGGGGAGCGCCAAAGAGAGGCCTTTTATGCAGGGATGAACCTTCAGAATTTTTCTACTAATCTATTCTATTCTCTGCAGTTTTCTTTTCTTTTTGAAGGAGTTCCAGTTGAAGATATGGAAGAAGATGATCCTCTCCCAGATTGGTTCATGGAATGGTGGAAGATATATGGCCTGTCCCCTCTTATACTGAAACCCTACTCTTTTACATTACTTAAAATTCCAGGGTTTAGTCCACAAAGCATGCTCGTAACAGAGATCCTTTATAAAACAATAAGAGATCTATTGGAACTTGAAGACATAGATTTCTTAAGGGGAGTCCGAAGATGTGGCCATGTTAGGTGGTTCGTAATGAATCATTATAAAGCAAGATCTATTGCCACAAGTACTAATTTTGCCGAATTCCATGGACAAGTGGACACAAATCTAAATCCATTCATGAATTTAAATTATCTGGACCTACCTGACCCACACTGTACAGCAAGCTGGGAATCTGAGAAGGAAGTATGGGTTCAATATTATTCAAATTACATGATTGAAAGATGGAACTATCAGTACTACACCTATCCGCAGATTGATTACTACACCTTTTAAGTGTCGTACTTCCAACCGACTGTGGTGTTGGACAAGCTTTCGTGGGTTCCCTTGCCTTGGAATCTCCACTCTGTAATATTTGTACAAATGAGATTTGCATATCTAAACTTTAACTCTTTTCAATCCTTCGAGGGTTCTCTTTTGATAAATATCCTCTGTGTAAATATTGTGTGTACTAGATTCGGTCCCCATATGCCTCTGGCTATCCGTAAAAGGAGAAGGTACGAGATAACATGGGACAGTCCACCCATGCCCGAATCTAGCTTTCGGCGTTCTGATCAGACCTGATCAGCATCTTTCTTTTGAGTCATCAGTTTGTACACTTTGCTTTCGGCAGTTCACGGATGCTTGTCCCCCTTTGCTAGTTCTATAAATATTTCGAACTGCAAGGCAAGGCTCATTCGGGAATTGGGAGTTTGAGAGTTTAGAGGTCTGAGTCGAATTTTTCTCCTTCTCTGCATCTGCAGACTTTTAGTCTGATTTTCTTGCACCACGAGATAAGTTCTAGTCTATAAATGATTTTAGAAGCCTACACATTAGTACTTGATGCTAATGTGAACCTAAAGTGGCCGAATCAAATGTTGTTCTATGAGTCTGTAAGTCTAATAAGTTTTTGAGACTCAGCCTGCACGAATGCCAGGTAGCCTATGAATTTCTTAAGCCTTGTGCTAAGATATATTCATTAAACGCTGCTGCAGTCAATCTGAGGAAGAAAACTCAGTCTTGCAAGTGTCCATCATTGTAATTAGCAATCAATAAAGAAAGAATTTTCCGCATACCTGTGTCTGTGTGCTGTGTGTGTATTGATTTGTATTGATATTCTTGTTTAAGAATTTATGCATTATTTCTTCTTTGGAAACTACTCCGCAAACATGTATTTGCTAATGAGGTTTGTGCTTTGGTTGGCTTTTGTCAATTGAGAGAGGAGTTAAATATGCCAAATTGTTAAACTTTGTCGCTTATTTTGATTTCAAAGCTGGTGTAGTTTGTTTAAGAAAGGGAACGTAAATACCATTCTCTACACCCTTCCTCTTCTTTCTTTTCGTAGATATAAATATTTTTATGTATATATAAGTATCTTTGGAAAAAAAAAGTCCAACTTCATAGGCACAACTATATCATTTTATCATCTAAAGGAAGCTATTTGATAGTCTTTCTCCCTATTTATAGTCTTTTTTTCAAACCTTTTTGATATATTAAGAAAATATCAACGAGATCCATGACAACAGGCTATACAATATGAGCCACTATTCCAATTTGTCTTAAATTGACATTTTAAGGACATCTGAATAATGAAACAAAAGCTGATCTGGTCACCATCTTGGCAAGCTATAGGATATCATATTGCTTGATGATAGGACAATAAGGTTATAAATTAGCATACTTAATCTACAAATCATCAAAGAACAAAAAATGCAATCACACTACCTAAGAAAATATGACCATACAAATTCGCTTCATCCAATATCTAAAAGGTCTAGTCAGGCACCAAATAGAATTTTGTCAGTGGTAACTAGTCAAGCACCAAATAGAATGTTAAATCCATCCCTCCTCTAAGTCACCTCCAAGAGTCTAAGTCAACACAAGTTAAACATGTAGTTATGGTCAACTTCCTAAAATTTCGAGCCTGCAGTAGCACAAAATAATTCGACCTATTCACAGAGTTTTTCCCTCGCACGTGAGTTATCCACATCACAAAATTCAGTTCAACAAAGGGAATATTCAACTTGACTTTCTCTCTCCTTTGACTTATGCTCTTTGTTCTTCTTTGCATGGTTCAATGTACTTCGTTGTGTGATTGGATGATCTCCCAAATGAGTCGAATTGACTCATATATAGTTGTCCAGGAGGGTCAAATGGGTGCCACTCTGGAGGGGTAGGCCGACTTATTCCGAGGACCGACTTGACATTTTGTGGACTTATTCTTTTTTTGGTCAAGTAAGAGTGGAACCTTCAATTAAACTAACAAATATTACATATGGTACACATCTTTACAAGTGTAAAGCCCAAAAAAACAGACCCATTGATGATCAACAAACAACAGGGTTGACAGAACCCAAAACCTTCCACAAATGACACAAAAACCGCCTGGGCAATAAACCCAAGTGTTGAAAATGTTGATCTCACTGCAATCCTTCTCATTCAATTCTTGTCGCTCTAACTCCCCAATTATTATTCCTCCGTCTCCACCGTCTATCTAACTTTCAATCGGACGGTTTATAAATTCTCCGATCAACCGTGATCCACCATCGCTCTTACCTTTAATCAGACGGTTGAAAATCGCTCTGATCAACTGAGTTGCATGGTGATCCTGCACCGTAGATCAACACCCACTTAATCTGACGGTCCTCAAGTTATCGCTTTGGAAACTTGTGCAGTACTTACCCGCTTTATGGATCTGATATAGATTAAAACCTTGATCTATAAAGAATTCGGGTCCGCTCTTCAACTTAATCTCCGATCGTGTTGGAACCCAATATCCTTTCGATGTCAAAGACCATCAGATCCTATGGCTTGCGACCCTTCAACTAGCACATTCTTTATCACCTCCTCAACCCCCGTAGTTGACTATGACGTGAGCATTGACTGCAGGATCGACAGTTAGGATTTACTGCGGCACTTCGACCCGACTCCGGTACTTCCACTCTGTCCTACTCCCGCTAGTCTACCTCTTGCCCATTATTCATGATCTAGAAGTACTCAATGTCTTTGGCTGCCTGTCGATGACAATTTTCCCTCAATTTACCAAAGGCTATAGACTCCCAGTCGTACTAGATATAGTTTTCCTTGCATATCACGCCTTCATTCGCCGGACGATCAGCTAACATATTGGCTTCTCTTCGTACATGAACAAAACTAACGGTTCTCAGGGTTCGCAAGTGGGAATGAATACGCTTAAAGACCTGCGAGAGCCTCCAGTGTTTCAACACTTTTCCAAGTGTCGTTCCATTACACATTCTCTTAGCCGCATTAATGACCAACACTGAGACAGCTTCAATGATGGCATTGTGTAAATTTAACTCATTCAGGATTTCCAAGCACTGTTCTAAGGCCATGAGCTCTGCCATGTTATTAGTGGTCGTCCCCAAATGACTAAGGAAAATATCCTTTATACTCCCCTGCTCATCTCTCATAACTCCTCCAAATCCAGCCATCCCTGGGTTGCCCTTAGAGGCCCTGTCTATATTGATTTTCAAAAAAACATGAGGGGGAGGCTGCCAAATATCTTTACGAGTAGTTGTTTTGCTCGCACCCTTAACAGCGCCTAGGGGAACCAGAGAATGTAGACCCAATTGCCTCAAAATGCGTGCCTCCTGGGCCGTAGGGGGGTTCTCAAGAATTGTCCACATTAGGGCTCCTACTGTATCTTTGATCCGTCGTAGAATTTGGATAATGATATTCTGGTTCGAGCTTGTTTTGTTTTTGAAAATCCTGTCGTTGCATTCTTTCCAAACACCCCAAATAATAAAGCCTAGAACCAGAGTCCAAGCTTTGTTGATGATTTCATTACCTGAGAATTCTTTCATCCAATTCTTCAGCATGTTGGTGATGTTGAGTCTGTCCCTGTCAGTTTTCTTGAACATTGAGGCCGCCCAATCCCACAAGGTAGAGGTGAAGGGGCAGAGGTTTAGTAAATGCTCCATCGTTTATTCCTGTAAACCACATAGATGACATTTGGATGGGACAACAAATCCCCTTTTTAGAAGATTCTCCCATGTGAGAATTTTCTTTTGCTGAACCAACCACATAAACAACTTGACTTTCATCCATTGTGAGTTCCTCCAAAGGTCATTCCAAACCTGGTCAGGGTTTGGATAATCAAAACCTAGAACCTTGCATTTGGCTTCTTTAAGGTTAAAGGTGACTTCGGTCTTTCTACCCCATCTCAATTGGTCAGACGAGGTAGACACTAAAATATTCCTCTTCTCCAAGTCAAGAGCAAGGGAATCTAGCTGGGCTTTCAAAGGACTCTCCTCACTATAACCAAGATTCTTCCACATTCTCCATTTAGCATTGTCCCTTACCTGATCCCAGAAGTCACTTACCATGAATAAACCTTTGTTGTCAGTGTCATTTTTGAGCGTGATTAGTTCTTCTCTAAACAAAATTGTTTGTTGTTGCCAGTTATCCTCCCAAAACCGTGCAAGGTTCCCAGCTCTAATCTCCCAGAAACTATGTTGCTGGACAATGGCTCTATTCTCCCAGGCAAGGTTCCAAATGGGGGAGCCCTTGATGAGCCCTAACATTCTGATATGATCCCTCTCTTGCCAATTATTTGCATATTTCTACTTCCAAAGCTTGGCCCAAAGGGTTGTCGATTCCTTGAGCCACCTCCACCAAAGTTTGGCTCCCGATACTCTGCTGAGGATTTCAAGGTCATGAAGCCCCAAACCACCATGGTCCTTAGGTTTGCAGAGCTTGTCCCAAGCTTCCAAAGCCCACTTCTTTTTCTCTTCCCCTTTGCCCCAAAGAAAATCTCGTTGAATACTCATGATTTGTAGTATAACTCCTTTATGAGTAGGAACAGCTGAAAACATGAAAATGGGTATAGCCTACAGGACAGCCTTTGTAAGTGCAAGACGCCCCGCCAAATTGAAAGACCTGCAAGTCCATTCCCTGACTTTATCTTGAAGTTTATTAGTTACCAGCTCTCACACTCCCTTACAGGTTTGTCAGTAAGAGGCATTCCAAGGTACTTGGAAGGTAATTGAGCCCTTTGAAACCCAAGAATTCTAGTGAGGTTCCTCTGAATAGCAATGTCAGTGTTGAAAAAAAAACTTTGATTTGTCAAGGCTTACCTCTGTACCAGCAGCCAATGCAAATTCGTTCAAGATTTGTTTGAAAGCTCTGGCTTCCTTGACCGTAGGAATACCCTACAACATTGTATCATCCACAAATTGTTGATGAGTATAGGCAGCCCTAGCCGGGGTAAGTTCCACACCCTGGATTCTTCCTTAGTTCCACACCCTGGATTCTTCCTTCAGCATTTGCCATTTTGATCGGTCTGCCTAGTCCTTCCATCACGAGAACAAAGAGGAAGGGGGAGAGCGGATCCCCTTGTCTAAGGCCCCTAGAGGGTATAAAGGTTCTAGAAGGAGAGCCATTAAGCATAATGGAGAAACTAGTTGTGGATACAAGGGCCATAACCCATCTTATCCAGTTGTGATCAAAGCCATAAGCTCTTAGCACTTCCCTGATGTACACCCAACTTAGTTTGTCATAAGCTTTCGCTAGGTCCAGTTGCATGATCATACCAGCTTGCTTATTGCTCTTAAGAGAGTGTACTACCTCGTGAGCTTGTATGATGTTGTTGAGAATCTGTCTTCCTTCCACAAAACTAGTTTGCTCCTCTGAGACAAGCGCAAGAAGAAGAGGCTTGAGTCTGTTAGCGATCACTTTGGAAATAATTTTGTACACCACATTACATAAGGCAATAGGTTTGAATCTGTCCGGTGTCATAGCTTTTTCCTGCTTTAGAATCAAAGCTATGAAAGAGGCATTAAGAGCTTTCAAAATAGTTTTGGATCTCCTAAAATCTTCCACAACCTCAAGGATATCTTGTTTGATTGTTTTCCAACAAGCTTTGAAGAAATCCACATTGAACCCATCCAAACCAGGGGCTTTCCCATTTTGCATCTCATTGATAACTTCACTGACCTCCTCTTCAGACAATGGCTTATTAAGATTGTGGTTTTCTTCCCTGGTTACAAACTTAGGAATGAACTTTGTGAATTTGTTAATGAACCGAGATCTGTCAACGAGAGACTCCTATGTTATGCTAAGGAAGTGTTGAACTAGGACAGATTCTATATCGTTGTGAGAGACGAGCTCTTTCCCTTGAGAGTCATTAAGTTTAGAAATTCTGTTGTGAAATCTGTGATCCAAGGTTGATCTATGAAAAAACTTCGTGTTTCTTTCTCCTTCTCTAATCCATTGCACCCTCGATTTTTGTCTCCAGAAAATCTCCTCTTGCATGCACTGATCTTCCCATTCGTTCTGAAGAGAGTTAACCCGAATTTTCCGTTCCTCAGTAAAACCCTCTGTGATGATGATCTGATTCATCTCCTGGAGTTTCTTCTCAACTTCTTTTTTGGCTTTAAAAATATTTCCAAACTCTTGTTTGTTCCAATCTTTAAGCCTAGATTTGATGTGTTTGAGTCTCTGCTGCATCATGAACATTTTACTGCCTTGAACGAGCCTATCTTCTATCCACCATTTATCAATATTGTTGGTGAAATCAAGGTGAGAGAGCCAGATATTTTCAAACCTAAAAGGTTTGTTCCTCGGTGTACCCATAAAATTGGCTTCCAGCTGGACAGGCCAGTGGTCCGAGCCTGCAAAGGAAAGGATTAACGTTGGCATATCAAGGCCTGTGATAAGGAAGTCCTCTAAGACTATGAATCTGTCTAATTTAGAGGCGACTTGAGAAGCCCCTCCCCTCTTATTATTCCAAGTAAAAATGTCATTTACTGTTTCTGTGTCCACCAACCTCATGTTATTCATGAAGTTCTAGAAAGCAAGGTAGTCCCTGCCTAGATTTCTGGTCCCGCCTTTTTTCTCTGTAAGAGATCTGATCATGTTGAAATCCCTTGCTAGAATCCAAGGTATATCAAGATATCTCTCCCTCAGTCCCTCAAGGGAGGTGAGAAGCTTTAGTTTGTCTTCTAGTTTTTGAGGACCATAGACGTTAGTGATCATGTAGATCTCCTTATCCACCAAAGGTTGAATCACCATCGATAGATAATCCTAGAAGCTTCAACATCCAGGATTCCAAGTTTTTGAGGATCCCATAGAGTGAAAATCCCACCCATGGAGTTATCCGCTTTAACATCTAGATATTCATACTTGATTAACCATTTGTTGTGTATTTTTCTGATGTTGTCCATCGAACATTTTGTTTCATGAATAAAAACCATATCTGATTTTTCTTCCTTTATTCTACTCCTAAGGTTTCTTTGTTTCCTTTTGCTTCCTAGACCCTAATGTTCCAGGTTGTAAGCTTCATTAAGATAGGTTTGTAAAGGAGTAGCTGGTAAGATCCCTCATCTTACCTGAGTTAATCATAAGTTTCCTACATTCAGACAACAGCTCATTTTGTTTTTTCCTTCCTCTTTTCCTACCCGGGTTCTAGGAAGAAAGCATTGATCTATCCTCCAACGTTTTCACTCCCCTATTCTCCTCGTTGTCATGGTTTCTTTTGACTCCATAACACTTTGTTTGTGCTCTCCAGAGGAAGAGTTGTTGAACCCTGTCAAACTCCTCTTTTGGCAGAGAGTACCCGTTTGGTGATTCCCTACTCTAGAAACTTTTCAAGATCTAAATTCTCCCTCTCTAGGATCTCCTGCAGTTCATGGTCTTCCGTTCCTGCCTCACTTGGGGCTATCTCGTTGTCTTTGCTGAGCTCCATCATGCTTGGCAAATCATCCATTTGTTTGTTGTTTTATGGTATATCCTCCATATCAGCGTCCCTTTCCTTCTCGGTGGGAATATTCTCCACTCTCTGGTTCATCCCATTGTTTTCAACTTCTTTTTCTAAGATCTTGAAACTATTGTGGTTCAGTGGTCCGTCTTCGATAATTTTCTTTTGGTATTGTTTGTCTCCTTTCCCTTTACCCCCAACCTTAGTAAAACCTTTGGGATCCTTGTCTATAGTGGCTTTTATATTGCTCTCCATCTTGTTCATTGGGCAGTCCCTGTATAAGTGCCCGTGTTCATGGCACTTACGACACCTAAATGGGACGTGTTCATAGTCCACCCCCTGCGCCATTCCTCGTCATACACTTCTAAAATGATTGCATCGAGATGTGCCCCCGATAACTCCATTTCCACACATATCCGAGTGAAGGAAGTGTATTTGTCTCTTAGAGTAACATCTGAGATCTTTATAAAATGCCCTAGTTTGTTGCCAATAGCCTTTAAAGACTCCGGAAGCCAATAATCTAAAGGGAAGGAGTAGAGTCTTATCCATACTGGTACCGAGGTGAAAGTCTCGTTCTCGGACGAAGTTAATTACCCATGGTCTCATGTAGAGGCCCGCAGAAGTGTAGAAATAGGGTCCTACCTCGAACACTCTGTCTTTGTCCTCTAAGCTTGTGAACGCCACCGTAAAGAAGCCCTTGGACCTAATGTGAAGGTCGATTTTCCGGTTTCCAGTTGTTCTTGATCCATGCTTGTAAAGCCTTCTCCGTTGGCCAAATCCCCATAAATTTGCAGATAATAGCATATTGTGCCATGTGTTCTCTATATATCTGCAGTGCTGAGTCACTTAAAACAACTCAGGGAATGGTAGTCAACTTGGGTTTACATGCCCAAGATGTGCTTGGAGGAGCAACTTTCTTACTGCTACTCTCTGTTCTCTTCTCCTTGCTAGCTTCCTCATGCTTCTCTTCCTGTCCTTGAGGTCCAATGGTTCCTAATTTCTCTTTATTCTTATCCTCTGCTACTATCTCCGTTGGTTTCTTGAAGCGATGCGATCCACCTCCCTTGCTTCTGTCTGCAACCATTTCACTGTAGGAGGGAGCCGAACTCCCCCCTTCGCACCTCACCATGGTGACTAGTGACAAAACCCTAGAGCAAAACCCTAGTTCAGATCCCTCATCCCAATACTCACCCGACATTTTGTGGACTTATTAACTCAACATAAAATTCAAAATTATTTTCTTACAAATGTCCATATGGGACATGACTCAAGTACATTTTTCTTTGACTCATAATAAATTCTTTTTTACTCATTTTGACTTTATAAGCATGAAGAACATGCTTTGACCAAAAATAAATATAATAAGTACATCAATGATTATTTTACATTACATTGTGAAGACCGACACTAGCTACAACTTCTATTACTAGAAGATCAATATGGAGTTGGAAGCTAGAAGGAACTTGTGTTTATTACCTTCCATGCTCTCAACCCAAGAGGCTTCGCAGAAATATCTTTTTTTCCAAAAGGCTTTGTGGGGTGCTAATCCTTGCTCTCAAAAGGATTGGCGCTCAGGGGTTTGAGTTTAATTTTTTTACTTATGTGTACCAACTCACTCTTTCGGAGATTCTTGGTCTCATCTTACAAGAAGATTTGTTCAAGATGGACATTAACATGCCAAGTCCCATGTGATGTGATTAAGAGTGGAGTTCTGGCCCTTTGATTCAATAAGATTCTAGTAGACTTTATTCCATTTTGCGCTAGAGAAATGTCCTAGGTCTAATTCTGAATGTTTGGTGGGGTTCATTGGATTCAAAGACTACATCATGTTTTGTTGATGCAAGTATCTTACAAGTCCCACATCTTTGTTTGGTTGGTAACCTATATCAAGGTCTTACCTCCAACACTTCATTAGCCAAGAGTAGTTCTTTTAGATAGACTTTCTTTCTCTTGTCAAAAAGTGGAAATTGTGAAACACATTTCAAGGGATTGATCCTTTGCAAGGTCTTGTTGGGATTAAGTTCAATTGCAATTCCCTAGTATTATTCAATGACATCTTCATTGGATGTTTAATTTGTTAGGGGATTCCAAATCCACGATTCTAGATTCTTTGAATGGTATTTTTCATTGTTTGAGAATTTATGCATTATTTCTTCTTTGGAAACTACTCTGCAAAGATGTATTTGCTAATGAAGTTAGTGCTTTGGCTGCCTTTTGCCAGTGGAGAGAGTTCCATATGCCAAACTGTTAAAATTTGCTGTTTATTTTTATTTCATAGCTGGTGTAGTTTGTTTACAAAAGAGAACGTAAATATCATTCCCTATACCCTTCCTCTTCATTCTTTTCATAGATATAAATATTTTTACGTGTATATAAGTATCTTTGAAAAAAAAAGTCCAACTTCATAGGCACAACTATATCATTTTATCATCTAAAGGACGTTGTTTAATAGGCTTTCTCCCTATTTGGTAGTCTTTTTTTCAAACCTTTTTGATATATTCAGAAAATATCAACCACATCGATGACAACAAGCTATACAGTATGAGCCACTCTTCCAATTTGCCTTAAATTTACATTTCAAGGACATCTGAATAATGAAACAAAAGTTTGTCACCATCTTGGCAGGCTACAGGATATCATATTGCTTGATGACAGGACAATAGTAGTTCACTAGCCAAGAGTAGTTCTTTTAGATAGACTTTCCTTCTCTTGTCAAAAACTGGAAATTGTGAAACACATTTCAAGGGATTGATCCTTCGCAGGGTCTTCTTGGGATTAAGTTCAATTGCAATTCTAGCCAAGCATAGTTCTTTTACTTAGACTTTCCTTCTCGTGTCAAAAAGTGGAAATTGTGGAACACATTTCAAGGGATTGATCCTTTGCAAGGTCTTGTTGGGATTAAGTTCAATTGCAATTCCCTAGTATTATTCAATGACATCTTCATTGGATGTTTGTGTTGTTAGGGGGTTCCAAATCCACGATTCTAGATTCTTTGAATAGTATTTATCATTGTTTAAGAATTTATGCATTATTTCTTCTTTGGAAACTACTATGCAAACATGTATTTGCTAATGATGTTAGTGCTTTGGTTGCCTTTTGTCAATTGAGAGGAGTTAAATATGCCAAATTGTTAAACTTTGTTGTTTATTTTGATTTCATAACTGGTGTAGTTTGTTTAAGAAAGAGAACGTAAATATCATTCTCTATACCCTTCCTCTTCTTTCTTTTCGTAGATATATATATATATATATATCTTTGAAAAAAAAAGGTCCAACTTCATAGGCACAACTATATAATTTTATTGTCTAAAAGCTATTTGACAGTCTTTCTCCCTATTTATAGTCTTTTTTTCAAACCTTTTTGATATATTAAGAAAATATCAACGAGATCCATGACAACAAGCTATACAATATGAGCCACTATTCCATTTTGTCTTAAATTGACATTTTAAGGACATCTAAATAATGAAACAAAAGCTGGTCACCATCTTGGCAAGCTAAAGGATATCATTTTGCTTGATGACAAGACAATAAGGTTATAAATCAGCATACTTAATCTACAAATCATCAAAGAACAAAAAATGCAGTCACGCCACCTAAAAAAATATGACCATACAAATTCGCTTCACCCAATATCTAAAAGGTCCAGTCAGGCACCAAATAGAATTTTGTCAGGTTTAGCCAGTCAAGCACCAAATAGAATGTTAAATCCATCCCTCCTCCAAGTCACCTCCAAGAGTCTAAGTCAACACAAGTCAAACATGTAATTATGGTCAACTCCCTAAAATTTCGAGCCTGCAATAGCACAAAAAAATTTGACTTATTCACAGAGTTTTTCCCTCGCACGTGAGTTATCCACATCACAAAATTGAGTTCAACAAAGGGAATATTCAACTTGACTTTCTCTCTCCTTTGACTTATGCTCCTTGTTCTTCTTCGCATGGTTCAATGTACTTCGTTGTGTGATTGGATGATCTCCCAAATGAGTCAAATTGCCTCTTATATATAGTTGTCCAAGGGGGTCAAATGGGTGGCACTCCAAAGGGCTAGCCCGACTTATTCCAAGGAGGGTCGACTTAGACATTTTGTGGACTTTTTAACTCAACATTAAATTCAAAATTATTTTCTTACAAATGTCCATATGGCACATGACTCAAGTACATTTTTCTTTGACTTGTAATAAATTCTTTTTTACTCATTTTGACTTTATAAGCATGAAGAGCATGCTTTGACCAAAAATAAATATAATAAGTACATCAATGATTATTTTACATTACATTGTGGAGACCGACACTAGCTACAACTTCAATGACTAGAAGATCAATATGGAGTTGGAATTAGAAGGAACTTGTGTTTATTAACTTCCATGCTCTCAACCCAAGAGGCTTCGCGGAAATATCTTTTTTTTCCAAAAGGCTTTGTGGGATGCTAATTCTTGCTCTCAAAAGGATTGGCACTCAAATGGTTTGAGTTTAATTTTTTTACTTATGCATACCAACTCACTATGTTGGAGATTCTTGGTCTCATCTTAGAAGGAGATTTGTTCAAGATGGACATTAACATGCCAAGTCCCATGTGATGTGATTAAGAGTGGAGTTTTGGGCCCTTTTATTCAATAAGATTCTAGTAGACTTTATTCCATTTTGCGCTAGAGAAATGTCCTAGGTCTAATTCTAAATGTTTGGTGGGGTTCATTGGATTCAAAGACTACATCATGTTTTGTTGATGCAAGTATCTTACAAGTCCCACATCTTTGTTTGGTTGGTGACCTATATCAAGGTCTTACCTCCAATGCTTCACTAGCCAAGAGTAGTTCTTTTAGATAGGCCTTCTTTCTCTTGTCAAAAAGTGGAAATTGTGAAACACATTTCAAGGGATTGATCCTTTGCAAGGTCTTGTTGGGATTAAGTTCAATTGCAATTCCCTAGTATTATTCAATGACATCTTCATTGGATGTTTATCTTGTTAGGGGATTCCAAATCCGCGATTCTAGATTCTTTGAATGGTATTTATCATTGTTTGAGAATTTATGCATTATTTCGTCTTTGGAAACTACTCTGCAAACATGTATTTGCTAATGAAGTTCGTGCTTTGGTTGCCTTTTGTCGGTTGAGAGAGGAGTTCCATATGCCAAACTGTTAAACTTTGCTGTTTATTTTTATTTCATAGCTGGTGTAGTTTGCTTAAGAAAGAGAACGTAAATATCATTCCCTATACCCTTCCTCTTCATTCTTTTCGTAGATATAAATATTTTTGTGTATATAAGTATACTTGAAAAAAAAAAAAAACTTCATGTAGGCACAACTATATCATTTTATCATCTAAAGGAAGCTATTTGATAGTCTTTTTTTCAAACCTTTTTGATATATTCAGAAAATATCAACCAGATCCATGACAGCAGGCTATACAGTATGAGCCACTACTCCAATTTGCCTTAAATTGACATTTCAAGGACATCTGAATAATGAAACAAAAGTTTGTCACCATCTTGGCAGGCTACAGGATATCATATTGCTTGATGACAGGACAATAAGATTATAAATCAGCATACTTCATCTACAAATCATCCAAGCACAAAAAGTGCAGTCACACTACCTCAAAAAATATGACCATACAAATTCGCTTCATCCAAAACCTAAAAGAACAGTCAGGCACCAAATAGAATGTTGTCAGTTGTAACTGACCTTATATTTTTCCTGAAATTATGGTCAAACCCAGCCATGTAGTCACTGTGAAAAATGATGTAGCTATAACTAGAGTCCCCAACTTCGGAAAAGCAGTTGTGTTAGAACAACAATTTCTGCTTTAGACAGAATGAATACTATTGTATTTTCACTGAGAATCTAGTAGTTCGTAGTGTAAATGATGTTTTCAACTCTCTCCATCGAGGCGATTCATTCGGAAAAACAAGTAAATATTGCACCATTATGCAAAAACATAGCTGTAAAAGTAAAAAGCTACCATCGAACATGGTTAGGTATTGATGTAAGAAAAGAAGAAATGGTTGAATATATGTACTCGATTTGTCCTAGACATTAAGGTTTGCATGCCATTAATAAAGATGATGCTGGAAACAAGTGAGATGTAATGGGGGATGCAACTGATTGGGAACTCGCTGTCGTTGATGATGAACCAATTTCTATGCGCTCAAGAATCCAAGAGAGAAGATTCAAGCCAAAACGAACTACTTCATGATATTAGTCAGCAATCTTAAACAGATTTCTATAATCATACCAACGTGCATGAATGCTGAATTATATCTTTCAGATAACTCATTTTCATGATACTTTGTTTCACACATTTATATCTCTATGTAAGCATGTTCCATTTTGAAGGTGCTTTACACTTTGGACAGTAAGTATAGTACACTTAATTGAACTCATTATAAATGTGTGGATTTGTCTCTGGGTGCACGAATTTGCAGAAAGGGTTGAAATTATAATGCAAAGTAGCTGTTGACCGTCACTCAACGTTCTCAACTATGCTTACTGCTACAGTTGAAGTCATGACCAAATCATTGCAAGTCTCAACCAGCTAGCTTGCACACATGTGAAATTATTATGTTGAATGGAAATTCTTTCTATTTTTGACAAATATGTGTAACTCTACATGCATTATTTAACATAAAATATGCACACCGAGCAGTAATGGCGAAGTTCATGAAATATAGAGATATAAGACAAGTGTTGATTTCACAATGCTTCATAGCAAGAGTTGAAATACAACATATAATGGAATCGAAATCTTCCAAGGAAAACAATAAAAATTATACTAAAGGTGTTTAATAATACACAGAAACATAAAACTTGAGTAGAAAGTTGAAAGAGTTGATTAGAACATTTTTTATAATATTCTTCCTGGCTGTCATCTAAAATTTCACAGCCAACATATATTGTTGCCAACTGATTTGTTTCACCCCAACCAATAACTCACGAGGCATCACCTAAAACATCTCTGAAAACTCTTCCAGCCACTCCTAATTTCAAAATTCTGCCAGTGATTTCTATATGAACCACGCTTTCTTTGATGGGTCTTCTTAGCCTCGTATATTCTCCTTTCGTTTAACATGATGAAAACGAAATTCGAGCATGCTTGTTACTCTGGATGTATGTGTACAGTCTTGAAAATAATTTAAAAGAATATTTTACTTGTCAAATCCTGGCATATCTAGATGTTTATTCTAAAGTACAAAATGTTTGATGCGTACAGAGGATTTTCTAATATCTTCCCGAGATGAACATTGGACACTGGGGCCTTCTAAAATAGCACTTGCATAGAATGTTTATTCTAGAGTACTTAACTACAGTTCAGCATATCAACATGATTGAGCACATACACAATTTGTTTACCAAAAGCATACAACAAATATTTCAACTATTTAGTTTATATGTGAACAAAGGAATTGGCAATGGTAGGACTTGCCCATTATTGCAGAAGAACCTAAAATGATGCCAGAACTTCAAAATAAATGATAATGCAGAAGAATCCCAGCAATGGAAGAAGGAAATCCATTTAGAATAGGTACACATTCACCCATCCAAATAGAACTGCATTTGGAGCAAAAGAGAATCTCCAAATGAAGCAATGGGAAAACAAGATAAAAAGCTATATATCAATGAGAACAAATTGAGCATTTGACGCAAGAAAAACCAATCTAATGGCAGAAGCATCTGGAAATGGACTACTGTCACAATGTTGAATCAGGATCTTCTTTCAGTGAGCACCAGCTGTTCGCCTGAAAGCAGAAAAGAAACCACCTGATGATTTATCCTTCCTCCGCTCATTCTCCCCCTCATCTCCTGCCTGCAGAAACATAAACGATAATGAAGCACCTTACAAATTAATAGCAATTTCGTGTCAACAGTCTACATGTCCTTACCTCTTTGAGAGTTTGCTGTAGAATCTCTGTCACTTCAGAAAAATCTGGCCTCAGCGTCGGGTCTTGCTGCCAGCACCTTTCTAATAAGTCTGCAAGTCTGGGATGCGTATGCTTAGGTATGGTAGGCCGCAAACCCTGGGGTCCAATAACAAATTTGATAGGATGTTGTAAAGATTGTGTACAATATACTTCCACAAAATACAGAGACATCCAAATCAACTTGCCATAAAAAAGACAATTTTTCCCTCTATCTCACATTAATAGTTGATTTCATGAAGGCTAGTAGCTCTATTGCTCTATCAAATTTAAAAGCACATTAATCGTTAATTTGAGAGAACGTAAACATTAGTCTCAGACTACCACATTCATCAAGATATCTAGGGGAATACACAGGAAATCTTGGCAATGTGAGATTTAGGCATACCAAAAGAGAAAATGTTACACATCTAAAATACATATCTGAAAGCAGAAATAAGATATGAGATAAGGCTATGAAACATATCTGATACTGAAGTGTCCTCAAACACAATTTACACATAATTGTAATGACGAGGAAAACAACAATTATATCATTGATTTGAGGACTCAGGATAGAATACACTCACAAGAGCAGAGAGAATCTAAACACAATATGTACAACATATCACATAATAACAACTATTCTATACAATAATGATAGGACAAAGATAAATCACAGCCTAGAAGTATTTTTAGGATCATCACGGCTAACAAAACCTCCCATCATGATGCCCGTGATAATGCCAAATTGATAGAGAAAAAAGTCCCTAGTCAGCAAAGAACATCCCTTCAATCCCCGGAAAAGCCAACTAGATATGTTCTGCCAGAACAGCACAATGGAGATAACCATCATAAACCAGAAAACTTTCCCTAGAGGTTTGGTATAGATATCTGAAATCTGATCTTTGGCTGGATGATACTATTGGGTGGATGACACCCTTTATGATAAGGTCACAACGTAATGCTATTTGGTGGAGGAAGCCTTTTATGATAACGTCATGATATAATGCTATTTGATGTTGACATGCTTTGTCTTGGAATAGAATATTATCAAATTTCATTGTTGGTAGCCTATCAATCAATATCAAAAATCTCACATGAACCTTCCAATGCTGAAATATATTCTGCTTCTACTGAAGAATTTGCAACTGTACCTTTCTTTTTACAACTCCATGACACTAATGTTGACCCATATGCATTATATTACCTCAAGTGGATGCCCTATCATCAATATTACTTGCAAAATTTGCATCTTAATATCCAATAAGTACAAAATTGTTGTTTTTAATACTGAAGTCCATAATATTATGTACATTTGATGTATCTAACCACCCTCTTTGCTGCATTCCAGTGGCTTTCACCTTCACTCTTGCATAAATCTTGAAAGTATATTAATTGCATATGACAAATTGGGACTAGTATTTGTCAAATAAATCAAGAATCCAAACAACTGTCTATCTAGCACCATTTACTTATTCCCGCTCTTCAAATTTTGATAGTTTTAAATTTTGTTTCATTCGGGTAATTAAAGAGTTGCAATCTGCCATGCCAAATTCCTTCAATAGCTCAAATTTATACTTGCATTGACTAAAAAAAATATTACTAGGTTGCGAAAATAATTTCACCTTAAGGAATGAGTGAAGTAATTCCCAAATTGGTTATTTTAAATCCAATTTCTAGTTCATGTTTAACATGTGCAATATGATGATCATTATTCCTAGTAATAATCAAGTCATCAACCTAAATCACAAAAATTACCAAGTGTTTACCCTATAGATGAATATATAAAGCATCACTAGATTCACTTTTGTGCAGATCTTCATCCATCTTTGCATACCAAGCTCAAGGAGCTTGTTTTAGTCCATATAATGCCTTAACCACTTTGCAAACATTTCTTTCAAATTCAAATCCTGGAGGTCAGGTCATATGGACATCTTCTTGTAAGTCACCGACTCACTGTTGAGGAATGCGAGTTTGACATCCAACAGATGCAACTTCCATCCATTTTGAGCAACTAAAGCAACAGTCATCTTATAGTGTTCCATTTTGCTATATGTGCAAAAATTTCTTCATAATCAATCCTTCTTGTTGAGCAAAACCCTTAACCACAAGTATTTCTTTATATTTATCAATAATTCCATCTAATTTGTACTTAATTCTCTCTACCGATTTTCATTCAATGGGTTTCACATTTGGAGGGCAGTCAACAAGTTTCCAAATGCGACTGTAAAGTACTGATTCATATTCATCAAGCATATATTTTTGTCATTCCTAATGTTCCAATGCCTCTACAAAAGTGAAAGGTTTAGTAAAAGTACCCATTAACACAAAATACTCTTGCACTCTCCAACTGTTCTTCTTTTTCTCGTTTTGTTCAACTGATCTTACTTCCTTCAGAAGTTAAGTGGCCACTCAGGCATTATGTGCTCATTTTGAGTTAAGATAGTTCTTCTAAACTCACTTGTGAAGAAGAATAATTCTCTGAAGGAAAAACATCTTATGAACCCAATATGAAACATCTTATAAAACATATTATATCACATCCCAACCCACATCAATCTTACCCTACAAAAAAGTTGATATCCCTTCTCATTAAAATAACCAATCATCATACACTTCAAACTATGAGAGTCTAGCTTAGTCCTCTTTTCCTTAGGATCTAAATTACATAGATGCTTAACTTTTGGTTTAAAACCATACCAAGCTTCAAACAGTGTGATGTCATCCAAAGAATCAGTGGGGGATCCATTTCTTAAATAAAATGCAGTATGAATTGCTTTGGCCCAACAGGAAGAACTTAACCTTTTAAAATTTCAACATAGATCTTGACACACCCATCAAAGCTATATTCTTTCTAGCACTCCATTTTCTTGTGTAGTGTAGAAATTTGCTAACAGCCTCCTAATTTCTTTACAATAACCTTTGAATTCATTTGAGGTGAATTCGCGCTCCATTATCTATCCTCTAAGTGATTTTCTTTTTAAGTTGCATTGTCAACTTAGTAATGAAAATTCTTGAATTTTTCAAATGCCTCTGATTTTTCTCTCAGGAAATATACCCAAGTCATTTGACCAAAATCATCAATGATAATTAGAAATAGTTACATCCTCCAAGAGATGTTTCTACAGGGTTACAAATGTCACTATGGATAAGTTGCAAACAATTTCTTTTTCTCCATGATCTACTAGGGAATGCTTCATGATTATGTTTACTATATAGTATAAAGGCAAGCTTCATTTGTTGCATATTCCTTATGAGGACTGGGTGTTACCCACCATTTATGTGGGTAATGTTGTTTTTCTAATGACTCCCATATTTGCAATACAAGGCGTAATTTGCAAATGGTAACAATGAGGAAACGACCATGAACTCCAAGGATAGCAACGGGTGTTCCTTGAAAATTTTGATAGATATGGTGCAATAGGTACAGATTACTACTTATGTAGGTCCATTAATATTGACACTCTTACCGCAAAATCTAGCAAATCTAGTGCAAAGCCTCACCTGGAAACCTAGGTTTTATGGCAACAAGAGATTGGCCACCATTGCCACCTTACTGGCTTCTCTCCAGTTATTTAGTGGTGGATATTATTGCTAGACTAGAGGCTTCCCTACAAAAGATCACCAACAAGATACTAAACTAAGGAGGGCTTAGTGGTGATGAAAGGTGTACTAATTGAAGGAAAGGTACCAACCAAGCCTTGAAAGGCTGAGATAAGAGACGCCTAGAGTTCAAGTACACTTTTCCAAGACCTTTATAATTCAGAAGAAGGCTTCTATAAGTTAGGGTTTTATGATATGTAGATTTATGGAATATAATGGAGCTTGAGTAAATAACATATCAGTGATAGGGGGAGATGAAGGAGGTGAGCTAGGGTTAGTAAACAATGGTTTTTAATGGCTAAAATTGCATCTGCTATCAATTAAAATCAAGACATCAAGATTCAACACTAACTTGGGGTGAAAACATACAATTAATGCTATATTTTGTCTTTTTATATTTATTAAATGCAATCCCTTTCAATAAGACACTGACAAATAGACAATAAATTTATATTAAATGCAAATTTAAGTTAACCCTAACCCTAGATACCACGAGTTTAAGAGAAAAAGGAATGATTAAAATGATCACCAAAAGCTAGTCTATTGCCTTCTCTCAAAATTAGGCAATGGAGTCAATGATAGCGAGCTCAAAGATAGAGGAACCCAAATGAAGTTGGTGGAGGACTAAAATGCCTCTCTTAGAAACCCTAGCGACTTTCTCTAAGTGGAGATTTTAGATCAAAGGAGGCAGAAACAATGTTCCTTTGATGGATATTTGAAAGACTAATTTTGCAAAGCATAAAGAAACAAGATTTCATAAAAGATATTGTACTTTTTAATATGACACAAATAAACCCTGAGTTCATAAATTTGCATGCAAAATGGAAGAAAATCAACAATAAAATTATAAACTCACAGCATTCAATCAAGAATCACTTCATCAATCAAAGACATGTCTCCCCATGCAAAAATATCCCTCCCAAACAATTCGCTCCACCGTTTCAACATCCATAGGTGTAGCAGGGTGCATACAACGATGTGGAGTCTCATCAAAGCCCAACGTCCATCTTATGAGGGCAACGCTAGGGATACAAGGTCATGTCTAAAGAAAGGGAAAAACGTCCTTCGAAAGGTGTTGGATTTTTCAAGTCTTTCTTCAAATGATCTCTACTACATGACTGATGAACCACTTGAAACATACCCTTAATCAAGTGAGATCAACATCATTAGGGACAAAAACCATTAAAGTGTCATTCTAAGCCATATTTAATGTTAGAGGCACAAAAGTTCACACAAACCTTGCCTTCCAATGTCTTTCTAGTTCAAGATTTGTAAGCAAGTTACCACACTTGTGTTAGGGATGGTTATACCTCTAGCCCTATTAGGTGCTTCCAATTGATGACCCACCCTCCTTCTTGAAATATGTCAGACGGGAGAGACCACTGACCAAAGCATAAGTGAGGAGCTCTTATGTAAAGTTATCTGTGGGCCATCATAGGGCTGCTGGCTGGCTGGTTGTCAAATGAGGAGAAAAAATCTCTTATAGGTTACCCACTTTTGGCGGGTAATAGGAACTGCTTACCATATCTCAAGGGACTCTGCCAAATGTCTAGTTCAATCACTGCAGCAGTCTTTCTCATAAGGATTTTTCTCCTTTCCGCACTCAACAAGTTACATATCTTCAAAGTGTTAATCCAGAGTGAGGCATGAAAAACAGGGCTGTAAGATGTAAATCTGCCATATGCCTAGGTTCTATATCTATGGTTTACAGTTTATTGTATGCACTCTTGCGGCCTGAAGCCATCATTGTTGTGCCACCCAAATTTGAAATAGAGGACATACTGCATAGTATACAGTGACATAGAGTGACTCTTCTGCCCACTGTCCTCTCTGTTCTAGCAGCTCTGGCCAAATCTACAGGTGCCCACAAATATGATTTGGGTTCTCTTCAACAAATCAATTTAGGAGCTCCTTTTGAAAAGGATGTCATATTCAATTTTAATGCTGAATTCCCACATATTCAAATCGAATGGGGACATGGTATTATTTTGATCACTGTACTTGCCCATGAGACCTTGAACGAAAGGGCTGCTGAAGGATACAATGTTGAAAATGTAATTAGTGTCGGTCTTCATAATGTAATAAAATGTACATTTTATCATTGAAATATTTATTATTATTATTTATTTTTGGTCAAAGCGTGTTCTTCATGCTTATAAGAGTCAAAAGAGAAAAGGAAAATTAGTTTGAGTCAAAGAAATTGTACTTCAGTCAAGTCCCATTTGGACTTTTGTAAAGAAAAGAAAAATATTTTTTATTGAGTCAAAGTCCACCATCCATGGGAACAAGTTGGCATAGGGCTCCAAGAGCCACCTATTCGACCTCTTGGACAGATATATATATATATAGAAAAAAAGGTTTGACCTATTGGCACATACATCAAGCACAATTTCAAGAAGCCTTTTCTGAACCAGAACAAGAAGAAACGAAGCCGAATTGAAGGGGTAATAGGCCTAGAAGGAGGAGCTTGCATGAATGGAAGAAGGCCGAATCTCAGAAGCTATCTACAGGACTGAATCTCAGAGATTATTGCAGGCCCAAAATTTCAAGGGTCGAAATTTCAGGAAGTGGAACGTTTGACCAGATTTGATGCAGTTTGACTTATGTTGACTTTGAGTGTGGAGGTGACTTGGAGGAGGGCTTAACTTGAAGTTTTGATGATAGTTTTCAGTCTGGTCTTGGTCTTTGATATCTCATTTTGATCTGATTCTATAAGAGGATTGTTGTTGGGATTTTCCCCCTTGTGCGGTTTTGCCCTGGCTTCGAGCCTAATTTCTGGTGTTCCTTATGCTTGATGACATAATTAACAATTAAAAACTAAGAAAATAATGGATATCAGTCACAAGTAATTACCATGAAAAGAAATTCTAGCATCTATAAGAATTTTAACATACAACATTGGATCATATCATGTCAAAGAACAGGAATTTCTTTTGATTATCACAACAAGAGGTGGGCTCATTTTGAAAACGGAATGTGCAGTATTTTAAAGGGAAAAGACTTGTACTTACTGAGACTTGGCCTGATTCTGTAACAGTGGATTAAATCCAGCGCTAGGCTACTTAATAATGTGGCAAATGAAGTTATGTTTGTGTATTTACTATTTATATACATTCTGGGGTGGAGCTATCAAGCCCTATGACAAAGCAGACCTTAGTTCTTTAAAAAGAACAATTTGTAAAAGAATAGCATAGTTGGCCAACAGTTGAACTCATTCATAAACAATTTCTTTTTAATGGTGAGCTGACTTGAGACTGTCCATTGCAAACAAGGCCAACCTTTGAATTTGAAGGCTTGAGGTTTCTTTTGTAATATGGAGACCAAATATTAAGATTTTTGGGGCTAGAAATTCAGGGTTGATACCACTTATTAATATTTGAAGAATTTTGGGGCTGGAGCATACACATGTTTCCCACATGCCCATGCTTTGCGGCTACATTTGAAGACATTTTCCATCATTGGAGGTTTGGCTCCTTAAGGGTCTTGCATGCCACATGGAAGATCAGTGTCAAGGCCAGCTTGGGGTGTTCTGGGTCTATTGGACACATCATCAATACCTCCAACACCAAGCTTCATAGGCTTTGCATTTCAACAACATCAAGCTTCATGGGCTTAGCGTTTCAACATTTGGGGGTACCTCGAATTGTCTAGTACCATTGGGGTCATCAAGTAGCCCAATGCTCTACTCTGGAAAGGCAATGTTGCATCAACAAGGTCACATCCTCTCTCTAAAATGGGTAAAACGACCTCTACAATGCTTATTGAGAAGGGGGATAATCATCTTTCAAGAGGCCTCTGCTGTGACAAAACCCTCTTAAGGTTAAGTGAAAATCAACAATCATTAGGTAAAATAACCATAAGTGCATCATAAAGGACCATACCTAATGTTGGAGACACAATAATACTTCAAACAAAGTTCACATTCAAATGTCTAACTAGATCAAGTTTCGTAAATAGGTTAACTCCTTATGTTATGGATAGTTAGATGGTAACCCTATTATGTATTTCCATCCCCCAAGGGTAAGTGACATGTCCCAAGTTAGCCCATCAATCCATAGGTGTGTTTGAAAATGGTGGCAATAGAGAGGGAAGGACTTTAGCATAGGGTACCATAGCCAATGACCAACTAATAGAGTCCAACAAAGTGTATAGATGTAAGGAGGGAGTAATCGTGTAGGCATGAGTTATCCCTTTCCTCAGCTTGCTTTTTCCACCCATCTAGTGCACCTTTTACTTCTTTATGGTTTGCTTTGATTCAGGGGCATAACTCAAGAGCCCAAACTTTCTTTTTGAGATTTTGCATTTAATACCTCTTAACAATGAGTTAATTTATCACTCATCAAGGTTGGGACAATACAAGAGTTCTTTTTAATATATGACACATCATGTGCTTATGGAACTGGATGATGCCTAATGAAGGGGGTAGAGTTCATGCTAGAATTTTGCCCACACACTAATAAAATGTCCCAACCATCTTTTGCATTTTAATTTTTTCTTTCAATCTGGCTTTCTTATGCTTTTATCTTTCCTTTCGTTGCATCAACCTCCAAGGTAAAGTTTTCCGACCTAGACTCAAGGATGATGATAAAAGGGTTCCAATCTCCATGACCAATGACCACAAATTTGAAGAATGGAAATGAAATGGGAAAGATAGAAAGTGGGAAGTATGGAATATCTTGGACATGCTACTTCAATCACAACCTCCCCAATAGTGTCCTTCCTAAAACCCTAAGGCCTTAAAGGAGGTCCAAATGGACTAGAGTCAAAGACTAACCTCCCAGTTGAGGGAACAAGAATACAGTCAAGATCGATCAATCATCTAGTTTGCCCCTTTATCCATATTAGTATGCCCAAAACATTAAGTGAAAGCACAAGATTGCAAAACAATTACAGTACCCGTCAATGGATGACCCACCTTCCTTCAAGAAGAGATGCTAGATGGGAGAGAGAAATTCGACTGGAGCAAGAAGTGGAGGCTCCTAGCATCATGTGATCATATAGGGTTGCTCGCTAGCTGGATGTCCAAGCAAGATAAAAAAATTCCCCTAGGGGTTACCCACTTTTTGGGGGGTAATAGTACCGAACGCCTCTATTACACACTTGAAATTGTTGTCAAGCTCTACATATAGCTTTGAGTCTGCCTCTAAAATACTGGTAAAAAAATTGTGTGATCCCATCACGTGACAAGAAGCACCACTATCCACGAACCACACACACCATTGGCTATGGTGCTAGAAAGGCAAGATACAAGTGAGAATTTATTCTCAAACTTGTTGGCAAATTCACTCACCTATGTATCTATTGAAGCTACTACCTAAGTCTTCCCCTTGCCCTTCTTGTTTGGACAATGACTTGAATAGTGGCCAAATTTGTAATATGCAAAGCACTTGACTTTGTTCATGTCCTTCTTCTCTCCAGCTCCTATGGTACTCTTTCCTCCTATGCCTTTTTTCCCTTGCACTTCCTTTCCTAACTAGCAAGGGCAAGGCTCTCATCATCACCTCATTTGACACTTTCTCCCCAACTGCAACTAGCTCATCTTAGACTTGTGTGATCCTAGTGAGACATGTAGTAACTATATTTGACTTGCATATCATGGTGTTTCTCAACATATCCTTCAACACCATTATTTTGTTTGCATTGTTGCTTGGTCAAAGCCTCACACAATTCCCTAGCATATTTCTTCATGGAGAGATGAGGGATCACATGATCCTTCTGTCCATCCAGGATAATACTCCTAGCCTTCACATCCTTTTGGTTAAAGATAGCCAGCTCTCCAACATAAGTAGGAGTAGTAACAATGTTGCTCGAAACTCCCACATTTTGTTCTCCATTGACAATAATGGTATCCTCTCCTTCCAAGTATTGTAGTCATGTGCCAAGGTAAGTGAACACTTAATCTATGCAGTCCATTTATCATAACAAACCTCCTCAAGTGTGAATTCATGACAACTAAACTAGGGCACTCTATAAGAAAGCCTTAAACCAAGTGAAAAGTGGTCAAACTAGATGTTGGGAAGGCTAAAACTATCAAGCCAGTATGAGTAACTCCCAAACTTGATTTTTTAATTAACATTCAATCAACTATATATAGTTATGTGACCCATGATTTCATATTCCAAGGGTTTCTTCACCTTCTCCTTCTCCCAATTTATTTATTTTCATTTATATTTCCAAAACAAATATCTCAAATGATTAAGTCCATCATTCCTCCTACTCCCTATAAGTCGAAGGGGTGTTTGTAAGCCCAAGCATCAATCTGAATTTTTCGAACTTTTCTCTTTTGAGTGCCTTGGTGCAAAGGTCTGCAATTTGCTCATTAGCAGAACAATGTCTTAAATGAATAGTTTTGGTGTCTACATGATATAGAACCAAATGATATTGTGTTTATGTGTTTGGTTCAATCATGGAATCTAGGATGCTTGGCCAAGTTGATTGCAAAAGTATTGTCAACAAGAAGAGGAATAGAACTCACTTGTTTCTCATGCAAATTTCCAAGTATTTTCTTGAGTCGCACAATCTCCTTTGTTTCTTTTGCCACTAGCACATATTGTCTTTGTCGTGGAATCTATTAGAACTATATGTTTGTGTGACCTCAAAGAGACAGTTGTTGACCAAGACTCATGAGATAGCCTAAAGTCAACACTTCATTTTCTTTGTCTCCATCAAAGTCTGAATTTGAATATCCAATCAAACTGAAGTCATCCAATGGTGAATATTTTAGTCCAAAGTCTTGAGTTCTTTTCAAGTACTTCAAAACTCCTTTTGTAGCAAACCAATGTCCTTCTCAAGGCTTTTGTACAAGTCTAGAAAGAATTCCAATAACAAAGGAAATATCTAGTCTGGTAGTAGTGAGATAGACAAATTCACTCCCTTCTTTAGGTGTGAGCTTCAAGTTTCGTTCCGTCAGAGTAGATAGAGGGTTGCATTCAGCCATGCCAAACCTATTCAACAATTCTCCAACATACTTTTGTTGGAGAGCAATATATACTTAGAATATTGAGTCATTTCAATGCACAAATAGTAGTGAAGGTGTCCCAAATTTATCATCTCAAAGCCCCTTTTCAACTCTTTCTTTATGGATGCAATATAGTTTTCATTTATTCCTATTATGAACAAATCATCTACATATACCACAAGATATACAACAATTTTGCCAAATTTTTTGACAAACAAAGTTGCATCATCAAGATTAAAGTGTTTGAAATTCAATTTCAAAAGATGCCCAATTAACTTTTTATACTAGGGTTGTGACGCTTGTTTTAGGCCATATAAGGATTTGATAAGTTTACATACTTTATGTTATTTTCCCTTTACAATAAAAATCTTTCAATTCAGCCATGAAGACATTTTCTTTCAAGTCTCCATTCAAGAAAGCAGTCTTCACATCCATTTGATGAACTTTCCATCCATTTTGAGTTGCAAAGGCAAAGAGAGTCCAGATGGCCGCCCATTTTCTTGTGAGGGAAAAAGTCTCTTCATAATCAACACCTCCAATTTGTGCAAATCCTTTTACCATGAGCCTTGCTTTTTTTTAATCAAGTGAGCCATCTGATTTATACTTGTTCATGTAGACCCACTTGTAGCCAATTGGTTTAGTTTTGAATGGAGGGTCCACCAACTTCCATGTTTCATTCTTTATGAGAGAATCATACTCCTTTTGCATTGCTTCTTTCCATTCATCATGAGAAGCAACTTCTTTAAAGGAAGTTGGTTCAAAATTAGTAGATAAATTCAATTCACAATCATATGAAACATCCATATCATCTACATCATGTCATCAATTGAATAAGAATTATCTACATCACCTCCATCTTGTCTGGTGGAACATCTCGTTCCTATCTTTTCGACCTCATTAGGATAAACACTTTCTAGTGTTTTGGTGAACCATTTTGGGAGACCTTTCTGAGATGGTCCAAGTTGTTCCATCGATTGAGATGGGGCTCCATCAAGGTTTAGCTTTCCATTCCTCTCAGTCACACAACTCAAGTCTCAAAGGATTTTCTTGATCTGAAGAAGTGGACAAAAATTCATGAGGGGGAGAGGGTGCTTCAGAAGGAGATTCCATATATTGATCAAGATGTGGAATCTCGTTATCAAATCCATGATATGTCTTTGCATGGTTGAATCTATCTAAACAATCGAGTTGCGACTCAATAGTTTGTCAATCGTGGAAGGTTCACAAAAAATTACATTTATAGAAAGAATAAACTTCTTGTTTGCCTTATTGTAAAGATGATATGCTTTGGTGGTATCTAAATACCCCAAGAAGATGCACTTCCAACTCCTTGCTTCTTTGTTCCTTGGGAATCAAGGCACAACAAGGGGAACCAAAGACCCTGAGATGCCTTACTAGATGAATGTGGCAAGAACACATTTCGTAAGGAGACCTATTTATGAGAGCATGAGATGTACATTTGTTTTTCACAAAAATTGCACATAGAACCACATCAACCTAAAATATCAACTTTACATTTTTTTTAAAATATCATTAAGAGAGCCATATTCAAGATAGTCCCATTCATTCTTTCAGCTACACTATCTTGTTGAAGATTGTATGGAACTGTAGTTTGATGTTGAATCCCATGTTGGCAAAGATAGTTTTCAAATTCATTAGAGGTATATTCTCTTCCATTATCAGTTTGAAGGAAGCCAATATGTGATTGTGCTTCATTTTCAATCCATACATGAAAATCTTTGAAAGTTTCAAATGCTTAAGATTTAGTTTTCAACAAGTACACCTAAGACATTCTAGTGTAATCATCAATAAAATTCATCATAAATTTATTTCGATTAATAGAAGGAATAGACATAGGACCACACAAATTAAAATGTATCAATCCAAGTTTTCTACATGCTTTGGAAGTCATGAAAAGATTGTTTGCTATGCTTTTTGTTAGAAGCAGAAATGCGGTTGCAAGAATTTGTTTGTAGTCTATGTAATAGTAAACAAGCAATTGTATTGTATTGAATAAAACTAAATGGTGATTACAAACCTTCGTTGTAGTTTGCATATATAGGCATTGACTAACCATGAAGGTGAATGGTCACATTGTTTGACCTTGACCCTTCATAATTAACGATGTCATTAATTAATTAATTATTATTATTATTTAATTAATTAATATTTTTATAAACTTTTTATTCTTAACATTAGCACCCTATTTAGAGATGCTTTGTCCTCAAAGCATAACAAGAAGGGTTTTCTCTAGTTGAACACGCTGCTATGGAATGGCATCTATTTAGTTTGACTTTGTTTGTGTCTTGTGAGTTGGTGAAGTTTTCATATGAATTTGCACCTTCCTTGAAGTTGGGAGTGTTAACACCATATAATTTATAGTGTCATCCTTGCCAACTAAACTCCATGAACTGTTCTTCAAGGTTTGTAGTATAGCTTCCTAACTGTATTAACCATTCTGCACCTAACACTATATCCATTTCTTTGAGTGGTTGGGCAAATAAATCTATCTGTAGCTCTAGTTCTTGTATCTGGATTGGAACTTATGACATTCTCCTATATCTTTGAACTTTTGCCCAGTAGCGATAGTGATGGTTAGGTCCTTGATTGGGCATACATAAAGATCAAGTTGTTTGGCAAGATTGATTTTTATACAATTGTGAGTATTGCCAGAATCTACAAGTATATTGACATTTCCGCCTCTTATGATCCCTTTAAGCCTCAAGGTTTTAGGGCGTAATCTCTTTATAATGTTTATTGGTGTACTAAGCTTAGTGTTCCTTCTTCTTGGAGACTGGGTTCACTTCTTTCAAAAATGTGGTGGAACATATTTTGTAGTCACTTGTTGTTGTTGATCTTTTGAAAAATTATTTTCTTCACCCTGATTTTGTCAGACACATGAGATTGTAACTAATGATACTTCTTGTGATGTTTCTTCATGATCTGAATTTGAATTGTGCATTATAGTGATTTCTTCATTGCGTTGTTGTACTTCAACTTGCCTTCATCTTCTATCTTATAGTAACGTAAGGACTTGTCTTCACATTTATGGCCTGGTGTCCAATTTTATCCACACTTGTGACAATTATTTTTCTTATTTATTCTTTTTTCTGACTCATTACTTGAAGTGTCTCACTCTTTCTCAACTTCATAAGTATATAATTTCTTATTAAGGCATTTGTGTCCTTACATCCATTTGTCACCACAATATCTACATTTCTTTCTCTTTTTACTTGAGTATTTTTGTTGGTTTTCATATTCCTTGAATGATGGCATGTTGAACTTATGTTTTTGTTCAATAAGCCTTGCCGCATGTCTAGCTTCTTCAATAGTTTGTGGTTTGTACAATTTCATTTCTGCATGAATATAGTCTTTAAGTCCACATTTGTACATTTTTAGTTGTTCATCGGTAAATCATCTTTGTCATGTAGCCCATACTTCCCATTTATGGGTATATTTTCTTACAGGCCCCTTTTGCTTGAGATCAACAAATTTGTTATAGACATCATCTTCTTCTTCGCCGTAGAATATTTTTAGCAAGGGCATCCACGAAATTCTTCCAATGAAAAGAACAAGCGTCACATTTGCCAAATCACAATAGGAACCAATCATATGCTTCTACTTCCAAATTGTTGGATGTTATCATGATATTCTCACGTTCGCCTAATGGCAGGTTTGATTCAAAAATAATTTCCAATTTATTAACCCAAACAATAGTGCCTGTATGGTCTTTACCATCGTATTTGGGTAGTTCCTTTTTAATTCATTGATAGTCCTTTTCTGGGTGTAATATTGGCTACCTAATAAGCATATCTCAGGCAGATCGGCAGGTTCAAGCACATTTATCTTTTGCAGGGTGGATTCTAGTCCCTGCAAAGTTTGAATTCCTAGCATGTCCACCTACTCCAATAATTGATTAAGTCGTTCATTATGGTCGTCAAGTCTTTTGGTGGTTTCGTTAAATTTGTCATCCCTTTGTCATATCTTTTCCATCATCAATGTTAACTTTTTTTACCTTCATTAAATTCTATTTGCACTTTTTCTAAATTACCAAGACGATATCGCACACTATTGATGTCGTCTCTGCAATGGCTACTATCAACTTGTAACTCTTCGTTATTCACCATTTTGCCTTTTTTCTTGGCGGACCCCACCTTTTTTAATTTATTATTATTATATATAATGTTATAATAATAATAATAATTTTTTAAAAATTATATATATATTATATAATAAATTAATTATATAATGAACTATTTTATAATTTATTATAATAAATAACTATTACATAATTATGCAATATAAATAAATTAGATTATGTATACTACACCAAAACTAAGTGTTGAGGAGCGTTTGACCACAGCGTGATGTTCGAGTCGGAAACACATGACAGTCAGGACAAAAAGGCAGCAGTCAAGGGTTTTATAGAGATGTCGGGCGGATTATCAGTTGAGCCGGCGGAAAAAACTACGGACGGGAATGGAACAGGATGGGCCGACAGAAAAAAATGGCGAACGAGAGACAATGTTGGTCAGCAAGTGATAGGAGAGATGAGCAGATGAATGGAGTAGAGTGTCAGTTACTTGGTAGAAGTGTGACGGTGACATAGGAGAACGATGTGGACGTGGGGAACAATTACTGTTATAATAATAATAATAATAATAATTTTTAAATTATATATATATATATATATATATATATATATATATATATATAATGAACCATTTTATAATCTATTATAATGAATTATATATAGTAAATTATATAATAAATAACTATTATATAATTATGCAATATAAATAAATTAGATTATGTATACTACGCCAAAACTAAGTGTCGGGGAGAGTTTGACCATAGTGTGATGTTCAGGTCGGAAACACATGACGGTCGAGACAAAAAGGGAGCGGTCAAGGATTTTATAGAGATGTCGGGTGGACTGTCAGTTGAGCTGACGGAAAAAACTACGGACGAGAATGGAATAGGATGGGCAGGCAAAAAAAAATGGCGAACGAGAGACAATGTTGGTCAGCGGGTGATAGGAGAGATGAGCAGATGAATGGAGGAGCAGAGTGTCGGTAAATTGGTAGAAGTGTCACGATGACATAGGAGAACGACGCGGGCGTGGGGAACAATAATTGTTGCAGCAGTTGACCAACGACAGGATAAGGCACGGATTGAATTGGGACCGCAGCGGAATAGTGAATGTGGCAGTCAATGAAACAGAATGTCAACAGGAAGCAACGGAAATTCAAATGACAGTGGAGACAAGGGCATCGGGGGAGTAGGGAGGATGGATGCATGGTGAATAGTGATGGCAAAAAACTGATGGTTGAGATGGTGGAACGCAATAGAGTCAATACGGTTTGCAACGGATGAATCATAGTGCGTTCAGCAAATTGGATTAAGGACCGAAATGCTTTGATACCATTGTTAGAAGCAGAAATGCAGCTGCAAGAACTTTTGTGTAGTTTGTGTAATAGTAAATAAGTAATTGTATTGTATTGAATCAAATTGAATGGTGGTTACAAGCCTTTGTGGCATTTACCTATATAGTCATTGACTAGCCATAGAGGTGAATGGTCACATTGTTTGACCTTGACACTTCATAATTAATGGCATCATTCATTAATTAATTATTTAATTATTATTTTAGTATTATTTATTTAATAAAAAAACTTATTCATAACACTTTCCAAGGATACATGGATCACATTACTTCAATTTCCTAGAAATAGTAGGCAAATAAGAAACACCATTATTTTTCAATAAGCAAAGATTGTCATAATTAATGTGTTCAAATAAACGTTGTTTGCTATGCTTTCCAAGGATACAAGCATCACATTTCTTCAATTTCCTAGGAATAATAGGCAAATTGGAAACACCATTCTTTTTCAATAAGCAATGGTTGTCATAATTAGAAGACTAGATGACAATCTACCTTCATTGTGATGAGAAACGTACGCAAAATTTTGTGTATGAGTAGATGTCCCTTTCAACTTCAACAGTCTTTCAACCTCCACTCCAGTCATGACAACCATGTTGTCGGATGCCTTTCTTATTTCTACTTTACCATCAAATATATGAACAGAGTGTCCTCGCTAGCATATGTGAACAAGGGACAACATATTTCTTAGCAACTTTGTAAGGTAGAGCACATCATGGAAAAGAAAATCATGAAATCAAGGCAGTTTAAGCCTGATAGTGCCAAGTCTGAAGGGCTCCAGACTTAATTTATCTATAAAATAAGTTGTTCCATCTATATTGTCACAGAACTCTTCAAACAAGTCTCTCTAGAAGGTCATGTGGCATGTTGTACCTATATCAAGCAGCCATGCATCTCTCCAAGAAGCAAATGAAGTCTGAAATAGATCTTCAACTACTCAAATATTGCAATGGGAAACAATATAATGATTAGATTCAAGTGCTTTACCTTTAGCTGGATCTAGTGTTTTACCATTTTCTTCTCTATCATATCGATTGCCTATGATTCTCTCCTAGGGGATTCTACATGTTGATGCATCATGACCATCTTTGTTGCAACAAATGAAGTGAAGATCAAGTCTTTCACCTTGATGGTGTTTACCCCCCTACCTCTGAATTTCTTTCTTCCACGACCTCTTCTGCTACTAGTTCCTTTAGGAGAATCATGTGACCGATTCTCCCCTTTCTAAGCAAGGCACATTGCTTCTTCAAGGAACTGAGTTGTTTTCTGTTGAAGTTTCTAAGTATACCAATTAGAAACCCTCCATGCACTTTACTAATTTATTCCTACCCTACTTGTTATGTTACTTAACAAGTTATTTACCATGTAAATATTGAAAATAAACACTCGTGCATGCTCAACATATTACAGATCATCAACTGATGGAAACAGAAACAAGCACACAAATGACACCATTATTTTTGGACCAATGTCCCTAAAAAACCCAATGCGGGAAAACCGATACAGCTATTTGAGGGTTTTCTTATTAAGCAGTTTCAAAATACAATTTGGATGCCAAATCCAACTCACCCAACAGAGAATTCCCTCGGCAGTAGTACCTCTCAATTTGAGAGAGATGCCCCGGATGAAACCTCGGATAAGCACTCTGGCAGCTCCTCAGCTCCAATCTTCCCCAAAATCCCCAGCATCGACATCTCTGCCTAGCGTTGGCCCTGCGTCACCGTTAATAGGCTTGCGTTAGCCTCAGGAGGTCCTGCGTCAGCCTTCTGGCCCTCTGCGTCAGCTACACTGGCCTCTCTGAAGCACTGCGCAGCTCCTGGGTGCCTTTGCGTGAGCCCTGGCTACTACTGCTTCCCTCTCTCTGGCTACTGCATTGATCTCCCGACACTATCTCTGCCTCTCTGCTTCTGTATTCACTGCCCCTCAGCTGCAACTTTGATCACTGATTCTATCTCTCTTAGCAAACCCCGCTCTAGAGAATAGAATGACTATTCACTCTAGTGTGTACTCTCCAAGTGACCCTCAAGCCTCCTCTTATACTTTTCTCGTTGATATATCAACGGCCGAGATTAAGTCCCTAATCGACGGCTAAGATTAGATCTGGCTTGATCCATGTCTTTTGGACCATTCTAACACAGCGTTATATTAATTCACATTAATATTTTAATTTCCCTAAGTTTGGACTTAGGGACTCCATTAAAAATATTAATTATTTTAATATCTCCCAAACTGTTTAGAATCTGCCCAAACCCTTTCTGGGTATTTGAGATCTCATGTGCCATAATCTCTCCACCAAATTTCATGGCTAGAGCACATTTGATGCTACCCCAAATCAACACTCCCTCTTAGCGAGGACTGTGCTCTAGCAATACTCCTCACTGAGTATCACCCTGATCATCTGGCATCAATCCCTGTGTTGATGCTAGGCCTACTGCCCACCATCCTCTACAATGCTGCATCTTGTATTGCTACCCATGGCCCTGCTACTGCCACTGTTGCATCCATACTGCAGCTCCCTCTACATCTGTGTTGCTGCCCATGGTTCTGTCACTACCACTGCTGCATCTGCACTGCATCCCCTCTCATCATGCTGCATCGTGCTGCCCATAGCACTACCACTGCTAACTGTTGCACTACAACTCAGTTACTAAGAAGTAAGTAACTGATCTCCCAACTCTGACCTCTCTGTTAAGCTAGAGACACTCCTGATGCTGGAGCTCCCTCTGTCGCTGACAAGTTCTCCCTCTCTGACCTTTGTGCTATTGCAACAACTCCCTACATCTCGCATTGTTGCACACCTCTATGTGCCATCCTGCACTAGTGCAACACTCTCGTGCCTCTTGCACTGTTGCAGCCTGCTAGCCCCACGTTGTCCCAGGACTCCTGCACTGTAGCTCTCTCTAACGCTTCATCCGCATCCATCTCTACCCACATCTGCTAGTCCTGCTACTCCTCTTCGAGGCTCCCGTAGCAAGGTCTAATCCAAGAGGCTGGGTACCTCGAGGATCCTGCCCCTCATCGCATGTAGCTCGTCTGACTACAGCTCGATGTCTCCCCGCTTCCGCTTAAGTGGCATGTGTGCACTCATGGTATAATCATCGTCTATCTCCACTTCCTTCTCTACCCTTGCTGTCACTGCCTTATTCTCAGAAGCCTCTCCCTTACTCTTCTTCCTTGGACATTGGGTCGCATAATGACCCAGCTCCCCGTAGTGGAAGCATTTGACCTTTTTGAGGTCCTTCTTCTTCTGCTTTTCTTGCTTTCCCTTAGATGCTAGGGCAACATGTTCCTCCTCCTTAACTCTAATCCCCTTACTGCTACTTCCCGTCTTGGTCAGCCTCCTAATCTCTTCTTGGCAAAGAGCCGCCCACATCTCCTCCCAAGGTGGAAGGGTCACTCTGCCCAGTATACTCTGGACAAATACCTCCCAGTATTCTGAGACTGCATTCAGGGTTGTCCTCACCGTCAATTCCTAATCCAGCATGGCCACTATGGAAGTCAACTGATCTCGGATCTCATTCAATCGACCAAGGAAGGTGTCAATAGGTTCTCCCTTCTTCATCTAGTATGACCTCATCTGATTTTCTAATAACATCCTTCTCTGCACAGAAGTATGCTGGTACAATTTCTTTAGGGCCTCCCACATCTCATATGTCATTTCCTTCTCGGTAATGTGTGGTACTGCATGGTCCTTGACCCCGTCAAGGATGATGCTATTGGCCCTCGCCATTGCCTCCTCGTACTTGTCGTTATCAGATGGGCCAACTAGGATTGCTATCATCCTCAAGGCAAAGTGCTTGACACGATTTCTTTCAAGTACGGATAAGATTTTGGCCTTCTAGACTGCGAAGTTTGAGGCTCCATTCAGTCTGTCCTGGTCTCTTACTCCGTGTAGTGCCATGTTTCTCTTCTACTTCCCTCCTAGAAGTTCTCGATGTGGCTCCCTTTAAGCCTTGATTTCCATCCTGGAAACCCTTCTGCCGATGTCGAGATGCCCACTACTCTGATCGTTTGTGCAACTGCACCACTGATCCGGATTTCTCGGTTAGAAACCCTCGGTAGCAACTCCCTCCTCCTTGATCTTGCCCTGTTAGGTATTGTTCTGACTACAGTACCCCACCAGCTCCACTCTACAACTTACCCACAGCCTCCTAAACCCCAGCAAACTGAAGGTGAGAGCTCCTAGGATCTGCGCAATCTCGGCACTAGCAAATCAGCCTACATCATGCATGATGGCTCTAATTTCAGATGCTAGGACTAGGGAATCATCATTTTTTAACTCAAGGTTGAAAAGTTTGACCATCAATTGGACAAGCTCTAATTCAAAGTGTGAGTCATACAAATCTTTCAACTTCTTTAATGCACCATAAGAATTTGTAATGGAAACTAAAAGACAACTCCTTCACTTACAAAAACAGCGACTGGGGCATAGGCTTTGTTGTCCTTATTCTCCCAAATGGCTTGCTTGTTATCTCATGTGGGGTTGGTGGGTGCATTGTCCTCCTCTACTTCACAAATTCCTTTTTGTAAGTCATTAAAAATGAGAGTGTGCGTCACGTTGAAATTTTGATGTTTTATGCTACAACAATTACTCATTACAAAACTACTTCTTTTGCTACAATATCAGTTAAGCAATTGTAGATAGAACATAAACCAAATGAACAATAGAAGACAACCGACAACAAAATGAGACATGGAGAATTTAGGTCCAATGACCAAGGCAAAACCCAATGTTGCACGAAGCGGGGACGTAGAAGCTTCATTTCCCAAAAATCTAGGAAGCAAAGCGTCTACTATATATACAATTTTTTTATTTTTTTGCATTTATATAAAAAAACATCCAAAATACCAAATTAGTTGTAGAAGACATGAAAACATGCATATTTTTACATAAATCAAGATAGATATGGCTTCCATTGTACATCAATGATTAATTATTCCAACATCAACCATCTAGAATCTAGATTCCTCTTCTCTTGTCTAGCCTTTGCCTTCAATTCTCTAGGGATATTAGTTAAAATTACCCAATATTGATCAAACGGCCTAATCCAAGCCTTATATTATGGTAGAGAAAGCTTAACATGCTTGATCAATGATTTTGACTTGAGTGAAGGGTACATTTTTGCTAACTCCATGACAAAGAAGTTCAACAATCAACAACACCAACACTGGGCTACATATAGGGTTCGGTGCTCTTGATTAAATGCCAATCACATGCCCTCATACATGATTTAATCCAATTAAACACCACAATCCCATTGACCCTGAAAATTGTTAATTCTGTTGAATTTTGAATGGGATATGAAATTCTATTTTCTCCATATGAAGTCTGATGAGGTTGGAACTACTCTCAAACATCCTGAGTCATTTCATCATAATGTTAAAAAGTTAAGTAAAAGGATGAAAATGAAAAATAAAAGAGAATGTCACTTTTACTTTAACAATTTACATTACCATTAGGGAGTGTTGAAAAAAAGTGTAACTAGGTTTAGTATTTGTAAATGTATTTTTGATCTTTGTACTTGTCAAGAAAAAGAAATATTATTTTTGTAAATTATTCGAATGAGTTTCTTGCTCATTCATAGGTCTAGGAAAGCCAAAGAATCAAAGTCATGTTAAAGAGCTCTTCTTGAGCATGAATGTGGGTCAACCTAGTGTCAAGTAGCCCTCCAAGACAAGCACCATCCTCCAAAGAAGAAGGCTGCAAGAAAAACAATGAAGAGAACATCATGTCGGCCTCAAAATATGTATATTAATGTAATGTTGGCTCATATAAAAGACACAACGATTCACCTGGACAAGTCGGCTCAAAATGGAGACATAACACCTATATATACCCAGCTGGGGTATCCACAAAAGATAAGAAGAATCTCGGACCTGTCTGAGATTTCAGAAATCTACTACAGGATCTCAGATGGCATATTGAGTACAGAACTTCGGACTAGCATCATAACTTCGAATGAGGAGCAGTAACCTCAGATCTATCTAAAACTTTGGGGAATTACAGTCACACAGAACTCGGATTCTCGGAGGAAATTACAGTGGTCAAAGAGCAGTGGTTTAGTACTTCGATAAGTACAATAGTCCTATGGGTAAAGCCTCTTAATGATCACAGTTTCGGCATAGTGAACAGTCACATGAAGATCTTGGTGTAGTAAGGAAATACAGTAAAGGTTTCAGTATATATATATATATATATCAAAGAACACTCTGTCTTGACATATCTCCAGAATTCATCTATGGTCTCAGTAAAGCACACACTATCTTGACATACTTCAAGATACAGTCACAAGCATAGCTATGATCTCAATCTTAAAAGAGACATAGCCACAAGATGAAGATCTAAGTCAAAGGAAGCAGCAATGGTGCAGACCTCGATGAAGGTGTAGCAATGGTGTTACAGTAACAATAAAGACTTCAGTGGTGCAGCAGTGATGGTCTCAATGGAGCAGCAATAATGATGATCTCAGCAGTGACAAGGAAGAAGAGTGGTGTCTTGGTCTTGGAGTGGCATAGAAGGTCAAATGTCATGGTCTTGGTGTTCGTCAATTGGAATTACGTGCAGGTTTTCCTCTCCATGAGGGAGAGGTTTTGGCCCTGGCAGAATGCCAACTTCTTGAGTTCTTGTCTCTTTGTTTTTGGTAGCAGTTTGATGAAGTAAATACACATACTAATAATAAGAAGAAGATCAAGCTAAGATAAATTGTAAAAGCACTTCACAAATTTTTATCAAGTCTAGAAGAATCTTACTAATGCTAACTGCCCTAGATTCTTCAACATGGTATCATAGGTAAGGTGCTAAAGTCAAAGAAAGGGCAGCTAAAAGAGATATTCAAGGATCAGTCTACAACAGCAGTATACAATGTCACAGTTTTGAATTACGTATACAATGTCACAGTTTTGAATTACAGTCTCTCTCAACTTGATGACCTATACTCGGATTCTTCCCACATTCTCAGCCTCAGAAAACTCAGACAAAAGATGCAAATGATCACAGGAAGAAGACTCGATTAGGAGAGCTCATACAGCAGTTCCAGTTCGTATATACACAGCCAGACGACATTTATTTTACAAGTCCCATTCTACCCACAGTCTCGGTGCCACTATATGAAGATGTCAACCTCAGATTGAATCCTTTCTATAAAAGGAACAATCTTGACATCTCGGATTCCCAGAGCTTGATGATATATATTCAAGGACATATATACAGAAGTTTGTATAAACAGTACTCAATATAAAATAAAGAAGTCCTATGATACAGCAATTCTAACTAATGGGTCTCTATACATCATGGCAAGCGACCTCAATACTCTATAATTCTACACAATGTTGCATACTACAAGGTTCCATGGTCTACTTATGTGATATCAATGCAGTGCCATCCCAAGTACATCAACAGTTTGTCAGATGTATAAGTCGAAGTAACTCGAAGGCAAAGAAGGCAATCTTCCTATCAGTACACCAAGGATCTCATCCGGAGGAAGCATCAATGTGTTTGCTTCAACCACTTCCAACATGATCAAGGTGAAGATTTCATCTTCACATGACAAGTAAGTATCTTTCCATTCTATAATTAAGTTTGATTTCATGATTGCAAGGACATCTATAGGTTGGATGGGTCATCAAGATTCCTTGCATGAAGGAGGATAGTTATAGTCCTCTAAGAAGCAGAAGTCATTAAACATATCAATAAGTCTCCTCTGAATATATGGAAAGGGATGCTTATGAAAGATCCCCTCACATAGCAATATTGGAGACATCAAAGTGATATAGATGATAAACTCATTCTCTGAAGGTGCAATAAAGAAGGTCACATGAAATCTAATCTTCATGAAAGTAAAGGTATCAAAGGATGTAGGATATCTTCATAAGATCCCATCTACAAGATCTAGGAAGGAAGATAATCATCATCGTTCTAACTGATAAGCAAGGTAACAATTGTCCATGAACAAGAAGGTTACCTCATTCAACAATTTGTGCTCTCTATGCTAGTTAGAGAAAGGCAAGTTGATGGCAAAAATATTGAAGGTTAAAAGAACTCAAACATGTGTAGAAAGGAAAGACAAGTTTGGTCCTCAAGCAGACCAAATAAGTATAGCTAAGATTCAATGTTATGGAAAGTTGATAGAAAGAAGCTCATATTACTGGAAAGATGGAGGAAGCTGAAGAAAGGGACCAAGGAAAAAGGGAGTAACAAATCTCTACTATGAGTAAGATGTTATCCCTTACAAAAGGGTCCTATTATAAGCTGCTAAATCTTGTGTTATAGATATGACCAAGATAATAAGATGCATTATGGCATCATGGAAGCATTAGAAACAAGAGCTCGTGGCATCACCATGTGAATCATGAAGGGCAAAACCCATTGCAAACAAACATGAAGAATATAGCACTTGGGAACCTCAGTGGACATTGAAGAAAAGGAAGGAGTCATCTGGGACAAGGCTCATCATACATCAAGTCAAGAAGGAAACATCTGCTAGTTGGGGATATACAAGATCCTCAAAATTCTCTGATGGAATCCTCATCGAAGGATTCACTAATCTAGAGAGGAAGCAAGTGTTTCAACAAGAATTCCAACTTATGGAATCATGAGATAATGATGTGATGACATGAAGTAGATCAAGGGATTGAAGATCTCTTCAATCAAGTTGTTGGAAGAAGCCTTGATGACATGAAGGTAAAATAAGGTATGTATGCTTGTGTTTAACATTATAATGACATGTCATATGGTTGCAGGTAACATGGATCATTACTTCTATCTCGAGAAGCATGATCAAGAGAAAAAGGATCTCCTTCTCTTAGAGGACGCAGGAAGGCATAAGTCACACCAGATGAAATCAACATAATATGTCCTCATATGAAGTATGAGGTGACTGACAACAATGAAGAAACTTTGATTGAAAGTTGTTGGGAATGGAATGTGTGAGGAAGGAAGAGACCGTGAGATATCCAATCATGATGAAGGCAATCAACATCCATAAGATCGAGAAGATTTGAATAAGAAATCTCCCGGAAAGATATGAAGGCTCTGATGAAAGTCTGAAAAAGATGAAGACCCTTGACAATGGATATCTTTGGGAGATATGTCAATATGTGTGCAGGATGCTGATACCTACAAAAAGATGTCATGATGAAGAGCCATCTCGTAAGGTATGATTTAATTTAATATGATGTCTTGATTTCTTGAATAATATCTAGATGACTTCATGCAGGGCTACTAGAACAAGACTTGTAAGTACAAGTACAACCAACATTCATGCGGTGGATGCAAACTCCTGAAAGAAGCATAGAGAGAAAGTAGCCATATGAATAAGGTTCCATATATGTACCAGGAAGGCCACTTTCCATGAAGAAAGGAATGACATCACAGAATATGAAGGAAAGTGATCAATGGTTGTTGCTCTACAAGGAAGAAAGCTCAACTAAATTTCATGACATCAAGGAGAGAAGTTGATCAAGCAGTTGAAGGACCCACAAAGAAGAAGTTGTTGATGAAGTTGTTGATGTATAGAAGAATCCCTAGCCAAGAGGAAGCTCTGACAGGTCCCTGATCAAGAGGGAGCTTGAATTAGGTCACCCCTGATTTCAAAGGAGTGACAATTGAGTTTTTCTATTTCATGTGTCATGCACTAGGCCAAGACTAACAGCCGTATGTCTAGGTGAAAGCCATGAATGGAAATGTAGTCACATAATAGACACAACATTCTTGTCTTCAACTGGGAAAAAAGAATGGAGGGTTGGGTAATCATCTGGCATCTAATACTCTTTGAGGATGTGTAGGGCATCCAAGATAAGAGTAGGCAAGAGGACTAATATTCTTTGAGGGCTAGGAACCCAAGATAAGAATAGTCCTAGAAGGTCATACTCAATGAACACCCAAGTCGGTGTGTACCTTGAGAGACAATGATGAAGGTGTCTATAAATCATTGGTCTCGCCAGCATTGCAGCTCATGGTCTCATAGAGAGATGGAGTTGTTAGTCAATGCCTTGCACTGTGACAATGCTAGTTGATATGATGCTACACAGATGGGATTACCAATCTGAGTATTCTTTTGAGAAATTCTTCAGATTGAGAATGACCAAGTACCATTGTAAATACCTCCCTACTTAAGAGGGAGTGTTGAAGAAAAGTGTAACTAGGTTCGGTATTTATAAATGTAATTTTGATCTTTGTACTTGTCAAGAAAAATAGATATTATTTTTGTAAATTATTCAAATGAATTTCTTGCTCATTCATAGGTCTAGGAAAGTCAAAGAATCAAAGTCATGTTAAAGAGCTCTTCTTGAGCATGAATATGGGTCAACCTAGTCTCAAGTAGCCCTCCAAGACAAGCACCATCCTCCAAAGAAGAACATCACATCGGCCTCAAAATACGTATATTAATGTAATGTCGGATCATATAAAAGTCACAACGACTCACCTGGACAAGTCGGCTCAAAATGGAGACATAACACCTATATATACCTAGTTGCGGTATCTGCAAAAGATAAGAAGAATCTCACACATGTCTGAGATTTCGGAAGTCTACTACAGGATCTCGGATGGCATATTGAGTACAGAACTCCGGACTAGCATCATAACTTCAAATGAGGAGCAGTAACCTCGGATCTATCTGAAACTTGGGGAATTATAGTCACACAGAACTTGGATTCTCGGAGGAAATTAGTGGTCAAAGAGCAGTGGTTCAGTACTTCGATAAGTACAATAGTCCTATGGGTAAAGCCTCTTAATGATCATAGTTTCAGCATAGTGAACAGTCACATGAATATCTCAGTGTAGTAAGGAAATACAGTGAAGGTTTCAGTATATATATCTATGAACGAACACCCTGTCTTGACATATCTCCAGAATTCATCTATGGCCTCAGTAAAGCACACACTATCTTGACATACTTCAAGATACAGTCACAAGCATAGCTATGATCTCAATCTTAAAAGAGACATAGCCACAAGATGAAGATCTAAATCAAAGGAAGCAGCACTTTTTGAAACAGGGTACGTGGGTTCGTTGAGGGTATATTATAATTTATATATATTATATATTTTATAAATTATAATTTATATGAATTTTGAAATCTTCCAACTTACAACAAGTAAATTAAAGCATTTTAAGACTTAAACAATAACATTCACTTTGAAATTTCAAATTTGACATGAACATTCACTACAATGATTTGGCTGAATTAACCTGGCAATCTTTAAAAATTAAAACCCAACTTCAATTGTAAAAATGTCATTATAGTGAACTGATTAATTAAGGAATCAACATGCATTAAAGTTTTAAACTTATTTGTAAGTTACTCTTGGGCTGGAGAAGAATATCTTACATCTGATATATCATATGGATATATGATTTGGGTATCAAATATATGGGTATCTCCAACCAGTCGCGACCACCACAAACTGCTCAATGTTGCACCTTCATCCGAGCAAATGAAATTTGGGGGTCGTCGAGTTGGGTTATAGCCATAGGTTATAAACTTATAACTCGTAACCATTAAATTTTATTTTTGTTCTATTTAAAAAAAAAATCCTTGCCTCACACCGCTCAAGGACCCCTCATGCACTCATTTTCGAGGTTCACACACCCATTTTATGGGTTTGACGAACCCATTTACACAAAAGAACCCAGCCTAAAGTTACTATGTATCGGTTTCTTATGGGAAGTATCGAGTTCATTTGGGTTCATCTGGGAAGTCCCTACTCCAGCACCCTTGTTGTGGGGACGAGAATCTGGGATGGGTTCGCAAACCCGTGCTTCACAATATCTGAGCTTGACAAAGGTCACCATAACAATAAACCCCTGTAGACTAGATTGAAACACAATTGACAAAAGCATGTGACTCGCTAGTCAAAATCACACATCAAAACTCAAACACTTATATCAGGAGGAATCACATGCTTACCTTGAATGAAACACACAACAATTCTTTTATACAAGTCAATTTTACAAACCATTGGACCTGCATTGGGTCATTGGAATTTGGGAGCCAAATACACTCAAAGAGATCTCAGTATCCTTTTATTACCATACATCATGCTCATTGCAAACAATTTGAATATTGATCAACTCTTCAATCATCCTAGACTTCAGTTTGTTAATATTCTTAATTCAAGTTGTCGAATAGAATAATACAAAAGAAAGGATAAAAGATGGACCAAACGAAGCACACTATCCATAAATCCACTAGCGGGAAGGTATCAACGAACCACTTTGCAGCACTGCCAAGAAATGTGTACTTGCAACATGTAGAGTGAAGAAGTCCCAGAGATTCATGTACGAGTACTATTGCACTCTGTGAGATTCAAAAATACCAAAATAGCATTGAACTTTTTATAAGGAAGCTACTGTTCCAACGTCTCATTAGAGAGATTGAACAGGAGTTTAAGACAAATTTGAGATTTCATGCTTTTGTCATGTTGGTCCTACAAAGAAGCATCAGAGGAATATATTACTGGCCTTTTCAAGGACACAAACCTCTGTGCCATTCATGCCAAGAGGGTCACTATCATGCCCAAGAGCATTCAGCATGCTCATCATGCATAGGGATTCATGAGTTGCGCAAGGCACAAAAAGAGCTAGCACAAGCTATGAGCGCAAGTACAGATAGAGAGCAGGGTTTTCGATACCAAGAAACTAAGGTAACGAGCATGCAAGAATTATAAATTTGGACAGGAAAGAGAGCGTACACAGACAAGACAAAGGAAGGTGGAAGTGATAGTGCTAGAAGTTGATAACTAGGACATGCATGCTAAGACATGCATGCTAACAAAATGAGTGTGGTGTTTCTGGTGTTATTGAGAGCACAGGTAAGTCTATGACCTAACAAACACGGATGGAAAGGAACTGGTAGAGAAATGAGTTACAAAGAGTGGGCAAAATACCAAAACTTGACTCTGATACCATGTCAAGCCAAGATGAGTAACTCCCAAACTTGATTTTTCCATTAACATTCAATCAACAATATATAGTGGCGTGACCCTTTGTTTTATATTCCAAGGGTCTCTTCAGCTTCCCTTCCCCTAACTTATTTATTTACATTTATATTTCCAAGACAAAAATTTTGAAGGCTTATGTCCAACCAAAATGACCCTATCATGAGTATGCATGTGGAGCACTCCATATATATAGTTGATCCACCTCATAATGAAGTGATGCATGTATCAAAAACCATCAAATGTACCTGGACACTCACACAAGAGGGTTCAATCCTCATCAAACCATGCTTAAATAAACCCTTAAATGCCTAGTATCATGTGAAAATTGGTTTACAAACCAAGCACTCTCCAAAGGTGTAATCCATATACGAGATACACCCAAAAGTGTAAAAGGACATATACCCTATGCCAATGTACCACCATATCACACCACAACATCCATGAACCACAACCAAGTGGTGATTAAGATACCATTATCAAAGAGTGAAATAATGTAGAACAACCACCATACACAATCACTAGGATGATCCAAGAGAAATATGATGCCATGTCACTATCTCACATCACCATTATCCAACCCCTAGAGGGGCTAGAGCCATCATTTATGAACAAAGGTGTAACATGCTCAAGATGAACAAGTAAACCAAAGCAACACTATGATGAGGTAGCATGCTCCATAATCATGGAAGTATATACGAAGAGGATGATCCATTAATTAAAAGGCATGCAACAAGGAAAAAAACAATAAATGGACCATGACCATGACAAACAACCAAGGAGAAAATGAGTCTCCTCCACCAAAGCACGATTGAATGAAAGTACTATCTCCAAGTTAAGCCCAAAAATCCATGAAAATAAATTTTTCAAACCATCCATATGTGTGATGAAGATTACATGCATTAACCCCAGTATGCAATATGAGCTGTAACATATTGTATCTCTAAATATGCATAAATGCTATTGAATAGAAGAATCATTGCATTGATTACTTTAGGTTCGCCTTTATCCTTAAAAATGTCCCCGATTTCCCTTGTAAGATAAAAAAACACTCAAGTCTTAGTAGTTCTTCTAGAGTATTGAATCTCAAGCATGAACCTTGTTATTTAAGCATGTCGCAATCAAATTCCTACAAAGAATTAGATTTCTCATCTGGTACATTAATATTGTTTATAGACTATAGTTATTTAAAATATAACTTCTCTACATCTTGTAACAAGTCCTCCTAATCTTTTGTAGTTAGATTTTCTGCAAATCTTCTCATCTCCACCCATTAATAATATAATGTTATACAATAGTATTTATGTTTAAAGAGAAGATATACACAACTCTTTCATATAAAAATATATTGGTGAAAAAATATTTAGCAAAGCAGGCTAATAATTATCAAGATCCCCCAACTAGAAAACACACTGGTTGAAGAACAAAACATTAAATTTCATAAGCACCTCAACCTGAATAAATGTAATAAGATTTTCCCAATCATTATCACAAAATGGTATCAAGTGGATATGTTATTGATATTCATACCTTTTGAACAACACCCACAGCTGCTTGTAATGGAGTTAGGTAATCATATGGAAGCTGAACCAATAAATTAAACAAACACACAAATTATGTGACGAAAGTTCAAAACATCCACTAAATCTTTAAGATTAATTAGAACCAAACAACATTCTATGAACTCTAGGTATTTCCAAGATCTTTTGTGCTTTTGTGCATTAGAGTATCTTCTAGAAAGAAATTTGAAAACAAAACCACAAATAGTGCAAGAGTCACCAATCTCACCTTCCCTGTTAGGAGTTCCCATAGAACAATTCCAAAACTAAAAACATCAGCTTTTTGATCATATGGTTTGTGCTCTATTACCTTTCGAAAACAGAGAAATGTTAAGTTCAAATTAGTTAATTCAAAGAAACTGTATTTCACTTTTTGATCAAACTGGTCTATTTGTCGTACAAAATAACTTAAAACATAACTTTAGCAAACTACCAATACAAGGAATAAAAATTATAACAGGAAATTATTAAACAGCCAAAACAAAACCAAAATTCAAAGGAATATGAAAACATTAAATATAAAATATGCATTCTATAAATCTGCAAAACGAATTATAGAAGGCTGTTTTGCAATGAGAATTGTTTGCTCATGTTACTTTAAGTTAAATACTTATAGGCCATACAAAACAAATATTAATGGTTATTAAGGTGGAGAAGTTCAAGGAAACTGAGAAAAGACATAATATTGTTATTTTTTAATTTTCTTGAATCTTACTATCAACTAGACCAACTTTTATGTATATGTAAGAATTAAACAAATGGACAAGAAGCAAGAAAGTGGGAAGTTGAGGGGTTAAAGAACAAATGGAACTTATTCAAGGTAAATTGTAATGTTTCCTTCGTCTACATTAAGCCATTCCCTTGTTTGCACATTCTCTTCTTTCAATTAAGGCGTCCTCTCTCCAATGATAAGGTCTTGCATGGTTATACACTTATATTGAGCTTCTGGTTTATTCTCGTGGGGGAAATTGCCCCCACTTAGTACCTAAACTTTCTTAAAAATTAAGACTTGTCCTTGACAAGAGAAAATGTAATTGGAAATATGATATCCACATTTGCAATATTAAGAATACTGAAATTAACAATGCAAGTGTTAAATGTGCTTTCATGTTTCCATAGAGTCCCAACAAAGTCTAACAAGGGATGCAAACCTAGAAAGAGACGATGTTGGCACAATCTCAGTCAAGTTGTGTGTAGAAATCAACACCTACCATATAGATCCCAAGCCACGAAATATGTAAAATTACTTAAGCACATAGCATAATTCTAGAAGGATAGTAAAATTTTCATGAAATATCAAAGATGATCTGTCATAATATCTACACCTCTTGCACGTTTTATCGTTTGCTTTAGATCACTTATATTTGATTTTAAAATCAATCAAAATGTATAATTAATTTAGGGATTATTATCTAAGGTGGTTCAAGTCAAAATATTTCTAAAATATATATTATAAGATAGGTGAATTAAAGATGGTGAATGTGCTTTTACAGGTTAGAATTGTTATGTATGAAACTGCATGATGAAGACACTCCTAACCTCAAGTGTTTTCCATGAAGTAGGCAACTTTTAGCTAGGCCCATTCTGAGCATCGGTATGATTATGTGCTAAATTGCTAATGCCCTTGAATGAATATACAGGTGATCTTGAAATGTGTGTATGTGTGTGTGTGTGTGTGTTATTTTCAAACTAGTACAAGCAAAGGCAAAATGCCTAATTATTATGGTTTTAATACATAGGGACTATTTGCCACCAATGTGATAACCACTAATGAAATTATTGAGTTGACATCATTTGGACTAAGGGATGAATCATGTATTCCTTGCCATTACATAATCACAAGAATTGCTAATAAGCTCTTAATTGGATTTCCAATGAAGCTTGTAAATATAAATAGGCAAGTTGTTTTGAGCCTTTGAAGCGCATTAAGCTCTCCCTTTTATGTTGTATGCTCATTGATTGTTTGTTCTTCAATTAAGCATGGGACCCTTTGAGATCTTTCAAACCTAGCAAAGAGCACAATATTATGCCATGTGTACCTTCCTCAAAACAAACCATTCTAGTCCTTTGTAGGACCTCAAGCATTCATTATGACATTATCAATATTACCAATTGAACTCTTGATTATGCTAGGAGGTGATGACCATAATCATGATAATGGTAAAATATGCATTAATATTGCAAGGATTTGGAAATTATATTCATGACTAGCTAAAGGGTAATCTTGGCACCTACAAAAGGTTCATACCTTCCCAATTGGTGTACTTACATGTGGATTTGTGACTATTGTTGAGGAGGAATAGGGAAGATTCTTGTAGATGGAGTCATGGACTAATACATAAACCTTATTATAATGAAATTTAATTTAAATACTATAATACCCACTAGTGTTCAAGACTGGACATGGGATTGTAGAAACTACAAAGAAAGATACAACCATTGGGAGTGTGAAGATAAACAAGAAGCAATAATAAAGCAACAGCAACAGAAAAAACGTAACAAAGAAGTGGGTAAGGAACTCAAGGACTTGAGGAAGAAGATTTTACTCGAGAGAACTCTAACATGTTGCCATTCCTAACATCCAAGTGCGAAAAAAATGGTATTGGTAGTCAAGATTTATGTGGTATTCAAGACTTTGAGCTTACATGATCTAACTAGCCTTGTAGTTAAACCTGTAGTCTCATTTTGTTGGTATTGTTTGTACCCTAGAAGTAGAGGTAATTAGTTTAGAGTCAATAGCAAAAGGAGGTTAGTTGTTATAATATGGAAAGTTCTTCGAACAACCATTCAAGTATTGTTTGAACAAATAATAGCATCAACCCCTAGTCTTGTAGAGATAGGACATTTGAAGATGACGTGGTATTCAATGTTCAAAAGTAGGTTCCTAGAGGTAGAGTTTTAAAATGTGAATCTCTTTGATAAGACTTAGTCTAGTAAACATGTGTGACCATGTGTAATTTAATTTTACTTTTAAAATGTACTTTCTCTAGTATTTTACTTTTGAAGTACAAACAATAGTGTAACTCCCTAGTCTCGTAGTAGATAGGACACTTGAAGATGGAGGGACATTCATAGTTCAAATAGGTTCTTGTTACCCACCCAACTGGGTAACCCCTAGGAGAAAATTCTTCTCCCCTTCCTTTGTCCAAAAATAGATTTGCTTCAAAGCTTTCCACTTATGCTCCAACCAATTCTCTCTCCCATCTATCATACTGCTTAAATGAAGGTGGGCCAGCCACCAAAAGGTACACTAACCATTTTTGTAATCATGTGCTTCCATTTAATGTTAAGGGCATTATATGGATCACAGGTTGAATTAGATGATTGACCACTTTTGATTGTATCCTTGTTTCCACGCTTCACATGGGTGGTTATCCTTTTCCCCTAGTCTAGTGTGACCTTCCCTAAAGCCTTTTCTTTCAATTGTTTAGGAGGGCTGAGAATAGGAGGCACTAATTGATGTAGCAAGCTCAAGGTAATCCATACTTGTCACTTTCCATTTGTCCTTGTATCCACTTCCATTCTTTGGGTTGATTTCCATTTGTTACTAGTACTAGCATGCTCAAGGTAATCCATACTTGTCACTTTCCATCTATCCTTGTATCCACTTCCTTTCTTTCGGTTGATTGCCATTTGTTACTAGTACTAACACCCTTTATCTACATTTCTGAGTCAAAGCCCAAAACTTTTCCCTAAGACATTGATACAGTTGAAAGAAAGATAAATTATATATGGCCACAAATAAAAGAAAATGAAAAATGTAAAAGATGGTTGTGACTAAAAATAAGCACGTGGCCCAGGGGTGCAGCGTGTTGGCCAGCGAAAGTACTGCTAAGGCATTCATGCTATTGTGCAGGTCACAGACTCAAATCTCGACATACCTGTGCGCCATGCTTGGGGGCGGTGCGGTTGCACCTGGAGGTTATAGTGGCAGCCATCGAGGATCGGCCATGTGTCACGCCAGTACAAGAGCCGACGCATTACCGATTTTGCCAGTCAAAAAAAAATAATAAGCATGTGGGCAAAATCCTAGCTTGAGTTCTACCCCCCTCATTAGCCATCACCCACTTCCTAAGCATATCATGCTCTCTTTAAAATCAAATGAATTTATAATGTCCCAACCTCCATGAGCAATAAACATCCACATAGGGGCATTGAAAATGTATAAGGCAAGTTGACTACCTAAGTTATTCATGAAAGAAAAGGAAAAACATTGAATAAAAAGCCATACCAAACAAGTGGAAAAAGCAAGTCGAGGAAAGGGGTAACTCAGGCCTCCACAATTGATCCCTCTTATTATCATTACACTCGAGATCTTAGACCTCTTTCAACTGGCACCAAAGCATTGGCATCTTCCTTAGAGTCTTTCCCATTCCATGCACACATTTATCACAAGCACTTATGGAGTGATGGGCATATCTACAAACTGTCCTTTTCCTTGGGGTTGGAAGCACTTAATAGGGCTAATTGTATAATCAACCCCTAACACAAGTGTGCTATCTTGCTTATAAATCATCTGCTAGGAAGATATTTGAAGGAAAATTCTTGTGTGAAGTATTTTTGTGCCCCTAGAATTGAATATGGTCCATTGTGATACTTTAATGGTTTAATTAACTAATGATGTTGATCTCACTTAATCTTAAGGGTATGTTTCAGGTGGTTTCTCACAAATGCATTAGATATCCTTTAAGGGATGGATTGGCCCTTGCACCATAATGAGTAGGACATCTACCCTAGCATGAGAGCACTTCTGACGTTGCATCCTCAGCATTGCCCCTCCAGAGGTGAGCATTGGCCCTTAAGGAGCCTCCACATGGATGCATGGCCCCTTCCACACCACCAGATGCTAAAACGTTGAGCCAAGAAGTTGGGACATTGGCAAGATTGATGATGTCCCTCAGAGAACCTAGGATGCCCCCAAACTGGCCTTGTACCTTATTGATGTGCTTTACCTCGCTCCAAAGCCCAAATGAGGATGGCGATCACTTGAGACACTTTGGGAGGCTTAGCATGCCTCTTTTGATGCTAATGACATGCCTTAGGCTTGTGACACCACCTTTGTAAACCCTAGGAAGGTGATGCAGGGCTTCTTGATAATGACATCTTGGATGAGGAGATGTGGCATGGAGATGCACCTCTTCACTTTGATGAGGTGTCTTGGAGTGAGGAGCACACTCCGACCCATTTGCCACTTTACTTGATGGAGATGCTCATTAAATGAGTGTGACATCTTGTTGGGGAGCTAATTCTCCCACACATGTGGGGAAAATATGTCATTTTATCATGTTTTACCATTATTTAAAGCTATTGACAAGTCGACTTGTGACCTATTAACCTTGTTGGATGCTTGAAGCAAACTTTTATGGTTTTTGATTGTCAATTAAGAGAAACTTGACTTGGTTATCATCATATAAATAAAGAGGAGTCTAATTTTCTTGCATACTGACACATACACTCCTTTTATCTCTCTTAAAAGAGTGCACACTAGTAATCCTTCTTTTCTACTAGATGCAATTGCCATGTAGGGTGCAAATTGACTTAGGGAGGATATGTTTTGTATGGAGAAGACTTTCCATGGATTGATGAAGTGATACTTGCTTGAATGGTGTAAGTTTAATGCAATTTTCTTCCATTTTGCAAGAATTGCTGAAATTAGGGCTTTTCATATGCCATATTAAAAAGTGCAATATCTTTTATGCACTCTTGTTTCTTATCTATTTATGTAAAATTTGTCATCAAGTATCCATCAAAGGGGCTAGATTTGTACCCTTTGACCTAAATCTCCTAAGAAATAAAGTCGCTAGGGTTTTGGAAGTGAAACAAACTTTCCTTCCACCCTCCCTATCCAAGGTCCTCTTGCATAGACCTTGTCCTATTGACTCCATTGCCAAAATGGTTAAGGCAAAAGTTTAAGTGTGTTAATCAACCTTAATTTTTCAACTTTCTTTGCTTCACAGTAAACTAGGGTCAGGGATTGGTTAAATCTACACTTGATAGCTAAATTGTACTTGCATGTTATGGTCCTTTAAGTAAGCATTGCATCTATTATTGTATGAAAAGCAAAATCTATCATTTATTGCATGTTTTACCCCCAATTTTAGGGTTGACGTCTAGGTCTTGTTTGTTGTTATATGCATTTTCAACCACCAAAAGCACAATGTTGGCCTATCCTTTCTTTACCCTTATCAATAGCCTTAAGTGCATTATTGAGCATACCATAAAAAAATTATTTACATTGTTGCTATGATATTTTCATGTTGTAAACTTGCACACTCTTGAAACCCTAACTTATAACAACATTTTATGTGTTGATGCTGGCTAATGGAGAAGTTTACTTGAACATCTATAGGCCTTATCTCGGCCTCTGAGGCTTTTCCAGTATTTTCCTCTATCCCATCAACTCTCTTACATCTTGGCCTCTCTTTATCAAAGATCCTTATAGGGTGTTTTATTAGCAATTTCCTTAGAGAACCATTTGACTTAGATCCATAGGTAGTCTTACCTCTAAGTCTTTCTAGCGAAGCATCCCTTATGCGGATAATATCCAACCATAAAACAATAGAGGAAAAGCCACTAAGGTGACAAACGCCATGCATCTCATTGTTTCCCTAGGACCTCGAGTGCCTATTGAGGCGTTGCACTAGGATCCCAAATTTCAGGGAAACAGTTCCCAGAGACTATTTTTAAATTTGATTTTTTTTCTAATGAGATTAAATTTGATAAACATTTCAGAGCATGTGTGACTTAGTCTGATTTTAAAAATCACTTTATCTAGTTTTGTACTCTAGTACACTTTTTTTACTTTATAATTTATACTTTCAATGACTTAGTCCAAATTGATCATTCATCAACTTTATTACATTATAATGGAGACTTGGTCAACCTTGATAACTAACCCCCAAGTTTTATAAGCTATACACAATTAATATAGATAATTGTACAACATGTGTAAGTCCGACGAGCTTCTTCTCTTATATTAGTATATAGTTTTATCTTCTTATGCTTTACTTGTATGCAAGTATCTTTTCATTTTTAGTGTTGTGTTCATGTCAATTGGTACCAGAGACTTAGGCTAGGGCTTCTCGATGGCTCCCCATTTCAGTCTCCTTTGGGATGTTGTTTCTACCCAAAATTTTTCTTCTAGTTATTCAAATGATAAACGTAGCAACAACCTTCAATCTTCGTAATGCAATTCCCTTTTAAGTTGTGATAGCATGATTGTAAATCAAAATGTCTAACCTAGGTAAACTACAACTTGTTACCATTTTCAACAATTGTTTATTTTGAATTTTTTTCTATTTCTCCTTTTGTTAGGTATTCTCAAACAACCATCACTACATCAATAATTTGGGGCATAAATATCTATGACTTTATCTTACGTATCACTACTTCCAATTGAAAAAACTATTTGTTCAAGCTTTTTATACGTCCTACAATTTCTTGAAAAGCGTCTACTAATGCTAGAAACTCTCAAGACCCAATCCTTGCTAAAACATTGGTTGAACAAATACGAAGGAACAAAAATATAATCTTCTTGAGAACCCCTTTTACTCCACAATAACCATGGGATAAACAACAACAAGTGCATGAACATCAATATCTGTTGTTGGAAACACTTGTTACTCAACAACAACAATAGCCGCGGAAACAAGTATTTTAGGGTATAATTATGCAAGATATGATGGGTATGTTCCCACAACCCAACACCACTTAACATCAAACCCAAACATAGCCTCATCCTTAACCTTGTTAGAAAATCGGAAAGGAAGAAAGATTTTCTTATACTTGATAATTACTTGTGATATTTTTGTGTTCTTATTAACTTTCTTATGTTCTTTTTTTATCTTAGTTCATCAAGCAATTACCAAAATAATAACACAATGATCAACCACACCAAATGTAGGCAGACAGCCAGGGCAAAACCCCAATCTTGGGGAAAACCCAATCAACAACTCTTCCTTCAATGGTTTTCCTAAGATAATCCAAGACTCTTGACTTAGACATAGACTTCCTCCACACCAAGTCAACCCTTTCCTTTTTCAGTAGATGATCACTTTCTAGTATAATCTTCGACCTAGATGCAGAAGTAGCAGCAACAGCACTTCGATGTGGCAGTATCTTCGACCTAGCAACTGTTGAAGAAAGTGTAACTAGGATAGGTCTTCATAAATGTACTTTTGATATTTGTATTTATTCAAGAAAAGAAATATTATTTTTGTTATATTTATCAATGAGTTTCTTGCTCATTGAAGTAGGTCAAGCACATATTTAAGTGCTTCTAGGGAGTCAAAAAGTCAATGTTTATAAGAGTCAAAGGAAATATCTCCAAGCAAAGTCAAGTTCTCTCCATGCAACGACATCCTCCTAGCAGCAAAAATGATGAAGAAACACCAAGTCAACCTACAGTCAACAAGTCGACCTCAAGTCGGCCTAAAGGAGGGACAGTCCTCTATATATAGAGGTTGTCCACTCCCTCATAACAACCAAACTCGCCTTTGAAATCAAGGAGCAAGAGAAGTCAAGGAAAAGTGAAGAAGGACGAAGTTTAAGGGGTCTCCAAGTGCAGCGAAGAAGAAGGAAGAAAAGCGAAGTTTTGGAACTGTTTCTAGGGCAAAGTACAGTCACACGTGTGAGAAAAAAAGAGGGCAATCTGCAGTTATATCAGCAATAAAATCATAGTCATATATTCATCTTGGTTTGGGTTTAAAACTTAGGCCTATAAGGCCTCCCACTAGAGCAAAGAAGAGACTCTTATACGAAGGATAAAGGAACCAAATACACTACTAAACCTCCCACACATGTGAGAATTTAGTGATGTAGAACTGTCATATCAAGTCTGTACCTACACATTGAAGAAGGAGCTCAATTGGTCAAGAAGGAAGAAATCATCGTTAGTGAAGGGCTTCACTAGAGTCCAAGGATAAGTGTCTCTTCTAGGGCAAGTACAACAAGGACTACCAAAAATTGTAAGAAGAGAAAAGTGCTGGAAGAATGAGAACGAAGTGCTGGAAGGAGGACTAAGTGTCGAGGAACAAAGTGCAAAAAGGAGGAAGGACTTGACTTGTGCTTGGAGGATATTTTAGTCAAGGGTCTAGGGTTTGGCATTGATCAATAAGAAACTTCAATAAGAGAAATTTACGGAAGGGTTTTCCTCTCTAAGAAGGAAAGGTTTTGGCCCTGGCAGAGAGCCAATATCTTTTGTTCTTGTTTCTTATGTTTAGGTAGCAATTTGATGAAGTAAATACACACACTAATAATAAGAAGGAGATCAAGATAAGATAAATTGTAAAAGTGCTTCACAAATTGTTATCAAGTTTAGAAGAATCCTATTATACATAACTTCCCTTGATTCTTCAACAGCGACTTCGATCTTAATGCAACAACTTCGACCTTGAAGCACTTAGCTCTTCGACCTTGAAGCAACACTTCTACCTTGAAGCAACACTTCGACCTTGATGTCGTAACAAAACTTCTTAATGTCGTAACAAAACTTCTTGATGTCGTGACAAAACTTTGATCTTGATGTCGTAGCCCAGAAAATCACACGTTTGAGAGAGAGAGATAACCCAAAACCTTTGATCCTGCAATTCTCCTTCTTCCACTGCACCTTCACTTTTTTCACGGCGTTTTCTAGGAGATCAAACTTGTGTGAGTGATTGTCCTCCAAATAAATCGAACCGTTTCAATATATAGGCTTCTGGTGAGGTCGAATTACCTTTCTTGAGGCCAACTTGATCTTCTTGAGGCCGACTTGGTGTGGAGGTGACATAATTCATTTTTGACTCAAAAATAATTATTTTTACATGATTCAAAAGCCCAAGAAGGGTCTCTTTAAATGTACAATGGCTCTATTGACTTATGGGAACTTTGACCTAAAACATGATGACCCAAGCATGAAATCCTTGCTTTAATAAGTCATAATAATAAAATTTCTTTTCATTCTTTTTCACAAGTACATTTTATTATGACTCAAATACAATTATGAAGATCGAACCTAATTACATTTTTCAACACTCCCTCTTAACTAGGGAGGTATTCATCATATACAAGTACAATGAAGATCTCCAACTATGTGAACTATGAAGAGTGTAGGCACCACAATGCCATGGACTAGATTCCTGACCAGGGAAATCTATCCAAGGTCTCTCAATAATTTACACACCGCAATGCCACGAACTAGATTCATGACCAGGGAAATCTATCCAAGTGGGGACTAAGATGGACTAAAGCTTTCAACCTCTCTAGGTACACCATCAAACTTGCTAACCACCAACCCAGGGATCTAGGTGTGTATCCGAGGTCAGAGCTCTATGACCAATGCCACCAACCCTACTTTGGGAACTAGACATCAACACAAAGTGTCGGCCAGATGTCTTCCCAAGCAATGTGTCTCACACACAGCCTCAACTCTCCCGATTATTTCAATCGGTAACAAATCCTCCTCAATCAAACAGATCGGTTACAAATCTCTCTCGTGTAACCAGCATGCCATCAAAACTCTGAGAGATTTCCCTATACAAACACAACCCCAATCAATAGCAAACTTTCAAATGTACAAAAGTAAACACCAACCTCCGGAGTCTTCCAGACAACTGATGTTGCTTCTCAATTTATCATAGTAGGACTTCCAAAGAAATCTTAATAGAAGATTCCTTAATAATATATCTTCCTTTCCTACTTCACATGCAACAACATATTCTACAAACAAATTATGCTTTTCTTATCTCATCAGGTCCTCAAAATGCATTCTCCAATTTTCTTCTTTCAAGGTATCCATCACGACTATAATATGCCTCCCTCTTAACTAGGGACTTGTTTCCATGAAGACAAAAGTGGTGTGTCCTTCTCTCACTCATGGCCTTCACTAAGACTTACAGTTGTTAGTCCTGGCTAATGCATGACAAATGAAGTAGAGAACCATATCCATCACTCACTCTTAAACAGGGAGGATCTAAACATTCCTATACAAGGAATATACCCAAGCACCCTCTTAAGCTAGGGAGATCAACTTATTTCTACGGCATCGGAGAATCTTTCATGGCTTCCATCCTTCTTATCAGAGTTACCATGACCATCATCATCCACATAACTTTCTTCATGATGCTTATCATATCAACTTTACTTACGAACAGCTTCACCATCTTGAAAATTATGTACCTACACAACTTAGATAGCAAGTACAACCAAATCTATAGAAGCATGAAGTTAACCTCATCAAAATCATACAATAATGGAAGCATTAGACTTTCTAAACATAATTAGCAAGAGACTTTACTTCTATACTTCAACTTCTTGCCCAGGTTTTGTTACAAACCCTAAATCACATCAACAACTCAAGATATCAATCTCATTATATGTAGGGCTTCAATATTATTTTCAGAGATATGACAAACTCCTTTATAACATATAGCAAACCCTAGAGACCAGTATAATAATGCATCTAACAACTTTTAGAATTCATATGTTAGACTTCCTACTAGGATTTCATACAAACCCTAGATTTCATATATGAGATTCAACAATCAAAACCAATCACAGCTCAATCAACAACATGACTAGCTTCTACTAGGGTTTGATGTAAACCCTAGATTTTCATTTACTAATTCTCAACAATCAAACTTATCACAATACAATTTTAGGTTTTTATCAACCTTTAATAAATCCCAAATTTGTCAAATCATATATTGGAGAATTTAGCTTCTGCTAAGGTTTAGCTACAAAACCCTAGAATTCACAAACAATATCATCCTAGAATATCGAACTTCTACTAGGGCTTATTTCCAAACCCTAGGACTTATGACTTATCAATAATTAGGTCAACACATGTGCATATCTAGGATTTCATCATCATGCATAAGCATATCATAACAACATATGTCAGGTAAGCCCAATGACACATGTCACAAACACTATAAAGTCAAACATATAACAAACTTGATCAGACGAACAAAGATATACCTAGAAATTCATTCCTAGGTCATAAGGGTCTTGCTCATAAACCCTAAAGATCTAGGGTTTCAATACATAACATGAAAAACCCTAAATTACCAAAACTTCAAAGGCTTGGGATTTCAAATATCACCTTTCAACCCTAACAAGATAAGGTTTTTCATAACCATACCAAAACCCCAAACATGACATCATCAAAGCATCAAACATTTTCTTTAGACTTCATCAATAACCCTAAGTACGCTAGGGTTTCACACATTGTCATCAACATACCCTTAAGTTAGGGTTTTACATAGAACCTCTTTAAGGTTCTACAAGAATAATCAAAGATGTGAGGAGGGTAGATTTATCTAATGATGAATCACCCAATCAAGAATCTTTACGATTCAAGAGTGCTAGACACAACAATGTTAGTAATGTAGAATAGATTACCAAAAATAATGAATATACCTTTATCATGAAGAGAACAAAGCTTATGGTCTAAGGCATACCTTTGTTTCTTAACAAACCTTGTAATCCCAATGCTTTGTCTTGTGAGGCCTTCTTTCATAATCCTTGAGTATTCAGTAAGCCTTTCCTAAACAAGGAAAATATGAATAGAAATGTGATTAGTATTTAATATAAACAAACTTAGATAAGTAAGGGAAACCAAATATAAAAGATAATACAAGGAGTAAGATACTTATCTTTGGAAAGTGGTAAGGGCTCCCTCTTAATCCATACTTGCAGGATACATAATGGATAGAGTCCCTAACAAATAGGTCTTTGACTTTGAATCCTTCCATCTTGTTCTTATTTGGTGAAACTTCTTTAGCAAAGTTTGCTTGATCCCTGTTCCTCCTTTTATTCCTTGGATTCTCAATGCAATCCCTTTAATAGTGACCTATCTTGTGATAACTGTAGCATTGGCCCTTTGGACTTCTTGAAGGTTCCTGGGACAATCATTCGAGATTTTCTCTTCTTCACTCTCCTTGTTGATTACTAAAGATATTTCGACTTCTTCTTGACTCCAAGCATTCCATCCACTATTAGGCTCATGGCCAAAACCTTTGTTTCTCTAAACTTTGCTTTCTTTGCTTCACTTGATTCATCTGTAGGCTTCTTTACTTTTCCTTTGACAAGATCCAAAAATTTATTCTTTTCGAGGATTAGATCTATCCTCTTTTGTTGATTTGGGGTAGCATCAGATGTGCTCTAGCCATGAAAGTTGGTGGAGAGGCTAAATCACATGAGATCTCCAAGACCCAGAAATGGTTTGGACCTATGTTGCGGGGGAGCGCTCCCCCCCCCCTCGATCCCGCCCCCAATCCGCACTCCACGCGGGAGCGGGTCGGGAGCGCGCTCCCTAAAAAAAAAATTCGCTCCTTTCCTTTTCAACAGACTTTTGCCTTTTTTGCAATTTTTTTTTTGTAGTAATGTTCGAAATGCATTTTTTTTTTGAAAGAAACAAAAAAAATTTGAGTGGGGCAGCTTAATGATCAAGTCTAAGCCCTAGTATTGATATGCTATTCATGGTAATGTTAAATTCTTAAAGTAAAAGTGACATTTTCCTTGATCTTCATTTTCATCCTTTTACTTAAATTTTTAACATTACCATGCAATGGCTCAGGATGTTTGAGAGTGGTTTCGGCCTCATTGGATTTCATATGGAGAAAGTAGAATTTTAGAGTTCATTCAAAATCCAGCAGACTTATCAGTTTTTCAGGATTTCAGGATTGGGGGATTGCAATGTCTCCATTGAATTTTGTCATGTATTAGGGTATGGAACTCGTATTTAATCAAGAGCACCAATCCCTCTATGTACCTTGATGTTAGTGACATTGGTTGTCGAACTCCTCTATTATGACCCTCCTAAAAATGTACGCATCACTCAAACAAAATCTTGACTTGACATGCTATGCTTTTTCTATCTTATGTTAATGCTTAGAGGGTGATATTAATGACAAAGATCCCTATACAGATACAGAGGTAATGACAAAGATACCTCTGGATATTAATGCTTAGAGGGTGATATTAATGACAAAGATCCTGATTTTCCAACAAGACTAAAAAATTAGACATTTCTCGTGGTGGCAAGAGGCCCAAGCATAAGAAATAGATAATAGATTTACTTCTCTTTTCTAGTTTCTAGTAGCTTTTATAACTATTGACTCTTTCATATTTATTATGATATTTTTTTAAACAATATATGACAATTTAAGTTTGAAGTTGGCAATTATAACTCATTAGTAATGAATTATGAATATGATGCTTCATGAAAGTTGAAAGTTGTTTCATTTTATAACATTTCATTTCATGTTAGATATTATTTGTTGTAATGGTTACACTTAGCTTACAAGTACAACTTTGGTGATCAATGATGATAAATGTTATATATTGAATTTTCAAAGCTTGAAACTTTAAGATTGATGAATATGAGACTCAATATGTTGTATGTTACTATGTTACTAACTTGTGGACGTGGTTGATGAAGATTATAACTTCTAGATGATTGTTGTTATATGGTTCAATCTATGTTTTTTTTGTTTTTTATATCTAATTCATTATTCTACATGTTTTTGTTGACATATATGTATCAAAATATAAAATATATATATATATATAAAACGCTCCGGGATTCGCTACCAAACTGAGAGCTTCTGAAAATGTCGCTCCCGCTCCCAAGTAACATTGGTTTGGACAGATTGTACCCAATTTGGGAGATATTAAAATAATTAATATTTTTAATGGAGTTCCTAAGTCTAAACTTAGAAAAAATAAAATATTAATGGGTATTAATATAAAATTGGGTTAGAAGGTTCCAGAAGTCATGGAACCCAAATCTAATTTTAGCCATTGATTAGAGATTTAATCTCGATCGTTGAAGGACCAACGAAAAAAGTATAAGATGAGGCTTGAGGGTCAGTTCGAGAACACACCAGAGTGATCAATGATTCATGTTGCTAGAGTCGGGTTGCTAAGCAAAAAGTGAATCAGTGATCGGCAGCGACGGGCAGTGAGTACTCAATAGAGAGGCAGAGACAATACTGAGAGACCATCACTGAAGCAGGGAGAGCGAGAACAGCAACCAATTCAGGCCACGCAGAGCCTAGCAGATATAGCACAGAGGCCAGAGGGACTGTGTCATCCACGCAGAGGCTGCTGGAGTGACACAGAGGGTCCCAGAGGCTGCGCTGTGCCTCAGAAAGCTAATGTAGAGGGTCCTGGGGCTGACGCAGAGGCCAGAAGGGCCAGCGCTAAGCTTCAGAGTCGTTGGAGAGGGTTTCGTGGGATAGGTTTTCTGAATACCTGTTTCCGAATATAGAGGTATTGTTGCCGTGTATTTTTCTCTGTCAGGTGAGTCGGTTAGGCACCCAGTTGTACTCAAGGAAATATTGCATAATAATAAACCCTCAGAATAGCTGCACCGGTTTTCCCGCATTGGGTTTTTCCAGGGACATTTGTCCAAAAATAATGTTGTCATTTGTGTGTTTGTTTTCTTTCAGCTGATGATTTGTAGATGTTGTGACTATATTGTGTTTATTTTGGTATTTAAATGTTTTAAATAACTTGTTCAGAATTTACAAGTAGAAGAAATAAACCAACAGAATACATATTAATTTTCTAACGGATAGAATTAGAAAATTCAACATGGTATCAGAGCGTGGTTGCAGATCACAGGAGAGTTGAAGGCATCAGCTGAGCAAAGCATTTGCAGCAGAATCAGTTGTCCTCAGTGGCAGTAGTTGGTCCTTGCAGAAGCGACAAAGGAAGGGTTGACGCAAAGGGACTATGTCATCAGTCTGGGCCTGAGAGAGGCTAGCGCAGAGGTTGAGGAGGGCAGAAACAAGCTCACACAGAGCCACGCAGAGGCCAGGAGGCCTGAGGGAGTTGTTTTGCCGGCGTCAGGATTACGCAAAGCCAAGAGGCTCAATCCTTCAGTTGTTGGGGCGAAGGAAGTTGTGGGCAGTTTGTGAGATCGAAGCTATTGGGGTATTGTGGTCAGAACAGTACCTAACAGGGAAAAACCAAGTTAGAGGGAGTTGCTGCCGAGGCGGATTTCTAGCCAAAGAATCTGGATCAATGTTGCAATTGCATAGACGATCAAAGAGGGGCAACTTGACGATAGGCAGAAGGATTTCCAAGAGGGAAATCGGGACTCAGAGGGAGTCCAAAAGAGAACTTCCAAATAGGAAGTAGAGAGACTTAGAGGAGTCAAACCGAGAACCTCCAGACGGGAAGTAGAGAGACTTAGCAGGAATCGAACCAATAAATTCCAGACAGGAAGTAGAGAGACTCAGTAGGAGTCGAACCGAGAACTTCCAGGCGGGAAGTAGAGAGACTTAGAGGAGTCGACAGAGAAGAGCAGAGAGATGGTCGTGAATGGGCTGAGAGATCAGGACAGGCTGGACGGAGCATCCAACTTTGTGGTCTAGACGGTCAGGATCTTATCCATTCTAGACAGGCATCGTATCAAGGGCTTCACCTTGAGAGTAATGGTTATCCCAGTTGACCCTATAGCTAATGGAAGGTACGAGGAGGCAATGGCTAAGGCAAAGTGCATTATCCTTGATGGGGTCAAGGATCATGTGGTCCAACATATTGCCAAGAAGGAAATGGAAAAGGAGATGTGGGACACTTTGAAGACATTGTACCAGCATACTTTCGTGCAGAGGAAGATGCTCCTAGAGAATCAGCTAAGGTCATACCAGATGCAGAAGGGAGAGCAAATAGATCTCTTCCTCGGTTGGTTGAAGGAGATCCATGACCAACTGGCTTCCATAGGGGCCACGCCGGATCAGGAATTGATGGTACGAACCGCACTAAACGCAGTCTCCGAGGAGTGGGAGACATTTGTCCAGAGCATAGTGGGCAAGGCGAATCTTCCAGATTGGGAATAATTGTGGGCGGCTCTTCATAAAGAAGAGATTAGACGGCTGACCAAGATGGGAAGTAGCAGGAAAGGAGTTTGGATCAAGAAGGAAGAGGAAGAGGATGCAGCTCTGGCATCTGCGGGAAAGTAGGAGAAGAGGAAGAAGAAGGACCTCTCCAAGATCAAGTGCTTCCACTGTGAGGAATTGGGTCATTATGAGAACCAGTGTCAGAGGAAGAAGAACAAGGGAGAGGCGTCTAACTCTAATCCAACACTAGCGAAGGCAGAGAAAGAACTCGAGGAGGATGAAGATTGTGCCATGAGTGCTCATGTGCCACTTGAGAAGAAGTGGGGAGACATCGAGCTATAGTCAGGAAGACTACAGGCAATGAGGGGCAGGATCCTTGAGGTAACCCAACCTCTTGGATTATACCTTGCTACGGGAGCCCTAAAGAGGAGTAACAAGACTGGCATATGTCGGTAGAGACAGATGCGGATGAAGTAGCAGAGAGTGCTACAGTGTAGGAATCCCCAGGCAGCGCGAGGTTAGCAAGCCGCAACAGTGTGAGAGGCACGAGAGTGTTGCACTAGTACAAGATGGCACAGAGAGGTGTACCAGTACCAATACAGAATTGTATATAGCCATCAATATAATTCTAATACAACCAAAGCCCACAGGAGAGTTGGAGGACCAACTATTTCATGGGAGATGAAACATCAAAAGTCTCCTGACTACTTTGATTAAGTCACAAATTATGCATATTGACTTATTTATTGCTCCTATTCTGTAAGTATCTACTATCTACAATGACCATTACATAAACAATACATCAACTCTTCCTCCATTGTCTTCTCAATGTACTTGTACCAGTGTCCACACTATCCATTCACATTATACTGAAATCACGAAATTAGAAAAATTGAATCAGTGAAGGCATGAAGCTATATCCATTACAAGGGTCAAGTCTCCTATATGCCCCTTCTAATCACAAAAAAATCCATTCTAGAGATGCCTGAAGCTGGCAAGTTGGAAACCAATCAACAAAATCATTCAAAAAGAGTTTACGAATGAAAATAAGCAACATGTTAAAATCAAGATTTAGCCATGTTACACCTCAGATTCTCTAGAGTGTACACTACATTTTTTAATCGGATGTGACCATCATGATGAGTCAAAAGTGTGATGATGTATCTATGTATTGTATTTGGGGCCTGGGATATGCTTGGATAATTGATGTAAAATTGTTTGTCTAGTTGGTAGACTAGACGCCTTCAATGGCCAGTCATGAACAGTCCTCGTAGTCCCCATTTCACGGTGCTTGTTTTAATGCTCTGGCTATGGCAGTATCACCCTATCATGTTGGGATTTTATTTCTTGGGTAGGTATTTGGGCATCTTGGGATGGATTTATTAGAATTCATGATTTATGCATGTACAGATATCATCTATACATGCCATGTGGAGGGAGCGCGCTCCTTATTGTCACTTTTGGAGCTCATTTTCATCCATTATGAGGGCCAGATCACATGTGTGAGCACTTGTGATAGCCATGGGTATTATTTGGAGGATGTGATGATTTGGAGGGGTCAATTGAGTGAGTTCCTAGCATGAAAAGATTATATGGCACTCAATTAAAATAATGAGGATGATATGGATAGAGCTTAAAGATACAACTAGAAGACCATGATTTTAGCCTTTGGGCCGACCTCACTCATTTGGATGTCACTTTGCTTCTTAGGGGTCAATGACCCATTTTACGATGTCGAGGGTCACCTGCATGCTTCATGGAGGAGGTTTGACTTGAGGTGTGCGCATGGGAAATCAATTGAGACTTACTTTGGAGGTTATAGAGCATTGCACTACACTTTTATGGAGTTGTTTTGAAGAAGCCACCCCACTTTCAAGGGTTTTGTGAATATGTTGCATCACGTTCTTATTTTTGACATAGTCTCCTCACTTGTGTGGATGGCAATTCACTTTTATGTTGTTTCCATAACTTGAATTAGGGAATGAAGAATGGGAAGGAGTTAGGAGCCTCATTTGTAGATAAATATTCTCCTCTCCTTCCAAATGCTTGTGAATTGTTGGAGATGAACTTCATAAGCCATGAATAAAAGAAATTTCAAGGTGTTTTGGTGTCAATTCTTGGAGCTTCCGCTTTCTTGGTTCGTTGTGAATCTTGAAGACTTCTACTAACTAGCAAGATCAACACATTTGAAGGGAAACCTTGTCAGATCGAAGAGCAACATCTAGGGTTTGTATCTCTTCCAGTCTCCTTAATTGGCTTGGTAAGTGGTCAACGCCTTGTCTTGTTTAGTTTTATGCTCCTTGACAGGGATTTTAAGAATTCTTTTCCAATCAATTGTTGATGAAGGCTATTCCTATGAGGAAACCCCTTTTGTAGGGCCTTGGTTTTCATGATTTATCTTGATTAGACAACTAATTATTGAATCTCTAGGCTCTAGTCTTTAACTCTAATCCATAAACATTGAATAACCAAATCCTAAAGAGGCATTATTCTTGACCTCATAAGCCCTATAGTCGATAAATTGGAATCTATTTGAGCAACTTTTGGACTTATAGCAACCCTTTAGAATTAGCCATAGGTTCTTTGAACTCACTACCTCATTCTCACCCAAAGCCTTACCTTATTGAATATGTTTATGGGGTGTCTAATTAATAGGTTCCAATGAGAGTATTTAGCTTGTGATTCCTTGGGTTACTTAATCTCTAAGGCTGGTTGGGGAAGCCTCTCTTGTGGGGATAATATCCAACCACAAAACAGCTGCAGAACAGCCACTAAGGTGACAATGGTGGTTGATCTCATTGTTGCCTTAGGCCAAGAATGCTGAGAGAGGCTTTGCACTAGGCTGTTAGATTTTGTAATAACAAGGTCAAAATAGAACAAGTGAACCCAGTAGATTTAGAATCGAAAGATTGACTATTGATAATGGAGCACCACCAAAAATATCATTACCTTCAATCTTATGCACCCGACCAAATAGAAATGAAGAAGAGCAAATACAACAACCAATTGCAATATATGTTTTGCCTCATTTTAGGAAGGTGGATAAGATCCAAGTTCCTAAAACAGAGGAAGGAAAACTTATAATTCCAATTGCAACCAATTTTAAGATTTCACAACCTATGAAACTCAAGCTCAAAGGAATCGTAAAAAATAGAAACATAATAGTACTTATAGATTCTGGCAATGCTCATAATTAGATAGATATCAATGTTGTAATACAACTAAACCTTTTTGTGTAGCTCAACAGGGATCTCACATTTATAGTTTTTTATGGGCAAAAAGTCAAAAGAGCAGGTAGATGTCATAAATTTTTAGTTCAAACACAAGATTTATAACTACAAACAAAATTATATGCTTTACCACTCAATGAGATGGATATGGTGTTGGGTGAAGAATGGTTGATGCAATTGGGCATATATACTACCAATTTTGAAGAACAATTCATGGAGTTTAACTTTAACCAACAATGTCAACATTATAAATTATATAGCGTTGAAGGTTTTGCTCTCAAAAAAAATGAATTACAACTAATGAGAATACTGAAAAATCACATTTGAACACGCAACAATGGATGCAAGAAAAGTATGTTACCAAGAAGCTTCGAGGTTTTACCTTAATCAAACAAGACAGAAGACATCAAGGTATCACATAAATATTACAAAGAAACCTCACCAATACTAGAATAGAAGACCAAGAAAAACCCCTAAAATTATAAAAAAGCAAGGATGATGTCACCAAAAAAATCACTCAACTAGAGAGAATCCAATTTATTACACTTTGAGGACAAAGTATTATTTATGGGGGTAATGTAATAGACATAACAATAAATATAATAATACTAATATTAATAAGTATAATACTATTAATATTAATAAAGTAATTAACTGAATAAAAGGTCAAAGGGCATGGATCTATTCACATCGTGACTAGTCAATGCATATAAGTATATTGTCACAAGGCTCATTGAAAGGATCATCTTATCAATTCTTATCCATCTTAAGCATGTGATCAAGGAGTGGGAGTTAAATCTATGAAAATTTGAGAATCCCACCCGAATCTACTACTGCGGCAACTGATTAAACTTCTCCTATTTGTTAATTACTGAAACAAATTATTTATTGTTCCTACAACAAATATCAAAGCTAATACAACTGCAGCCTTCACTTAATTAATTAATTTTCCCAAAAACAAGAACAAAACAATAGATACACACAAGTGACACAGTGTTTTCTGGACAAATGTCCCCGGAAAAACCCCATGTGGGAAAACTGGTGTAGCAGCTTTGAGGGTTTTATATTATTAAGCAGTAGTTTTTGAATAAACTCTGGATGCCCTTCCGGCAATCCAATTACAGAGAAAATAAACTGGCAAAAAAAAACTTAGTGAGATTACCTCACTCTAACCCGCAATTCTCGGTTGTTCTGGCAGCTGAACCCACTATCCCCAGCTATCTCTGCACTGGCCCCGCGTAGGCACTACATCAGCCTCAAAAGGCTCTGTGTCAGCTCAATTGCGAAACGTTTTCCCTCTTGAGCAGTTTCCAGACCTCCCAGCTCAGAAATGTCAGCTCCCTCAGCAAACTCGAACTTCTGCGTTGAAGACTGCATAGCTTTTGCATGAGCCCTCCTGGCTCAGCGTCAACCTCTACGTGGGCCCTTCTGGCCCAGTGTCAACCCCTCAAGGGTCTATGCTGCCTCTTCTTGGTGCCTCTCTGTCTCTCTTTTGCGTATCCTGGGTCTTGGAGAAGATACTCCAACCCAACTATCCCTGCCCCTCACTGCAACAACTCACTATCGAAATTCTCCCAGCAGCTCCTCTGCTCTGCTTTAGAAAATTGAACTTCTGAACTCTCTGTGTATTTTTCCAAGTGACCCTCAAGTCTCCTTAAATAATCTCCTCGTTGACATTCAATGGCCCAAATTAGAAGCTAATCAATGGCTAAAACCATTTATGCTTGAACCTCGTCTTCATCTAGAAGTTACACCCACAGTTTATATTAATACCCTTTAATTATTTTATTTTCCTAAGTTTAGACTTACAGTCCCTTTAAAAATAATAAATTATTTTAAGTTCTGGGTGGAATTTCCAGAAACACTTTCTGGGTTCTTTGGAATGCGTGGGCACAAGTCTCCTTACAAAATTTGAGACTTAGAGCACATCCGATGCTACCAGAAATCAACAAAATCCCCCCCAAAGGCACATCATTGTTATTACTCTTCACATACATCAAGCATTAATAAGGGATTTAGATGAGGAAGGTTCTTGAACCTATGTATGACCATGTTGATCCACAAAACTAGTAGAATAGCACTAAGCGACAAAATTGCAAGAAAAAGCATGTCAAGCCAAAACGAGGTCAGATGATCGACTAAACATAGATGGATTTGGGCCATTCAAAGCCCTGATCATGCTACGCAAACAAAATGCAACCACATAAGATAACCTAGGCCTAACATAGGATGAAAAACAAACATTTTGGGGGGATTATAAACATAAATTATTAGCAACAAAAGTTTTCCTAACCAACTTACTGTTTACAGAATTATAATTTTTTATTTTTCATTTAGGCCATCAAGACCAAATTAATTTAAAGAGTGGGTCTGGGAAGAAAAATATCTTTCGAGTTTAATGCCAAGGGGCTAAACTTTGAGGTTCGCCGACACTAAGATGAAGTCCTTGGCGTTAAGTACTAGCACAGAAAAGTCACAGAGAGTTCTTTGACAAATTGGACAAACAAAACAAAGATGGAAACAACTAATGGAATCATTTAATAGAAATGACGAATGCCAATAAGGATGATCTTGCATAGTGAATCAAATAACTACATGACAATTAGATGAATTATTAGTACACCTTTATCCTTCCAAAGCTCGCATGTAAGCCCAACCTCATTGTCCACATCCTACTACGAAAACCAGAACTCCATCAGAATGGGATTCCTTAACAGACCTAAGTTTCAACCACCTAAATATGATAGCCATGAAGAAAGTGTAGTTATTATATGGTTCAATAAAATTGAGAGGTATTTTTGCTATAAACCCTCCATAAGTGACAGAAATGGTTATTTTCTATGAACCTCATCATATCTTGAAGGGTATGTTTATGATTGGTTCATGTGGGGGGCAGAAAAACAAAAAGTTCTCTCAAATAATTAGCAAATGTTCACCAGTTATTTCTTCAAAATATTTCACAATTATAATAAAGAAGATATTTTCACCAAATTTACCCATCTACAGCAAAATGGATCAATGAAAGAACATATACATGAATAGGAAGTCCTTGCGACTCGATTCCCAAATCTTGTAAGCGATGAAAGGTTGAAAATGTATAATGCAGTTTTGAAGTCCAATATTTGCAGTAAGCTCATATTATGCTAAAACCCAAAGACACTACAAAAGCCAAAAGTATGACTAGATGCATTCCTCCATGTTAACACAATGAGACAGAGAAGGAAGACAAACGTCACAAATGTTGTCGAAATTGGACCCCAAATCATAGATGTGAAATAGAAAAAAATATATATCACTACAAGATTGTCAATGAAAAAGCACTACAAAACTTTGACTCAAAAGAATACCAAGAAGAAATCACGTCCGATTCCAAGTTAGATTCTGAAGACAAAGAAACTATGTCCATGATATTAATAACAATGACATGAAACCCACAACCTAGAAATAAAGAAACCTTAGAGGAAAACCAATTGATACAAAGTTACATGGATAAAAATGACATGCCTAGAATCCCACTTGAGGATACGACTAGACAACGACAACCTAGGACATGTTATCACTCAAGGATGCACCAAAAAAACAACCCAAAAGATAGCCCTAGATAGACACTAAGGATGATTGCTAAACGTCACCCACGATCAACCTCTCTCTTTGAAGTTAGCGTGTGCAAACTCCATGAGGGCTTTCCTTGGAAAATCAGATCTGATTTCTAAGAAATTTGCAACTAAAATAAGTCAGATTTGAACTGAAACTCTGATCTCTTATGCTCTGGATCTGGGATTTTACTTGCTATTATTTTATATAAATGAAACACACTCAGAATTTGCATATTAAACTCACAAATCTGCAAAATTATTGCAATGATGGAATATTTATCATCATAACAGCAAGGAAACATTCATATTTTATATTTTTGTTTTGGTCTATTGACATGTTATCCATTGAGCTGAAGAGTCTAAAGAAGGATGAAATCCCAGCAAGGTGAAAAGTTCAAAAAAAACAAATGCATGAAATTAAAAGATCAAACTATCTTCAAATAATTTGGAAAGAGCTTCTAGCACGTTCCAAAAACCAGACACAATCATAGCTAAACAGCCCACCAAATTAATCAGTGATGGATTTCAATGAACCCAAACCACCACCTGTTATCCAAACACTTAAATGAGTCTAGAAGATGTTGAAAATGATAGACAGAAATGGACACAAAGAGTAGGATAAAAGCAGAATGATCAAACCCTTCCATTGTCTTGAAATCTGCATTAAATTTATGTCCTGATACCTTTGAGAATCATTTTCTTCCTCCATTCATCAAATGTCATGGACAGATCTAGATCTGGAGGAGACAAAAAGAAGAAAAACTGTAAACTGGAAATTGTCTGAAGATCACAAGCATAGCTACCAAAGAGGTTGCCCACACAGCTATGTTTGGAACTAACATTGTTTCTCTCTAAAAACGGAAGTAAAAGTGAGAACTCAAATGCTCATATAGGTACTTCTGCACAGGCCTAAGTGTTGAGGAGTGCAGAAGTTGCCCACAAGATCTCCCTATGATACTTGCTCTAGGTTGAGAAAGTTAATTTGTAACTTAGGAAAAGCTCTCATAACTATTATGTTGGCTCATTGTTTTAAAGTAAACTTAGGAAAAGAAAAATAATTTACTTTAGTGACTTTGTTTTAATCTCAGCCATTGATCTCAAGTGAGGCGAGATCTAATCTCAGTGGTCAATAACTTTGGAGATTAGGGCTAGGGATTTCGGTGAATGTAAAGCTATAAAAGCAAGGTTAGGGAGAGGGAGAAGACATCATGCAATGGCAGGATGAGTGTGATACTCCAGAGTGTCGGGCCCGAGGAAGTATAGGAGGGAGCCCGGAGATCCAAATCTGCCAAGGAGATCAAGCACCCGATCTAGAGCAGATCGACCGAATCGGTTCCAAGGCATTTGTATTTTTGTATTTTCTCATTTGTGCCATTATCTCAAGATAGGAGCCCAAGTAGATGTTGAATCGTTGTTATGAACAAATTTGATTGGCTAGAATCTATCTATGTCATTCAGATTGAGATGAATATGTTTGTTTCTGCTGAACTTTTTGTGTTAGGAACCTAGTTGTGCAATTAAATCAATAGATCATTTTTTCTGCTAGGAATTTAAGTCCCAGGTGCTGTGTTTGCATGAAATCTACCATGGTATGACAATGTAAACTCTAAATCAATCAAGGAATCACAGAAGCCAAGGTTTGTACAAGATCGTTGGGCCAGGTTTGACTGGAATCGTGCAAAGTCAAAAACGTTTTCTTAGGGCCAAAGTAATCGATCAACACCGAGTTTGAATTTTTTTTATTTTTTTGTGACCATAACAACGGGTTGTTTCTTTTTTAGATCTAAAAAGGGGAAAGCCTAAGGGGGCCGTGGGTGGTCGATAGGCCTAACAGCCCACCCATCCACCACAAGCATCAACAGCCACCATGTCAACAACTCGCAAAGGAGACCAACATGAGAAAGGGGGCAAGTGAGCCCAACAAATGTTGAAAAAAAGCAACTATGGCGAAGAAGTCTAACGGGCTAGTAGATGTTCGCAAGCACAAAGAGTTTGAGAAGCATCAAGGACGCAAGTGTTTGTTGACTGAGGCACACTAGTGGCTAATTGCGTTGAGCACAAATCCCGCAACATGCGAGGCAGCCGGGTGCGTGAATGTATGTGGTAGGCTTGTGCCGACAATGGTCGCTCAAGGGGTGTTGTTGTCAACAGGGAGACTGATCCAACAGAACAAGTGCATATATAGACAGCAAATTTAGGATGCAGGGATGGTCAATAGCCACCAGCCAACACCCAACCAAGATGGTTGCCACTCAAACAATCAACAAAAAGACCAAAACTCATAAAGGACCTGTTACCCACCATTTTGTGGGTAATATCCCTAGGAGAAAAAAAAAATATCCAAGATGGTCCTCGGCCGGCAGCTAGCAGCTCCTTGCAGCCATCAGCTAGCTCATTGTGCCATCTTCTCTGCCACCTGAGCCAGTCATGTGGTCCCTCGCCCATCTACCATGATCGTATGTTTGAAGGTGGGCCTCCCGAATCTAAAGGTATGCCTTGTCATTTTGAAATTCAATATTGTAGTTTACTTATCATAGACACTTTTGGGCATGGATTAATAGGGGGATTCAGCGGAAAGGATGGGCTAGGTTAGTGCTTCTTGAGAGGCTTATCTTTTCATTTATGAGCTAGTTTGGTGGTCTTCTCACCAAATTTGTATTATTAGAACATTAATTTATTTTTGGGGCTTATGTAGACCCAGGAGGCTAATTCGAACTCCTAAGATGTGTATAAATACAAGTGAGGTGAGATCATTTCTCATCATCACTTTGGATTGGATCTATCTCTCTTTAGAGAATTTCACACTTTTTCTGGAGGATGAATTGGAGCTTTTATGGATGAATTTTGATGTATGGTTATTGGTCTATCTTCTCTTGAAGCTTCTATATTGTCATTTGTGAATTGTTGGATATACTCTATTGCATGTAAGTAGGAAATTTTGATGTTATTCTTGTTACTTTTGTCATATATGTTGGATTGGGAATTACATTGTTTTAGGGTTAATTGTTGCATGCAAATTATTGGTTAAAATTGTGGGATTGCCTCTATTATAATGTTTATCACCAAGTATGGGCCATGTAGTATGAGAGAAATCACTTAGGGGTAAATCTAACCTTGATAAGTCGTTCCTCTTGTGCATTTCAAGTATAAAAGTTGCAAGATTGCTTTCACTTGACCTAGAGGGGTTTGTGAAGTAATTTTGAAACCTCCTTGACTGGGAACCGAGAAATCTTACCCAAAATCAACATAGACTCCATTCTCCGAAGGATTAAGGCACTAATCTACCAAGGTTGGTCACCAAAAATCTTATTCTTTCACCTTCTCCCAAGTCTAGCCACATTGGGGTGCATAGGGCATCAATTTCCCAGCAAGTTAGCCACTAAAAAAATTCAATCTCCTAGGGTCTCTTGTGTTGGCCTTTCCTCTAGCCCTCCTCCAAATTTGAAGACATTCCGACAGTGGAATTGGGAGAAAAGCCAAGCCCTAGCTCCAGGACCAAAACTTGCCCTGCCATCCCCAAGGCTAGCACTTCCCAGAGTCAAAACAACATCTTTGACTAATTATATTTCCTTTGATCCTCTCCCCACCTTGTCCAGGGTAAGGATATCATTGTTTGCTACATTCCTTGCTCGTACCCTAAACTGGGTCCACTTGGCCCCATGTGGTCCCCCTCCGTTGAAAGACCATTCTTCAAGAACCATCCAGGATACCAATTCTAACAAGGATTTTGGGGATTGGGAAACTCCTTCACAAGTCTTATCCCATAAACCTAACCCTCAAATCCTATGTTCCTTTCCTTAAAACACATAGTACCTTGCTTAGAAAGCAATCAAGTTCAATCCTTCCACCTCTTTTGGGAAAGGGATTCATTAAGGTCACTTATATCCATTGATTTATCCTTAATAGTGACTCTATTCATACAGTGGGCTAAGCCTCCATTTGTTGCCCTAAGCCTAGCATTTTCCCTTTATGGATCCCCCTTAGGTCCCCTGCTAATTTGAATAGTAACAGGACCAAGCCAAGGGATGATCGTCACAAGGGAGTTGGACCGAAAGTTGGCAACAATCGTCGACGAAGGGCCATCTGTAGGGTCGAGACCACTGACAAGAAGATGTCAAATCACCTTGTCCGGAGCTAAGAAGATGTTGCTACAGAATGTAAGGCAACAATCGAGGTAGAGGGCAGAGGGTTGACTAGGGTGAGGGCAGCAACTAGGACCCTAGCCAAAGTCATCTCAATCAGCCATGGGAGACGTTCAAAGGTAGAGCTCGACAGGGCCATGTGCTATAGGAAAAAGAAATTAGGTATGTAGGTATAGGATTTGGGCTATGAATGGGCAGTTGCAGAGGGGGCAGCAGGGTCAAGTACAAGTAGTGCCACACAGCAGGGTATCATGTGTCGATTTGACAATTGATGGAGATCTGACATAAGGTGTCTAATGAGTGAACGTTAGCCACCCAGTAGCAGAAAGCGCTACAGAGGATCGTGTCATGAGTAGAATGTCACGTTAGGTATGGTGACTAGTCAAGTTGTTGGGGAATGTAGTGGCTAAGCTAGAAGTCATTGGGTAAGGGATCTGTTGTTACAAGCATGAGCCCACAGTTGCTGGAAGATCTGGTAGTAGCCAACAGTAAGTGCAAAGGACAATACCAAAATCGAACAAAATTGGTGGAGGTTAGCCCTCAAAGGGAGCGATGGAGATAGTACCAGTCAAGCGATTAGTAGCAGAGTTCGTGGGTGTCTCAAAATACTAAGATAGACTCACATCCATGCTAGAAGGACTTAGCATAGGAGCAATGGCAAGAAGCATTGCAGCGACAGAGAACAAGGAGTGGGAGGCTCTGAAGTTTGAGTAGCTCAAAGGGAGTTAACCTTCAAATTCAGGTAGTGAAGAGCAACTGACATATTCCTCTAAGACTGTCAAGAAGGTCTCTCAGTACAAGATGACCTTATAGGATGTTCAAGAGCAGAGGACTTCTATGACAATGCTAAGGGGAGCTGGACTTCAAGGAACTTTCCAGACCAAGTGGCAAAGAAGGCTTTCAGTTCAGAGGGAGCAACCATGGCAGCGAATACAAGTCTAAGATTGAAGACAGTGCCAAGGTAAAAGTACCTCCCTCACTAAGAGGGAGGGTTGATTTTTGTAGCTTGGATGGGTACTTTGCACAAACATAAGTGTCTAGGCATGCAGATGTCACCCACAAGATCTCCCTTAGATACTTTCTCTAGGTTGAGCAAGTTGCTTTGTAACTTGGGAAAAGCACATAAGTATTATGTTGGCTCATTGAGCTAAAGTAAACTTAGGAAAAGTAAATTAATTTACTTTTAATCTCAAATATGGATCTCAAGTGAGGTGAGATCTAATTTTGGTCGTTAATCATTTTGGAAATTAAGGTTAGGGATTTAGCTCAATGTAAAGTTATAAAAGCAAGGATAGGGAGAGGAAGAAGACACCATACAGTGACACTAGCCTTTGGACGAGGAGTCTGATACTCTAGAGTGTTGGGTATGACAAAGTACAGGAGGGAGCCTAGAGATCCAAATCCGCCAAGGAGATCAAGCATTGATCTGTTTAAAATACTGAGAGGGGGGTGAATCAATATTTCACTTTTTCTTACAATTTAAGTATCACAAGCATTAACCAATCAGATCATATGAAAAGTACACAAGAAATATATGAACAATTTATTTATATTACAAGAGAAGCTACAACCTTTGGTTACCAACTACAAATAGAAGGGCTACAACCACAAGATTTACCAACTCCCACTGGAAGGAGGTAACAACCTCCTGAAAGAAGCTACAACTTCCTTCCCTAGCACCACCGTGCCACCCTATAGAATAAAAAATAACATAAAGTCTTCATGGGCTCTCTGATCCATAAATTGTCGTGGATATTCCACTGGACAATTCGTCACAACAGATCTGATAATATTATATTAAAAATCTGAGATTCTACACTATTATAGTTTAATTTAATTTCTAAATCTGTAAAATTAACTATAATTAGTGCATGCATGCAAAAATAAATCAAGCAGAAAAATAGAGAACGACAAAATAAGCTCACACACACATAATACAAAAGATATACTCTTTGGGAAACCCTTCGGGAGAAAACCCAGCTGGAAGGTGAGGTCGCTTCACTCTCTTTCTCCTAGTGGCCCGGTTATAACACAACCCAAAAGCCTACTAGTAGGTAGAGGCATTCCATTCTTTCAAGAGCATTTTGTTCCATAATTGAGCAAAAATAGCCAAGAGAGATAGGAGGTAGAAGTTAGAACACACAGAGAGGATTTGTGCATTGTAGCAGCCCACGAGCCACAAACATTACTTCTTTGTATCTGCAACCATATTTCCAGACAGAGAAAGAGAGCAAAGCAACCTCACCTTCCTGCTAGGTTTACTCCCGAAAGCGTTTCCTAGAGAGCATATCTTGTGTATTATGTGTGTGTGTGAGCTTATTTTGTTGTTCTCTATTTTTTGCTTGATTTATTTTTACATGCATGCACTAATTACAGTTAATTTTACAGATTTAGAAATTAAATAAAACTATAATAGTGTAGACTTTCAGATTTTTAATATAATATTATCAAATCTATTGTGACGAACTGTCCAGTGGAATATCTACGCAGTTTACGGATCACTCTCGTACTAGGGACAATGACCTAGTTACAACAACATTCAAACAACGTTAGTTTTTCCCCTTTGTCATATCCAATATGTAATCTGTAGACAATTCAACAATAAAATGCATACCTCAAATCATCAAAACCACAAGTGCTCTTACTTTGTCCTTTGCCTCAACAACTTTATCCCATCTTGCTTCAAGATTTCAACAAGGGTTGCTTCCTGCGTCAAGACTCCTTCAAAAGAACATTAAAGATTTGCTACAAATCACATAACCAAGTCTGCTTCAGAACACCAAAGGTCTGCTACAAATCAAAGACTACTCTCGAAGTCTACTTCAAAACAATTATTAGGGTTTGCTCCCAGAGAATCCGCTATAGAACAAATATTTAAGTTTGCTCCCAACTTCTACAAGAATGACTTCAATATCTGCTCCAAACTTCTACATGAATAACTTCAATATCTGCTCCAAACCTCTACAAGAATAACTTCAAATTATCCTCCAAACTTCTACAAGAATGATGTCAAAAATGAACCAAAAAAACTATGCCAAAATCTGATCTGTAAACTGTCGTGGATATTCCACTAGACAGTTCGTCACAACAGATCTGATAATATTATATTAAAAATCTAAGATTCTATACTATTACAGTTTAATTTAATTTCTATATCTGTAAAATTAACTGTAATTAGTACATGCATTTAAAAATAAATCAAGCAAAAAAATAGAGAACGACAAAATAAGCTCACACACACATAATACAAAAGATATGCTCTTTGGGAAACCCTTTGGGAGAAAACCCAGCTGGAAGGTGAGGTCGCTTCACTCTCTTTCTCCTAGTGCCCCGGTTATAACACAACCCAAAAGCCTACTAGTAGGTAGAGGCATTCCATTATTTCAAGAGCATTTTGTTCCATAATTGAGCAAAAATAGCCAGGAGAGATAGGAGGTAGAACACACAGAGAGGATTTGTGCATTGTAGCAGCCCACGGGCCATAGACATTACTTCTTTGTATCTGCAACCATATTTCCAGACAGAGAAAGAGAGCGAAGCAACCTCACCTTCTAGCTAGGTTTACTCCTGAAAGCGTTTCCCAAAGAGCATATCTTGTGTATTATGTGTGTGTGTGAGATTATTTTGTCGTTCTCTATTTTTTGCTTGATTTATTTTTACATGCATGCACTAATTACAGTTAATTTTACAGATCTAGAAATTAAATAAAACTATAATAGTGTAGAATCTCAAATTTTTAATATAATATTATCAAATCTGTTGTGATGAACTGTCCAGTGGAATATCTACGCAGTTTACGGATCACTCTCGTACTAGGGACAATGACCCAATTACAACAACATTCAAACAACTTTAGTTGTGCCCCTTTGTCATATCCAATATGTAATCTGTAGAGAATTCAACAATAAAATGCATACCTCAGATCATCAAAACCACAGGTGCTCTTACTTTGTCCTTTGCCTCAACAACTTTATCCCATCTTGCTTCAAGATTTCAACAAGGGTTACTTCCTGCGTCAAGACTCCTTCAAAAGAACATCAATGGTTTGCTACAAATCACATATCCAAGTCTGCTTCAGAACACCAAAGGTCTGCTACAAATCAAAGACTGCTCTCGAAGTCTACTTCAGAATAATTATTAGGGTTTGCTCCCAAAGAGTCCGCTATAAAACAAATATTCAAGTTTGCTCCCAACTTCTACAAGAATGACTTCAAGATCTGCTCCAAACTTCTACATGAATAACTTCAAGATCTGCTCCAAACCTCTACAAGAATAACTTCAAGTTATCCTCCAAACTTCTACAAGAATGATGTCAAAAACGAACTAAAAAAATTGTGCCAAAATCCTTCCATAGATAGCCTCCCCAATCCGACCTCTCCTCATGTCTGATCCATGAGATATGAACCCCAGAAACACTTATTTTCTTTGCTTGTTTCAACAGATCTGAATTTTCCTTGAGCGAATTGCTAAAATGCCTCCTCCTCACGCCTATATATAGTGCATTCGAGGTCTAGACTGGGCCATGTTGAAATTGTAACTAGGTTCAGTCTTCATAATTATAGTACTTGTATCAATATGTATTCCATGTAAAAACAAAAAGAAAAAATATTATTATTATTATTTATCAAGCATGTTCTTCATGCTTTATTTTGGTCAAAAGAAAAGTCAAAAGGGCATGTTCTTCATGACCCTATAAAAAAAAAGAATGAAAATTGAATTTTGTAAGCGTCATTTGTTCCTCTATGTTGCCAAGTTGGCCCTCCTAGAGTTCATGTCGGTTTGCCCAAAAGACGTGACTCTTTGCATACAGAAACAACTATAAATTGGCACCTATCCTCAATCGTTTGGCAAGCAAATTCAACGATGATTTGTGATGAATATTTCGGATTTCTAAGTCAAAAGATGAAGCTTCCTAAGGCAGAATTGTTTGAGTCCATGACCTACATTTTTGAGGAGAACATATTTGAGTTCTTAGGCACATACATCCGAAACTCTAAGGCACAAATATCCTAAGGTCTGAAGCATATACATTCGATATTCCTGAGGCAAATGAACGAAAATTTTGTGGCATATGAACAAGATTCTAAGGCACTGTTCATGTGAAGGCTTTGTAGCTTTATATTTGTGGTTAATAGGCAGAAATAAAAGACAAAATTCACCCTTTTATTGTGGACAAATATTTGACATTTTATAGACAGTTTTGTGAACAATATTGTGGACTCTCCAGTGGACAAAATCATGACATCTAGCAAATAGACTTGTAGCAAACTCCATGTGGACTGTTGTTTTTGTGGAGGGTTGACTTGGCACTTGGATCAGTGATTAGTATGTCTTGTATTTCTCTTGTTGATGAAGAAGCTACAAAGAAAAGATTGTTGGATTTTTCCCCTTGTGGTGTTTTTCTCTAGCTTGGAGCCTAACTTCTGGTTTCTCTTGTGTGTTCTGCATTATGATTTCTTATTTTTGTTAATGTGTAATTGCTTGATGACATAACTAATCAAAGTAAATACTAAGAAAAAGATTACATATCAGTCACAAGTAATTACCACGATAAGAAATTCTATATTGTATCTGAATTTCAACAGGTCGACTTGTCCACTGGCTCGAATGGCTTGTGCAACTGGCATAATGTATAGTGAATATTCAAAAAATCATTTCTGCTCAACTGTGAGGTGTTAGAGGGTGTTCCATATACCGTTGGAAAGGTCTTGAAATAAGCTTTCCAACCATGTATGTTATAATATACTACCATTTGGGCTAGGTAAATGGAGTAAAATGAATTCAAAGATAGGGTATCCAAATGGAGCATCAAAAATCTAAAAATCATTCCTCTTCAATAATGAGGTGATAGAGGGAGTGTCATATACCATTGGAAAGGTCTTGATGAGGGTTACACGATGATATAGTCCTTCCTTGAATTTGCTTTAGCTTTGACCACCTTTTCCTTGATTTTCTTTTGATTGTCTGCTTTGCATTTTAGGGCTTAATCCCTTTTGCTCCTTAGGGCTTCTTGAACTATTATCACATGTTTTGATCATCCCAAAGCTAGGGCATCAACAATAATAATAGGGCTTTGACATCAATGACAACATTTCTCAACAATGACCCATTCACCCTTTGACATCAATGACAACTTTCATCCAACACGATCAAGGGAAAATTAAATCCAAGGCGTTTGTATTTTTGTATTTTCTTATTTGGGCCATTATCCCAAAACAAGAGCTCAAATAGGTTCTAAATCATTGTTAATCATGAACTGGTTTGATTGGGTAGAATTTGTTTGTGTCATCATTGTGATTGAGATCAGTATATTTGCTTCCGCTGAATTTTATTGTGTTAAAAACCTAGCTATGCATTTAAACCAGTAGATAGATTTTTCTGCTATGAATTGAAGTGTCGGGTGCTAGGTTTGCAGGAAATCTAACAATTGTTGATTTGGGGTAGCATCAGATGTGCTCTAGCCACGAAATTTGGTGGAGAGGTTGGGGCACATGAGATCTCCAATACCTACAAAGGGTTTGGGCAGATTCTAAACAGATCAGGAGATATTAAAATAATTAATATTTTTAATGGAGTCCCCCTAAGTCTAAAGTTAGGGAAAATAAAATATTAATGTGTGTTGAAAATTGGCAACAAGAAATTGTTAAAAATATAAGTGCTAAAAATAGCACTGCTAAAAATAGTAGTTTGGGCATCAGTGTTGGATTGGGCAACAGGGAATGAAATATGCAAGTGCTAAAAAAAGAAGTTATATTTTTAGCAGTTCAAGTTTGATTACTATTCTTAGACAGTCCCTGTTCTAAAATAGGAAGTAAAATTCGAATTTGGTCTTACCAGCAGTTTGAATATTAATTAATTAATTCTCCATGAGTTAATTAGTTAAGGAAAATCAAACTTGAAGTGTTTGTGAGAACATGCAATAATTTCTCCACTGATTGGGGAATGTGTCCTTGATTTGCTCCATTGATTGAGGAATTAAGGATGAGTTCTATATTGAGAGGATTGGTTGACTTAGTTTAACTTAGTCAAGTTCAATTAGATTAATTTAACAAGTTGCTAAATTAATGAGATACAGTTTGTTGATGCTTGCATGCATGTGACGACTGTTATTTTCAGATAACTGAGTATTCTATCATGGATTACTGATGCATGGCAGTTCAGACAGAGACCCAGTTGAGATCAGGTGAGGGACAGTGTACTATCAGATGCTAGGATACTCCTAGTGAATATTCCTTGCATGGGGAAGGAATCTTCTTCCTTCTATCATTGCATAATTGGACTTGAGGTGACAGCAGGTATGATTGGGGCCAATTCCCACATGTTATGTAAGTGGACCCCAATCAAAATTGCGCAAGGAAATAGGGGATTGGATAACTTGTGACCTATATATTGAGGCCTAGGTAGTCTATGATCTACATCATCAGAGTACAGAGAGAGCAAGATAGCTTTTGAGCTGATTCTTTTTGTATGTTGTTGAGGATTTCCACTTGATTGATAATACAAAGATGGGGTTTTAGGCTGGTGCTTTTCCCGGATAAATTCTTCTATGTTATGTGTGATTGATTCCTTCTTATCAGTTATATGTGTTCATGCTTGATGTTGTTCATGGTTGATTAGCTTCCGCAAAGTTTATGGTAGATGTAGATCTAGTATTAAGCTTTTGTACATTGCATATATTAGTTTGATCTACAGGTGAAATTTCTACATGATATCAGTAAGCTAGCTGATTTGTAGAGAAAATTCTACATGGTATCAGAGCACAGGTGATCAAAGAAGAAGAGTATACAAGAAGGAAGAAGTTTGTGGTTTCTGAATATTGAATTGAGTTCTTATCACATCTATTTCACCAATGGCGTTCTATGGTTTGAGACTCAAATATGCCCTTGATGGCAGTTCGAATTATATAGCCTGGAAGGATCGCATGGAGGCAATATTAGAAGATAATGGCCTTAAGGACTTCATTGATCAAGAAGTCCGGAAGCCGACTGATGCTACTCAACTAGCGGAATGGAAAAAGTGTGTGGCTAGAGCTAGGAGAATCATCCTAGAGGGAGTTCGAGATCACATTGTCTCGAGCCTCCATGGGAAGGAGACTCTGTTTTCGATGTGGAAAACAATGAAAGATCTTTATCAGAATAGCAGTGATCAGAGGAAGCTGGTACTGAAGGACAAACTTCGAAAGATCAAGTGTGAAAAGGGCGACACGATCTCTATGTATTTGACCAAGCTCACCACATGCAAGGATGAGCTTGCAAGTGTAGGGGTCGTGACAGCTGATGATGACATGGTGAGTCTTGCACTCCTCGGACTTCCTAAGAGCTGGCCTCGGACTTCCTAAGAGCTGGCATAGCTACCAGGACTCTATTATTGGAAGAAAGAAACTGTCAGATTAGGAACGACTATGGTTAGATTTGATGCAGGAGGAGATCAGACAGAACACCAGAGACGGTTCTTCATCCATGGAGGATGAAGAGAACTGTGCCTTAGCAAGTAAGGTGAAGAAGGGGAAGGAGAAGGTTTCTCTTCCCGAATCCAGTTCTTCCCATGGTGGGAAGAAGGTTGACAAATTGAAAGTACGATGCTTTCGTTGTCATGAGGTGGGCCATTTTGTTACAAATTGTCCACTGAGGAAATCCAAGAAGGGATCTGGGGAAGGATCTCAAGGTGAGGCACTTGTTTCACAATTTGAGTTGGATTTCACACTCTTCGCATGCATGGTTTCATCCATGGTGAGAAGTGGTTGGTTTCATGACAGTGGAGCTTCTTTCCACATGACCGGCGACAAGAGTTTGTTCAGTACTTTGGAGGAGAAAGATCTCCAGATACTCATAGCGATGGGTAATGATGAAGAGTATAGTGTCTCAGGTGTAGGCACGGTTATTTTTCAGAGGGAGCATGGAGCTCGCCTTACCTTAACCGATGTCAAGTATGTACCAGGACTGAAGAGAAACTTGGTGTCGATCGCGACGCTGGAAGACAGAGGCTATGATATAGTCTTCAATAAGGGAAAGGTTTTCCTTAGACACATCATCACTACACAAGTGAAGCAGATCGGTTCACCGGTCAAAAACCTGTATGTTCTTGAGGTTCAAGATGCATACAAAGCCTTGAGCAGTAAGGCAATTGATGGAGACTTGGTGGTTGAGAGGGAGGGCAGATTATCTCTCAACATGCAGTGCCAGAAGAAGTCTCAGACAATTGTGGACGAGCCACGATTGGTGCAACAGCTTCAGGAGGTTGTGGAGCAGCCACAACAGGGGAAGCTAAGTGGAGATCGAGTAGAGACATCTACTTATGCAAAGACCTCCAATAGGGGAAAACTTCAAGCCAGGTGGACTGAGGGATCACATGCAGCCATACCTCTAGGTAGGAGGTGGGACGATGTAGAGTGATCGTCCCAAGGATGAGGGGCAGGATCCTTGAGGTACCCAACCTCTTGGATGAGACCTTGCTACGGGAGCCCCAATGTGGAGTAGCAGGAACTAACTGAATGGGTAGAGACAGATGTGGATGGAGCGGCAGAGAGAGCTACAGTGCAGGGAATCCTAGGACAACGCAGAGCATGCAGGCTGCAGCAATGTGAGAGGCACAAGTGTGTTGCACAGTGCAGGGTAGCACAGAGAAGGGTGCAATGCTGCGAGATGCATGGAGATGTTGCAGTAGCGTAGAGGTCAGAGAGGGAGCACTTGTCAATAGCAGGTAGAGCTTCAACATCAGAGTATGTTTCTAGCCCAACAGAGAGGTCAGTTAGGATTTTTTTTTTCCGAGAGTTGCTAGAGCAACCACACTTGGTAGATGTGTTGCATGTAGAACATTCCAGAGGTACAAGATCAGGTTCGAGAGGAAGCCTTTCTTGTTGAGAGGGAGTGTTGAAAATTGGCAACAAGAAATTTCTAAAAAAAGAAATGCTAAAAATAGCACTGCTAAAAATAGCAGTTTGGGCATCAGTGTTGGATTGGGCAACAGGGAATGAAAAATGGAAGTGTTAAAAATAAAAGTTCTATTTTTAGCAGTTCAAGTTGGATTCCTATTTTTAGACGGTCCCTATTCTAAAATAGGAAGTAAAATTCGAATTTGGTCTTACCAGTAATTTGAATATTAATTAATTAATTCTCCATGAGTTAATTAGTTAAGGAAAATCAAACTTGAAGTCTTTGTGAGAACATGCAATAATTTCTCCACTGATTGGGGAATGTGTCCTTGATTTGCTCCACTGATTGAGGAATTAAGGATGAGTTCTATATTGATAGGATCAGTTGACTTAGTTTAACTTAGTCAAGTTCAGTTAGATTAGTTTAACAAGTTGTTAAATTAATGAGATACAGTTTGTTAATGCTTGCATGCATGTGACAACTGTTATTTTCAAATCACTGAGTATTCTCTCATGGATTACTGATGCATGGCAGTTTAGACAGAGACCCAGTTGAGATCAGGTGAGGGACAGTGTACTATCAGATGCTAGGATATTCCTAGTGAATATTCCTTGCATGGGGAAGGAATCTTCTTCCTTCTATGATTGCGTAGTTGGACCTGAGGTGACAGCAGGTATGATTGGGGGCAATTCCCACATGTTATGTAATTGGACCCCAATCAAAATTGCGCAAGGAAATAGGGGATTGGAGAACTTGTGGCCTATATATTGAGGCCTAGGTAGTCTATGATCTACATCATCAGAGTACAGAGAGAGCAGGATAGCTTTTGAGCTGATTCTTTTTATATGTTGTTGAGGATTTCCACTTGATTGATAATACAGAGATGTGGTTTTAGGCTGGTGCTTTTCCCGGATAAATTCTTTTGTGTTATGAGTGATTGATTGCTTCTTATCAGTTATATGTGTTCATGCCTGATGTTGCTCATGGTTGATTAGCTTCCGCAAAGTTTATGGTAGAAGTAGATATAGTATTATGCGTTAGTACATTGCATATATCAGTTTGATCTGCAGGTGAAATTTCTACATGATATTAGCAAGCTAGCTGATTTGTAGAGAAAATTCTACAATATGTATTAATATGAATTTGTGTTAGAATGGTCCAAAAGACATGGATCAAGACAGATCTAATCTTAGCCGTTGAGATGTCAACAGAAAAAGTATAAGAGGAGGCTTGAGGGGCACTTCGAGAACATACTAAGGGAGACCAGTCAGTTCAATTTCTGGAGCGGGGTTTGCTAAAAAATTGAACCAATGATTGGAGAGCAATCAGGAGGCGGCAAGTACGGAACAAAGAGACGGGAGATCAGTGTAGAAGAGGCAGACGCAGAGCCATAGGAAGCCACGCCTGTGTCATCCACGCAGAGGCTGCAAGAGTGACGTAGAAGCCCTGAGAGGCTGCGCAGAGCCTCAATAGGCTGACGCAGAGGGTTTCATGTCGTAGCAGAGGTCAGTAGGGCTTACGCTGGGTTTAGAAAAGTGTTGAAAGTTTGCCTATCTGTGGGTAAGCCAGTTTGGCACCCTGTTGTACAAGAAAATTGCTAAATAATAAAATCCTCCCTTGCTGCACCAGTTTTCCCACATTGGTCTTTTCCGGGGACATTAGTCCAAAATAACTGTGTCAACGTGTGCATATTTTTGTTTATGTATTACGATGTGATATCTGCAGCAGTACTTATTTTAATGTTTGTTGAAGTAATTTCATGAATAACTTATGATGAAATAAGTAGGAAAAGTAAATAAGTTGTTGCAGCGATAGAATTTTCACATGGTATCAAAGCAAGTAATCAGAGACAGAAAGGGAAAATCAGTTAAGGGTCGAGACCACGATGCAGAGGCATCCACCTCAGGGGACTCACACAGATTTTCAGAAGATTGCACAAGAGAGAGAGATTTCGATTTCTCTATGTTGGCTTCCAGGTTGAAAGAAGAAGTGGCGTGCATGACTAGTGTTGCATCATCAGAAGTATGGTATATACACAGTGGAACCTCGTGGCATATGACGGGAATCAGGGAGTGTTTCTCAGAATATCAAGAAGAGAAGATGAACTTTCAAATCACCATGGTGAACAAGGCAAAGTGTACTCCAGTAGGAAAGGGTACCATAGTTTTTCAGACAGAATCGAGAGAGCGATTCCATGCCACAAATGTGTTGCATGTGCCAGGATTGGGGATGAACTTACTTTTTTGTCACAACTACAAGGCAAGGGCTATGACGTCTACTTCATCAAGGAAAAAGTATACGTCAAACAGCCAAGCTGGAAAAAGAAAGTGTAGATCGGGATCAAAAGTAATCGGTTGTTGTACAAATTACAACTAGAATCACCAATGGCACTAATAGGCAGTCATGGGGAGAAAGACTTGAATGAACTATGGCACAGAAGGATGGGTCACTTGCACCATGGAGCTCTGAGAATTCTCAGGAGCACTGTAACAGGAGTTCTAGATCTGAGTACGGAATGAGATGATGTATGCAAGGGATGCGCTCTAGGAAATTATGCCAAGGCGGCATATCCTAGGAGCAACCACAGGGCCAAGAGTCTACTAGGATTGATACACTCAGATATCTGCGGATCTATGTCCGTCAAAGCTCTCAGTGGTGCCAAGTATTTACTTACTTTCATTGATGACCACTCGAGGAAAACTTGGATCTATTTTTTGAAAACCAAGGATGAGGTTTTATGTCAATTCAAGGAGTTCAAGGCTCTAGTGGAGAATTTGACAGGTAAGAAAATAAAAGTCTTGCGCTCAGATAATGGTGGAGAATATGTCGATAAGGACTTCACTGATTTTTGCACTAAGGAGGGCATCAAAGAGAGTGTACAGCGCCCTACAATCCGAAGCAGAATGGGGTGGCAGAAAGGAAAAACAGGACTATTCTAGAAGCAGCTAGGGCCATCTTGTATGATCAAGATATGACAAAATTCCTATGGGCAGAAGCATTCAACACAGTTGTCTACGTTTAGCACAGGACTCCTCATCGAGCATTGGGCAAGATTACTCTAGAAAAAGTCTTCATTGGAAAGACACCTAAAGTCAGTCATTTCAGGATATTTGGGAGTTTGGCATATTGTCGCATACCCGAACAAAAGAGGAAGAAGCTAGATCAGATTGCAGAAAAGGGGTTTATAGCAGGATATAGCGAGAACGCTAAGGCATACAGTATCTATCTTCCAGGGAGCAGGAAGGTAGTAGTACGACAAGATGTAAATTTCATGGGGGATAGAGCTTTCAAAAGATCTCGCGAAATGCCTTCCAAGGAGCAGTCGAAAGAGGATCCATTGGTCATGCCTCTTCAACCAACGGAAGTGAAGAATCCTTCCTCAGATCAGGAAGATTCTCAAGATGAGGAAGAGGAGCAAAGAGAAGCACCTGTTGGCAAAGGAAGAACCAGCGGGGAACTTCGTCAGATTCTGCGTGATGCAGAGAACTTCATCGGAGAGCCAAGTAACAGTAAAAGGGATCGAAAACAACCAGACAGGTATCAAGCGTTAGTAGCTCGGGATGGAGACCCTGCCAGCTTCAAGGAGGCAACTCAGCATCAAGTTTGGCTAGATGCGATGGTGGAGGAGTATACCTCCATAATGGTAAACGATGTCTGGGAGGTGGTGTCAAGGCCTCAAGACAGATCTATGGTAGGTTCAAGATGGATCTACAAGATCAAATATGCTGCGGACGGCAGTATTGAAAAATACAAGGCCAGGTTTGTGGCCAAGGGGTATGCTCAAAAGGAAGGGATTGACTATGAGGAAACCTTTTCCCCGGTAGCTAGGTATACATCTATTAGAACTGTGATATCTCTTGCAACCTAGATGGGATGGGAGATCCATCATATGGATGTCAAGACGACATTTCTGAACAGGGTAATAGAAGAAGAAGTGTACATTGAACAATCAGAGGGCTTTGCAACTCATGAGAAGAAGTCTCATGTATGCAGACTAAAGAAAACCTTGTATGGGTTGAAGCAGGCACCAAGAGCGTGGTATGGTCGAATAGATGGCTACTTGCAGAAGTTGGGGTTTGTCAAGAGTGACGCGGATCTGAATCTCTACTATCTGGTCGTAGAGAGAGAGCCACTTATCTTAGTATTATATGTGGATGATCTCTTCCTAACAGGATCATTCAGACTCATTAAAGACTGCAAGAAGAATCTAGCCACAGAGTTCGATATGAAGGATCTGGAACGAATGCATTATTTTCTAGGGTTGGAAGTTTGGCAGCAGAAAGGAGAAATCTTCCTTAGGTAAGAAAGGTATGCTACAGAAATTATGAAAAGGTTCGAGATGGGGGACTGTAGACCTAGGGCTATGCCAATGATCACCAATTGAAAGAAGATTGATGCATCAGAAGACAAGGATGTCGATCCCACCCTATATCAACAACTCATAGGGTCCCTGATGTATCTAGACAATACCAGGCTAGATATTTGCTACGCTGTCAACACCCTCAGTCAATTCATGGTGGAACCAAAGAGGGCTCACTGGGCAGCAGCCAAGCACGTTCTCAGGTATTTACAGGGAACAGTTGATTATGGGCTCTTGTACAACAAGGGGAAGGATATCAGATTGAGTGGATTTACTGATGCAGATTGGGCAAGAAGTTCAGTGGATCGGAAAAGTACCTCTGGGTACTATTTCAACATTGGATCAGGAATAACCTCCTAGTGCAGTAGGAAACAGAAGTTCGTGGCTCTAAGCTCGTCTGAGGCAGAATATATGGCAGCAAGCACAACAACGTGTGAGGCCATATGGCTTAGAAAACTGTTGATAAACCTATTCAGAAGAAATATGGAGGCAACCAGGATCACGTGCGATAATCAGAGTTGCATCAAACTCTCTGAGAATCCAGTATTTCACGATAGGTCAAAGCATATTGATATCCAGTGTTACTTTGTCAGAGATTGTGTCCAACGTGGAGCTATAAAATTGAGCTACACTCCTACCGGGGAACAAGTGGCAGATATCCTCACCCAGGGCCTTGGAAAGTCAAAATTTGACTACTTCAGAGAAATTTAGGGATGGTAAAGAACCCCTTTCAAAAGTAGTGTGTTAGAAGCACAAATGAAGAGGGAGTTGGAGTGCAAATGTAGTGTTGGGAGAAAGGACCAACAGCGACAGATGCAGAGGGAGTTGCAGTGCAGATGCAATGTTCGGAGAAAGGACCAACAGCAGCACAGATGCAAAGGAAGGTGCAGTGCAGATGCAATGCTAGGAGAAAGGACCAGCGGCAGCACCGATGCAGAGGGAGTTGTCGTACAGATGCAGCAGTGGCAATGGCAGAACCATGGGCAGCAGTACAGGATGCAGCAGTGCAGAGGATGTTGGGCAGGGAGGCCTAGCATCAGCACAGGTACCGATGCTGGATGATCAGAGTAATACTCAGTGAGGAGTATTGCTAGAGCACAGTCCTTGCTAAGAGGGAGTGTTGATTTGGGGTAGCATCGGATGTGCTCTAGCCACGAAATTTGGTGGAGAGGTTGGGGCATATGAGATATCCAATACCCAAAAAGGGTTTGGGCAGATTCTAAACAGATCAAGAGATATTAAAATAATTAAAATTTTTAATGGAGTTCCTAAGTCTAAACTTAGGGAAAATAAAATATTAATTTGTATTAATATGAATCTGAGTTAGAATGGTCCAAAAGACATGGATCAAGCCAGATCTAATCTTAGTCGTTGATTAGGGACTTAATCTTGGCCGTTGAGATGTCAACAGAAAAAGTATAAGAGGCTTGAGGGACACTTGGAGAACATGCTGAGGGAGACCAGTCAGTTCAATTTCTAAAGCGGGGTTTGCTCAGAAATTGACCCAATGGTCTGGAGAGCAATCAAGAGGCAACAAGTACGAAACAGAGAGACGGGAGATCGGCGCAGAAGAGGCAGACGCAGAGCCAGACGAAGTCGCGCAGAGCCAGCAAAGACTGCGCAGAGCCAGAAGGGTCTGCGTCATCCACACAGAGGCTATAGGAGTGACGCAGAAGCCCAGAGAGGCTGCACAGAGCCTCAATAGGCTGACACAGAGGGTTTCAGGCTATAGCAAAGGTCAGTAGGGCCTATGCTGGGTTTAGGAAAGTGTTGGAAATTTGTCTAACTATGGGTAAGCCAGTTTGGCACCATGTTGTACAAGAAAATTGCTGAATAATAAAATCCTCCCTTGCTGCACCGGTTTTCCCATATTGGGTTTTTCCGGGGACATTAGTCCAAAATAACTGTGTCAATATGTGCATATTTTTGTTTCTATATTACGATGTGATATCTGCAGCAGTATTTATTTTAATGTTTGTTGAAGTAATTTCATGAATAACTCATGATGAAATAAGTAGGAAAAGTAAATCAATTGTTGCAATGATAGAATTTTCACAACAATGAAATGCTAGATTAACATGATTTAGATGCCAACAAATGGTGCACCCCCATAAAGAAGAGAAAATTGAAATGGTGGGGATAAAAATGCACGAATATTTAAAAAAAAAAGGCACCTTATCCTTGTTGATTTTATAACTAATGTGAAAGAGAAATTAACACTATGTAATTAGCTCTTCCTTCTCCACGAAGGGAGTACGAACTGTCATGTTCAAATTAGCAAGAGGGAATGTGAACTCAATATTGAAAAAACATTGCTAGCATTATACTCAAAACTGGACAACACATGCAAAATAATGTCTTTAACTAGTGTGCCTTCCTTAAAAAGTGGATACCAATCCCAATGCCAAAAATATCTCCAAAGTGAAGTGCTCTTGCATGAAAGGATTAGAGAAATATTTATGCCAAAAATATCTTCAACGCAGAGTGCTCTATCCATTTGTGAATAACAGAAATTTTACAACAAAAATTTGTCCAAATACAAGCATTCCTCTCCAAGTCAACCTGCACTTCTCAAACATTTGACAAAGATAACGATCACACATAGCATGAGCTGCTAATAAGTCAAAAGGTATCCTAGGAAGTACAACCACACAGTGGAATAGATCTTTTCCTAGGTGTCAAATACTTAATAAAGCTAGGAATTTATGTTTTGTACCTATCTCAAGGAATTGTTCATGAAATTCAGATGGAAAGAGGAAAGAAAAGACTTTAAAATTGTATGGATGTGAAACCCTATTCACCAAAGCAAACTACTCGCAAACAATGAAAAAAAATTGCATGAAGCCATTCATCTACACATACCAACCTCCTTACAAGAAAGCAAAATACACGCAATTGACAAAAAGACAGAGATGTTAGGATTAAAGAAACATCATCCAAATTTACATATAAAAATCAAAATGTTGAAAAGGGAGAAAAAGCCTCAGCAAAAGATTGAAGTACAAAGTATCAATAAAGCAATATCCACAGGCCCAATTATATTGAAAAATCAAATTGTTGCCACTTAAGAGGTTTTTATTGCTTCACTGCGATCGATATCTATCAGCAAACCACGATGGAAGTCGAGTGCTCTGGAATCTGGAACATATCCGCATCCTAGCCATTGAAGTTGTTGCCTCTGATCAGAGGAAGATGCAGCTTTTCTGAAAGCATGCTTTGAGGATAATGAAGACTTAAAAGTTAAAGGGGAAAGCCATCTAATATACATAACTATATTACATATAGTAATAATAATATGTAAATTAATGCATAACCCAAAAGTCTCTTCATCTACATGACTATCCAACATATATTTATATGAACATCATGGGCATTAGTAAATCTTCACGTATAGATAATTGTCAAACATTAAACTATTTACATGCATTCACTTGTATTAATTTTCATGACGAGTGACATATAAGAAAAATTTAAATTTATTGTCATAAAGCAAACAGGGTCATAAAGAGCAATATTTTTCATGCATACGCATGATCATGTGTGAGTGTGTGTGAGAGCGACAGACAGAAAGAGGTCTCTAAGAACTTATGGGAACAAAAAGATGTAGGCTTATTTCTTTTTAGTATCCACCTCAGGTGCCATCCACCGATACGTTCCTGTCTCAGCAGTCATAACTCCACTTTGAGCTTGCACTCGAGCAACTCCAAAATCAGCTACTTTCACAACCTGGATACAAGAAGCCAAGTAGTAGTATTACAGACATTGATTTAATTCCATGCAATTAATAACTTCTGGAAATTGAATTTATCTTCCTGTGAGGATTTTTCTTACTAGAACACATGCATCAAACTTTGAGGCTATTCAAGTTGATTCATCTTTGACCACTGCTGTATTTTTTAACACTGATTTACAGATGTTGCTCAACTTTACAATGAATAATCTATGCTTGAAATTTAATTTCTGATTTCTTCCCAATATAGCCATGCAAACAGCTTTCTGCTTATGCTGTGTTCATCCACAAAAACTGAGAATCCTAATTGATCTCTCTATTGCATGATGAAGAATGCACTAAGCCTGGTATTACCAAAGCACGAAATTTCTAACTGATGTAAAAGTTATATATTAAGTGAAAGAAACACAATATGAGATAAAGGTACAGGTGTGCATGAGATCAAATCCAAATCATTTTTTTAGAATCTCTTATGGAGATCTTTTATGGATACTGTCAGCAGCTAACCAGTTCATCTACAGCATAACAGCTACTGCATAACTGCACCAGCCCAATGTCTCGTAAAAAACCAAATAGACAATTATAGTTCCTGGAAGATTTGCAGGTAGACATAAATCAAGATGCTTATTGCATTTTCAGATGAAAGACTTCCACCCTGGCTCTATCAACATAATAAAGAAAAAAACCAGATCATCTACATGTATTTTTCACGAATTACACAATTTCTAGACTTGAGTGGAATCAATGTTGTCACAATTTGTCCTTCTTATTTTATATAGTGGAAGTCACAGAGAAACATTTTTCTTTAATGCATGTAAATGAGCTTCAACCACCAAAGACATTTCCAGCTAAATTAAACATATTATTCTGTAAATTGATTAGTGACTAAAGGTCAAGTTTTCCATCTTCCCAACTATTTCTGCAGTGTGCTCAACAGCATCGTTAGTATTAGATTACAATGATATTTTTGTTAATCATACAAACAGGAAAATGATACCAATAATTATTTGAAGAAAACAAAAGAATGGTGATGAAAGTGTAAAAAGTTGATACATGCAAAAATATTCATAAATCATAGGAACTGTAGCCTCATGGTACAGAAGAGACAACTTCAGAGATGTAGAACAGTCATTAAATCCTCCAATAGAAAGCCATTTTAACATGCATGCCTTCAAGAGGATTAAAATACATCCTTCGTGCTACAAAAGAATAGGACTTAATCATCTGACGATAGCACTAATAAATTTCATTTCTTGGAGTGAATCCATTAAAACAAGCAAGTAGTAAATGTGATTAGCAACAAAGAAGTGTGTGAACAAGAACAGTTGTAAAAGCTAAAGGTGGCTGCAGTTGCAGCGAAGGTTCAAGAGTAACAGATCTCCAAAATTTTAGCAATCCAGGATCTTTCAGGATTAAGGTATTTAAAAATATATAGGCATACAGACATACCCAAAACGGTTTACAATAATGAAACAGAAAGAATAAATACAATTTAATAAGCTAAAAGAAGAACATTCTAAGGTCCTAGAGATTAGGGCTAACATTCACTGATATTTGGGCAAAGTGAAGTCATAATGAAGATGCTGCTTAGGCCAACAGACATTTGACTACGCACTTGTGCATGTTCTTGTCTTTGTGGGATTACTTTGAGTAAATCAATCTAAAAACTTATTGCATGGTTATTGGAATCATTCTTGGTCCATTATACATATCAATGTTCATAGAGTTCAGAAGATAACAGTTTATGTGGCAATTATTTTGATACTATTATTAACCACTGCGCCTGTACATTTTAAGGGGTCGTGAAGGCATTTTTTGGACAATGGTCATGATGAAAGACGCTGAATTGATAAGTTGCATGATATCATTCATTTCCAGCATGTCACAAAGGAAGGAATATGATAAATCTGGCATAATTTTAGCAATAATAAGACTGAGTTATAGGGTTATTGCAAGGACAGAAAACCTCTAGCAGACTATTAGAGTTGTATGTATCTCTGTAGCAGCCGCCGCACATGTAATCCAAAATCAAAGTGCACTTACATATTGGCAAGGTTCAGAGACCTATATATATGCAAGTCAATTGGGATTATCTCCGGTGGTTTGGGGAAATGGCTGTTATCTTCCCCACCCAGGTTCAAATCCCAGCTAGGGACATGATGAGCTATAATGCCTTGATAAATATTGTTGTAATAGCTTCATATCTATGAATATTGTTGTATTGCCTTCGAGCCTTGGGAGTGTATATACCTGTGGGTTGGCTTCATACCAACAACCTCACTCTAGCCCTTGAGTGGAAAGGGAGGCTGATTTCTTTCCTTGGAAAAAAGACACACACACACATACATGTGCAAAAACTTTTTGGAGAGAAGTAAGACTAGGCTGACCTGAAACACAAATTGGATTGGCCTTGTGCCAACATATGTGGGCCTTAATATTGTTGTAGACTTGAGGGGCCAACCAACTGAGTTGGATAGTCCAACTTGGGGTCACATTAGAGTCTAGACCTTTTTGAAGGAAATATCTCACTTTTCGGGGGTCTTTGTCATTTCATTATCGTACATGTGGCAACATCAGCCCATCTTCATGTATTAAATTAGTTAATTAGAGAAAGGGTGTTTTGCCTCTCCATAGGCTAAATTAAGGGCTTTCACTTAACCGACTGGCCTGACCTGAAACACAGTTTGGATTGAACCAACTTATATATATAAGGCATAGGGCCAACCCCTTTGAGAGATCTTACCCATGATTTTTGAGGCTGAGCATTTGTTTTGAAAACCCATGTGTTCCAATTTGTGGACAAACACACCCCTTGGATGCTAGACAGTCCACCTTGGGATCACATTATACCCTTTTTGGAGGCAATCTCTCACTTTTGGGGGGTCTGTCATTTCGTTATCATACATGAGCAATGGTCAGCCCATCTTCATGTACTTAAATTAGTAAATTAGAGAAAGTGTTGGGCATGGCCCAACTTGGTCCAAATTTTGGGTAAAGAAAGGAGCGGACCGTGCGGAGCAGACAAAGATATATTCATCGTGCGGACTTTTAGGGCTTTTGGGATGGGATAAATTCCTTATTTTGTAACGGGTATCAAGTAGTAGTCCTTGTTTTATGGATCCATGGTATGTTGACCATGGTTTTTGTATAGATGAATTGTATAAAAGGATATGTAATACCTTAGCGAAAGGCAGTCAATCGGGCAAGTAATGAAAGATCATTGAATCTCCGTTTTCGCGTCTGTTGTCTGTAGTTTTGGGAGAAGGCTCCGCAGCTGAGTGCACGGAGACCTTGAAAAGTCTACAGCTGAGTGCACAGAGCACCTGCAGCTAGGTGCGCATGTCAGAGAAGTGAATGTAATTGAAGATCTCTTTAATAAAGAAGAATTTTTGGTGTAGTATTGTGTTTATGTATATGTTAATTGTCTACTGTTATGTATCTGATTATGTATGCTTTTCACTGAATTATGCGAAGATCTGTAAGATATATTGTTATGTGTTAGAGTTTACGCGTTCCTATAAACTAATCATTTGCGCAAAGTTCTTACGCATGCGAAGTTATAAGATTGATAGACAGTAGAAGTAAATACATGGCGCACCTTCTCGAATATCCCTTCGGTTGCGTAAACCTAGTTCTGCAACACCCCATAACTGTTTCGGGTGATACTACAACCTGCTTGCGGGTCGTTGCCGAAAGGGCTAGTAGTTGAGGGTTTGTTGGTGCGCTACACACTCCGAACCTAGGGTGCGCTACACACTCTGAACCTAGGCCAAGCCCCGCCCCCTCAAACCAACAAATGGTTCTGTTGCCGAAACCAGGATCTGCTTAAAGGGATATGATATGACATATGTCGAAGAAAGAACTCCAAGAGTGGGTCGAACAAAAAGAAAGAGAATTTGTAGAAAAAGAGAACAAAAACCCGCGCTTATCTACTGAAGCTTGGTTGCAGAGATATATCTTTGAAGATCATTACGAGATTTTCCTTGGTTTGTTCCACATTGAATTGCTTGAGTGGATATCTAAGTTAGCTGAGCATAAGAACAGTTTCAGAGGTGATGAACCTAAGAAGTGGAACCTTGATTTGATACAACGGCTCAAGAAAATCGATAACTATGTCTCAAGGGTTGTTGACTTCTGGATCGAGAGCATGTTGGGAGGATTTAACATTGAGTTTGTGATCGACCAAATCGTGTCCTATAGCGAAGCTAAATGAAGATTCTTCAAAGGACCACGACGTAAGTTTTTAAATTCTCTGAAGCTCTAGATTAAAATGTTATTGTGTGAAAAGAGGATTTTGTGGATGCAGTCAAATTAATGTTTGGGCAAAGAATAAATAAGTCGGAATCAAGAGCTACGCGAAGTGGAAAACAATATAGAATAGATCCAAAGAATTTTGTTGAGGCTGACTATAGCCCTCTATTGGGATCTAAGAGCGAAGAAAAAAGAAGTAACCTCACAACCCCGTGATATTCCCCCACTCATCCTGAAGGCACGTCGAAGTCAGGGATTGAAAAGAATCAAGGCATCTTTGGGATTCCCAATCCCTCCACCCCCCTCACACCCCATCCCCCTCCCCATACTTCCCCTACACCTCCACATCCACCTCCATCTCCACCTCCACCTCCACCTCCACCTAGCCCCCCAAGAAGAAGAAGAATGGCTGATGACATTAAGCTACCTGTCTTTAGAGGACTGGGAACAGAGGACCTTGACCAGTTTTGGTTTGTAGTTGATGTAGTATGGATGGCAAGATAGATTAATAATGATGATGTAAAGAAGGCACAACTCATCACGTCGCTGAGGGAGAGGGCACTAACATGGTATATGAAATACTCCGTGAGTAATTTGAATGCTACATTTGATGAAATTAAGAAGGCCTTGGTAGCAGAGTTCAAGAAGCCAAAATCAGAATCGTAGTGTATCACAGAGCTGAAAGAGATCAAGCAAGCACCGACTGAATCTGTGTGGGAATTGGATCAGTGATTCAAGGTTTTGATGGGTCAAGTGAGCTTTGAGATACCCCCACAACAACATAAGGAATGGTTCATAGCCACGCTACTGCCACATATTAGGTTACCATTGACACAATAGAAGATTGGGACGCAAGCTGAAGCATTGGAGATTGCAATGAAGTTGGAAGCCTCGCCAATTGGAGATACTCACACAAGAGTACAACAGATACAGAATCAGCTAGCTACGTTGACCTTGGAATTGTAGGATCTGAAGAAAGGTAAAGAAGTCAAACCAGAAAGATTAGAAGTTTGGTGTACGAAGTGCAAAGTGGAAGGTCATTATAAAGATCAATGCCCCATATTCAGAGATTATATTGCAAGTGGAGCGCCTAATCCAGTAAATCCGGGTCTGTGGTGCGAAATTTGTAGGACGCGAGGTCAGCATCGCTCTAAAGACTGTTATCTATTATAGAAATATATACAGACCCCGAAACAGTTGTTTTGTAACTTCTGTAGATCAGTAGGTCATGATGAGAAAAATTGTCGAAGTTATGACTTAATGATGGAGCGCACTGCTGATAGTTATAGACTGCAAGTCGAAGGACACACACATGAAGAGCAAGGCCAGCACGCTGGATGAGGAGGATTTCAAGGACGAGGACGAGGAGGAGGAGTTGGTCGAGGATGAGGCCAGATTATCTGCTATAACTGTGGACAAGCAGGACACTTCGCGAGAGACTGTCAGAACTTGACGACAACCTGCAATTACTGTAAGGCTTTTGATCATGTCATAGAAGAATGTCCCGTCCTCATTGCGAAGATGCAGGAGAAAAGAAAGCAGCGGCTTGCAGCGAACGTCTAAATGATGACCGTCGAGCCAAGAGAAGATCAACCATGCATCGGCATTGTAACAAGAAGCGGAACCGCGACTGGGAATGATAAGGCCGATGGAAAAAAGGAAGTTGAAGCCACATGGATAAGGAAAACCACTGAAAAGTCTCATGTATTTGATATCTTGAAGGAAAAGCAAGCATTCACGGAGGCAAGGCAAAGCTTCATGGATGCTGGGGCCTCAACCTCTATCGCACAACCGACTCAGAAGGATAACCGCGAAATAGTACCAGTTGCAACACAAGAAGTGGATCCAAATGTTTTGAAGTCTTCTCTACAGACCTGCATGAAGTTGTTGTAGAAATTTTGAATAATATGACACATATTCACAGAGATTATCCTGATCATACAATTATAAGCGGAACATGTATAATACATAATCTCCTCTACGTTGATCATCAATTTACAGAAGCAGAAACATTCACAGGCACACATAGAAGCATCAATCAAACTCATAAACACAGTATGTATCCCGGGGAAAGCATCTCGCTAAAAACCCCAACTATCTGTATATTATATTGAATGAATCATGTAACATTACAAAGTACAATGCTTATCACAAGCAATCCAGTACCAGCTCCACCTATTACACACAATACAGCTCAGATCTGATCTCCAAATCTATTCCACTGCTTGCCTGCCTCCACTGCTCAATACCTGTTCAAGAACTGATGAGAATGACTTCCCAAACTCGTATTTCACCTGCAAAATAGTCACTCACACTTTGTTGGACGTGAGCACAAGCTATAATGTGGGCAAATACGTGAGCAAACTCTTTGGCATACTCAATCCCTTGATTGTGCAAGATCTGGTGCACAACTATAGTCACAACTGATAGCAATCTAACTCTCTAACACCTGTCCCTGCTGAATTGAACATGCACTGACATGCAACTGAGTTAACTGATGTATTCTATAGTTGTATTATGAGTTAGTAACTTGTGAATTAATTAATAACTAATTCACCCAACTCATCTCTAATCTATTGATCAATTAGACTAAATACAACTAGTTTAACAAAGCTAAACTGAACACAACTCCATCAATTGCACCTCCAGTCCACTAAACTCAACTCACTTGAGTTCTAACTGAAGTCCTGCATGCAAATATTAGTCATCCCATAGGTAACCACGTATTTCCCTTTGGGATCTACATGTACCACATCCGTAGCTCATCCTGAAGTGCTCCAAGAGAATAAGATCAAGTTTATAGTCCAAATATTATTATGAGACAATAATATTTGACTTTTCTATTTTTGACTTTGATGACTCACACTGTGATCACTCACACTTTCATCAAAAATAGAAGTCCATCTATTTTTTTCCCAACTTGATCAATCATCCATAAACAGCAACCTGCAATCCATAGACATGATCCATATGTCTAAAAATAGACATAGTCTAAAAATAGACTTGCGCCAAAAATAGCCTGCGGGCCCACTTAGTGAAGGCGACTCTTTTCACTAAGCTCCATCATCTTGTTGCAATCTCAACAAGCATTTCTTGTTGCACACTTTTCAACAGTTGTTGAGGAACCAGAAGGTTGTGGATGGATTACAGGAACTGATAGACTCTTGTACTTCTAGGGAGATACCACAGAGCAAGATGCGCGCAGTGAATAATCTGCATAGGCATAAGATGACCAAGTTCTGATGCTAGATTTTTCTTTTATATGGTTTGTATAAATTATTCTACAATTTGGAGCCACTCCCATGCAATAAAATCATACTTTGCAGACAAGTATGCTCTTAAAATCGTAGCAGTTTTCCTAGCCATCTAAAAGAGAGAGAGTTTAAGGATATTTAATTTAATTTAAGATGTTCAACACACTTTCTAGACTAGTGCCTTATCCTACAAGGGCAAATGGAGTCTTAAAGGATTTAAAATGCCAAGGAAGGACCTTGATGGACTAAGGGGGGATGCTCTAGGGCACTTAAATGTATTGCTTTGTAGGTGACATGGATGGGAAGTCTAATTGACGATGCATGACATATCCGTGATTTTGTAGAAAACCAAACCAATGCCCTCTCAATCATAAGTTGTCTTTCATGACTTAGAAGAGAAGATGTCATCTCTATTTATTGTTGTTACACTATCTAAAGGCCCAAAAACCCTCTTGTTTGCATTAGCACTAGTCTCTGTTGGAAACCTTTTATTCCACTTCTGGCTGAACATCCTTTTAAAGGTTTTCTAAGGCTTCTATATGCCATTGCATGCCCTAACATTGAACATCACTTAAGCCCTACTATAGCATCCTTGTCATAGGTGTAACCTTGGAGAGATCAAAACCTACCTTTGAATATCTTGGTCATCTTATGCCCTGCCAAGCCCTCTACCTATCTTCATTCCTCATAAATAAGTCACCTTGAGCCATAGTATTAGAATACCTTGTTGGCGGCATAGGGAAGCCTCCCTTGTGGTTGAAATCCCACTAAACAATAGGAGGAAGGTTGTTGAGGTGACATTGGCAACCCTTCATTGTTGCCATAGGGTATGGCCCTTGTCTAGTGAGTTCTTTCACTAGACCTGCTAGATTTTGTAGCAACAGGCCCCAAGAGTACTATTGACCTCCTTCAAGCACTTAAGCATGATGAATAAGGAGGCAAATAGAGTATTTGCAATCTTCAACATTGATGGATGTGTGTACTCCTTTTGGATTGTGAGGCCATTGGTTTGGTTTTCTACAAAAGCATGCATCGTCAATTAGACTTCCCATCCATGTCACCTACACAACAATACATTTAAGTGATAAATTTGAAAATGAATGACGCAAGGTATCCCAAATATTTGTGGGAATTTAGCTTCCACAATTATGCCAGCAGCCTTGCAAACATGTACATTATCGATAATAATTTGCACACATTAATCAAAACCTACATCTTCAATAACTTTAATGAGAAACTCACCCATATATTACACATCCTTCTATTGTCTAGGAGCATCTACTGGTTTCAAGAATACTAGTCCATTCAGGGAAGCAAACATGAAATTGATGAGTGGATGGCATGCTACATCCCTCCATCCATCAGAAACAATATTGACACCAATGTTGCACTAACCGTTATCGGGATTAATTCGGCGCGGGGAAAAAATCGTTTGGTACAAAAATATTCATTTTTCTTCAATTTTTTTAATATCTAAACCATCTACAACATAAAATAAATACATTGACACATAAATATGATAAAATAACTAATATATAAGATGTTTAATACAGTGTTGCAGGAAGCGCCCCCCCCCCCCCCCCCCCGGATCCTAGGCCGGAATCGCGTCCCGTACGGAAGCGTTCCGGAAGCGCCCAAGGAAGCGCGATTCCATTTTTTCCGAAGCGCGATTCCGCATTTTTTATGCGCTTCCTGGTTTTTGAGAAGCGTTGGCCCCGAAGCGCGCTTCGGAGGGCGCTTCGGGCCTCCGGAAGCGCACGCTTCACGAGCGCTTCGGAGCGCTTCCGAAAAATCCGCGCGGGCTAAGGAATGACACTTCATTTTTTTTAATTTTTTTTAAAAGTTAACTTAACTTAGCAATGAGGGGGTGGGTTAGGGTGAGTTTAGGGTGAGTTTAGGTGAGGAATGAAAAGCATAAAGCTCCCATTCATTCCTCATTTTCTCACTTTGAGTTTATGAGAGTTGGAGAAGAGAAGAGAGGAGAGGAGAAGAGAAGAGAGGAAAGGAGAGGAGAAGAGAGGAGAGCTTGGAGGAGTGAAGAAGGAGGAGCTAGGAGAAGGAGGAGGAGCTTGGAGCAAGAGCTTGGAGGACTTCATCTACAAGAGCTAAAGAGGTAAGCTCAAACCCCAAACTCCCTTGTTTTTTTGAAAAAAAAATTGTATTTTTCTCCTCCCTCTCCTACTCTTTCCCATTGTTTCTACTTGCTCCTTTATTTACAGGTTGTCCACCACCTATATCCATATTCCAAGATGGTGTTCTTTTGGCTTCTATGTATCATTCCACTCTTGGTTTTAATGATGGCAAGGGTGAGGAATAGAAGGGAAGAGGAAGGGATGAACTTGGTCCTAATAGTAGTGACCCAATGTATGATGAGGAGGAAGGGTTTGAAGAGGAAGGGGATGAACTTGAAGGGGACACTGAAGCACAAGATGGGAAAGGTACATCAACACCCTTGTGGAACTATGTGACCAAACTTGATGGGGGAAAGGGTGGTGGATCTTACAAATTTGTGTGCCCTCATGGTTGTCATGGAGGAAAACCATATTGTGGTTCATATACCCGTCTGAGGAGGCATCTTTGTGGGGTGCTGGACAGTGATGAAAAAAAGGGTTCTGTGGGGGTACAAATTTGCCCAAACATTTCAATTGAAGAAAGAAGAAAATACATCCAAATAGAGATGGCTGCACAACAAAAAAACAAGAAACAAAAAACTCATTCTGAATCAAGTGCAACCTCTAAATTTGGTAGTTGCCCATCTCCTCATGGTACTTCTGCAACCTCTGGAGGTAGAAGAACAATAGGGGATTTCCTTAATGTTGCTGGGAGGGATGATGTGGATGGAAAGATAGTCTGCTTTCTTTGTGCTTGCGGTGTACCATTCAATGTGCTTCGCTCTCCCTATTGGCATGACATGGTAAAGGCCATCAATGAAGCCCCAAAAGGATACAAGGCCCCCAACTATGAGAAAGCTAGAACAGTGTTATTAGAAAGAGAAAAAGCTAAGGTTCAAAGAGCTTTGACACGTTTTACACATGAGTGGGTGGATTCTGGGGTATCCATTGTATCAGATGGGTGGACAAATATTAGAAACCAACATTTGATAAATGTTCTTGGTGTTTCTTCTAGTGGTGCAGTATTTATTGCATGTCATGACTCCTCCTCCATCAGTGCAACTGCACAAAACATTGCAGATCTCCTATTGAAATCAATCAAAGATGTTGGTCCGAATAATGTGGTTCAAGTGATCACAGATAATGCAGCAAATTGTAAGGCAGCAGGAAAAATTATTGAGCGTACTCATCCACACATCTTTTGGTCTGGGTGCCTGGTTCACACATTGAACCTTTTGATGCATGATATTGTGAAACACAAAGATTGTGGGTGGATTGCTGAGGTTTACAGGAAAGGGAAGCAGCTCATTAAATTCATCACAGGGCATACAAGGGTAAACTACTTCTATGGCACTTACTCCAAGTTGCAATTGCTTAAAATTGCAAAGACAAGATTTGCTAGTTATTACCTCACCTTTAGGCGGCTAGTGAGGGTGAGACAAGCTTTAACTAATCTGGTGTGTGCTGAAACATGGGATGAAATTAACACTGACACAGATGGTGCTAATGCAGTCAAGGACACTGTTCTTGACAGTTACTTTTGGTCAAAGGTTAAATATGTTTTGCAATTCACCAAACCAATTTATTACATGATCAAGTTTGCAGATTCAGATCGACCAGTAATTGGGGAGGTGTATGAGCAAATGGATAGCATGTTGGGGCAGATTAAAGACATTGTTGAGCCTAGAGATACCACCTTGTACAATTATATTCGTGTAGAGGTGCAAAACCGATGGGAAATGCTAAATATTCCATTGCATGCATTAGCATATGTTTTGACACCTAAATACTATCATCCATCATGGCTTTCAACACCAGCACCTGGGGGCGGAAGCAGGAAAAAACCACACCAAGATAGAGAGGTTCACGAAAAATATATGGCTGCATTGAGTAAATTAATCCCTGATGAGGAGGAGGCTGCATTGGTACGGAGACAGGTGAGCAACTATACGCTCAACACTGGTCCATTTGGGAGCATGCATGCAATTCAAGATCGAGAGACTTTTTCTGCTCTTGAGTGGTGGAACATGCATGGAGGGGGTACTCCACTTCTACAGAGTTTGGCATTGCGGGTGCTATCACAGGTGGTAAACACTTCTTCTGCAGAGAGGTGTTGGAGCTCTTATTCTTTCATCCACAGTGTTAAAAGGAACAGGTTGAATTTAGACCGGGCAGAGAGCTTGGTTTATGTTCATTACAACTTGCGATTGTTGTCCCATTACTGTGAAGATGCAAAGTCTAATAAAGACTTGTTGATTTGGGACAAGAATCCAGAGGAGCCCAATTTGGAGGATGGAGTGTTGCGACTAGAGCAATTAGAGGATGCTCTTATCCAGGTATGTCCATTGTGGTATGAATTTTCCAATTTTCCCTTATAAAGCATTTCTCTAATTCATGTTTTTAATATTTTTGTTAACTAGTGTTTTTTTGTTTTGCATGAATTTTTTGAGCGATTCTAGGATGATGATGACCGTGTTGATATGCCACCACCCCCACCCCCATCTGGTCCCTTGGTTCCTAGGTTCCATGGTTCAACACCAACAGCAGGGGGTTCTTCTTCATCAGTTTCAGTGCCACGACTTACACAGGGACCATCTTCTTCATTGCCACCACGTGGAGGCCCGCCATCACGTTCTATTCGTGGTGGAAGGAGGAGAGATTAGTAGATATATTCACAATCTACTACTTTTTGTCATAGATTACTCATTAGACTTGTAGACTTGTGAATTTGAATTTTGAACCTTTTTGGCTTGGCGGTGACCAAGTGACATATTTTGTAAACATTATTATTTGAATTTTGGACATGACAAATGTTGACAGTTGCTCACTTGCTAGATAAATCATAATATGCTCTATGTTTTATGTTTTATAATATGCTTAAATGTTTTATGTTTTATAATATGCTTAAAAATTTGATGTATGTTTGTAATAGCTAGAATATAGATGATTGTTGTACATACTAGTAACTACAATGGAATCATGGATGCCATATCTATCTTGATTTATGCAAAAATATGCATGTTTTCATGTCTTCTACAATTAATTTGGTATTTGGGATGTTTGTTTTGAGTATAAATGCAAAAAAATATAAAAATATATATATATATATAGCAGACGCTTCCGCGGACGCTTCGCTTCCTAGATTTTTGGAAAATGACGCTTCCGCGCTCCCGCTTCTGCTTCCGCGCTTCCGCTTCGCTCCCGCTTCGTGCAACATTGGTTTAATATCATTTCTAGTGCTACATCACACATAACAGTGAATCATGTCCTGAATAGTAAGTCTTGACTCATGACTCCCAACTCAGCCTCAAAATATCAACAAAAAATATAATAATGTATCTCATATCATGAGTCATAATGCCATATACAATGAAATGAACCAAATAACTAAAGTCTAATACTACTGATTTCCTTTGCCCCTCTAGATGTAGATGTAGGTGGAGTTGGCAGTAGACTTTGTTGTGCTCTAGAAGCTGAAGAACTAGGTGCTACAGGAGGTAGACCACGTCCTCTACTTGTGACAGGGGTAAGCTTGGGTCACCTCCTCCTCCCCATTTCAGAAAAGAACAAAAAAAAAAAAAATCCACGATTTTTTCATAAAAATCAGCAAAAAAAACCCCGATTTTATCTTCTTTTTGAAAAAATCACGATAAAACGATTTTATCGCAATTTTTTGGCGATTAGTGCAACACTGATTGACACTGCATGAGGGCCATGATGATTTAGTAAGCTCTAGGATTTATCAAACTCCTCCATTGTCTTCAACAACAATGTGGTTCAAAGCTTCTCTGAACTGGGAGGCACATACTAAATTGGACCCTGTTCAACTAAAGCTCGACACATCTCAATAAACAAAGGAGATCATGCAACATTAAATGAAAAGAAGTCGAAATAGAGCACGAACCCAATGGTAAGATCAACCTCCTGTTGCATGTCTTCTTGAAATATCTTGTCCATTGGACCACCACTTGGAGCTGGCCTCTTTCTTGCTGGTTGAATTACAATCCTACTCCCATATCTACTAGATAGCTTTCTCAAGAACGAAAAAGAATCCTTATTTCTGTTTTCCTTGCTTGCTGCTACCACCTTCCCCAAGCCAATATTATCCTCTCCTTCCACTTTTTTAAATTTGGATGCACTCACCATTTTATGTGCTCCAAGTCCACAGTCAGGGACATGCAAATGGCCCTTAAATTGGTAGTAAGTTCTCGTCTATTTAATGTGGCCAAAATTTCTTGTCCAAAGAACAGATATTTATTTTCTTGTGTGTTTTATCTTCCTACAGCAGAGTTTTTTTCAGCATTGGTAATTGCACTTGCAGTAGATGCAACACTGGCCGAGATAGATGAGCTTGAAAGAGGGAGGGAGGGAGGTGAATCCAGTTTGCAAATACACCTAGAAAAGCAATTTGAATCCCTTCAAATCTAAAATTTATCCTGACACCCACACAACAACAAACCATGAGAGCTTCTTTCTGCATTTAAAAAAGAGAAACAAAAAACAAGTGAAAAATCTTTTTGAGAAACCCTGCAGATCTCTTTTCTCCATGGCACATGTCGAGACTTGGACACATCTAGCACACAAGTTCAATGTTGGACTAATTGTTGCACCTTTGGAAATCAATCTTGTAGACTAAACACCACCCTAAGAACAAGGGACTAACCACCCACTCGAGGTGAGGTTGCTGGTTTGGAATTTTTCTAACAACTGTAGATTTTGGTGTAATGGAAAACCTTTACATAGTATCAGAGCCTTGGCCTAGGTTTAATTCCCCGAGGGACCAAGTTACATAGGAGGTGGGATGTTGGACTAACTGTTGCAACTCTAGGAATCGATCTTGTCCACTAACTGCCACCCTAGGAACATGGGACTAAACACCCACTCAACGTGATGTTTCCGGTTTGGAAGTTTACTAACACTTGCAGGTTTTGGTGTAATGGCAAAACTTTACATTCAACACATGTTTGGCACATGTTCTGTTTTAGGACTCATGTTTTAGTGTGCCATGTGTTTGACACTCTAGATATAGACATCACACCATCATGTGTCCGACACAATGTTGCAAGAAGCGCCCCCCCCCCAGGGTTCCAAGCCCCGAAGCACGTCCCGTACGGAAGTGCCTAGGAACCTTGGCCGGAAGCGCGCTTCCGAATTTTTTGCCGCTTCCTGGAAATTCAGAAGCGTGGTATGGAAGCACCGCTTCCGAAGCGCCGAAGCACGCTTCGTACGGTGCTTCGGGCATCGGAAGCGTGGCGCTTCGGAGGAGGAAGGGTACGCTTCCGAAAAAGCATTTAGAAAATCGTTTTTTTTTTCAATTTTTTTTTTAATTTTAGGTGAGTTTGCTTGTTGGGGGTGGGTCCACCTTGGGTTAGGGTGACGAATGAAGGCAAAAAAAAAAATATAGCAGATGCTCCCTCATGGTAATGTTAAATTCTTAAAGTAAAAGTGACATTCTCCTTTATTTTTCATTTTCATCCTCTTACTTAAATTTTTAACATTACCATGAAATGACTTAGGATGTTTGAGAGTGGTTCCATCCTCATTGGACTTCACATGGAGACAATAGAATTTCATATCCTATTCAAAATTCAGCAGACTTAACAGTTTTCAGGAATTCAGGATCAATGGGATTGTGGCATTTCATTAGATTATATCAAGTATGAAGGTATGCGATTAGCATTTAATCAAGAGCACCAAGCCCTATATGTACCCTAGTGTTGGTGGTGTTAATTGTTGAACTCCTTTGTCACACGGCACGCCCTTAGCAAAAAATTACCTTTCAATCAAGTCAAAATCATTGATCAAGCATGTTAAGCTTTTTCTACCATATTTTAAGTCTTGAATTAGGTAGTTTGATCAAAATTGGGCAATGTTGACTAATATCCCTAGACAATCGAGGTAGAGGCAAAGGCTAGACAAGAGGAGAAGAATCTAGATTCTAGATGGTTGATGCATCTAAATGGTTGATGCTCGAATAATTAATCATTAATGTACAATGGATGTTATATCTATTTTGATTTATGCAAAAATATGCATGTTTCATGTCATCTACAATTAATTTGCTATTTGGGATGTTTGTTTTGAGTATAAATGCAAAAAAATATAAAAAAAAAATATATATATATATATATATAGCAGACGCTTCCGCGGACGCTTCACTTCCTAGATTTTTGGAAAATGACGCTTCCACATCCCCGCTTCCAAAAAATGCTTCCAATTCGCCCCCGCTTCGTGCAACATCGGTCTGACATGATAGATATAGACAAAACACCCCTAAAGATCAAGTCTTGTTAATTGGTTAATCATGTTGAATATGAAGCAAAATGCAAAAACTCAAAAATAATTTGAAGAGAGCGAAAGAAGAGCTATAGAATAGAGACATTGACATATCCAAATTATAAGAAGGATGATGAAATAGCAAAAGCAATGAAAAAATATCTAGATTACAAGATTACTCAAACACTACTTAAAGAGGTTATGAGATCAATGGAAGAGAAGAAACATCGTCAAACTCAAGATGAATTGAAAATCATAATGAAGAGATGAATAAAATAGTTGAAGAAACACACAATATGGTTGAAGAGGCATAAAATTCCAATGATATCAATTAAAAATGCAAACAAGAATTGAAGAAGGAAGAAATAAATTGAGGGTTGATACCATAGTTCAAATTGAAAGCGGGGAGGAGAAAATAAAAGTGAGGTCAACAATAAATACTTCAAGTAGTTGAGCTCCATCTTGAGGACATAAATGTCAAATATGGTGGTATTATATCCTATGTTACCGGATCCGGCAGAGGCAAGAGGAACATTGCCGGATCCACGGATCTGAACCGGATCCGGATACGATACACCAAAAATACGTCTAAAATACGTATTTTATAAATATACAGTTTTTGGAAACGGTAAACTTTCCCAGGATACGGATCCCGCTGGTGGCTGCCGGAAACAGTGAAATGGTCGCCGAAAAGTCAGAAAAAAGCGGAATTTTTTTAGGTTTCGATTGTCGTTGTAAGTTTAGATTGTCGCTGTAAATTTATGCTATTCTGACTTTCTACCCATTAACGTTTCTAAACTCCCAGCAGCCGCAAAGATCGTTTCACGTTATGCGGGCAAATTTTTGATAGGAAGATGTCACGTTTTCTCTCTCTGATTTTATAAATTAAATATGATTCCTGAGTCTGGCACTTCAGGCAATTCGATTAATTTTGACTTCTTAATCTGGATAGCTCTATTTCCGTTCAGGAGAGAAATGGGAAACAATATAAATTCATATAATACACAAGCATCTGCACGCGCGTAGGCAATAAATCAGAAGTGCAATAATAATTTCTAGAGTTTTGATTTTTATGTGTTTTAAAAAAAAAATATTTGGGAACCATAGATTTTTTAATATTCTTAAAATTTGACAAAAATAATTGCCTTGCCCTATGTCTTTTATATTTTTAGAATATTTTAAAATTTACTATAGCGTAACCATATATATTTAAAAATTAACATATGTTTTTTATTTTTATATAAATTTAATTAATATTAATAAATGATACATTAAATATGAAATGATCTATACAATAATTATTTATTGTATGTAAAATTTATATATTTAAAAACTAACTTATCATTTTATTTTTATATTAATATAAATTTTAATTTTAAAAATAAAAGACATATTTTTAGAATATTTTAAAATTTACTATAGCGTAACCATATATATTTAAAAATTAACATATGTTTTTTATTTTTATATAAATTTAATTAATATTAATAAATGATACATTAAATATGAGATTATCTATACAACAATTATTTATTGTATGTAAAATTTATATATTTAAAAACTAACTTATGATTTTATTTTTATATTAATATAAATTTAAATTTAAATTTTTTTTTTTTATTTGCTTGTACTTGACGTTTCCTTGCCGTTTCCGGATCCTGGCTTTTCAAAACATTAGCGGATCCGTATCCGAATCCGTATCCGTATCCGTATCCGGATCCGAATCCGGATCCGAATCCTGGTAACTTAGATTATATCAAAAGAAAAAATTAATTGAAGATCAAGCACAAAAGCTAGAGCATGTCATTGTTCCCAAAAATAATATTGATGATTATGGTGTGGAAAATGAAAAAGAACTTTTTAAGGAAAAACACTAGCGACATCACCATCACCATCACCACAACAGTGTACAAGAAGGGAAAAAACAACATCCTAACCTTAAAAGAAGTTAACAGAATCAGCAGCATTTATGGAACTAGAAATTGACCAATATTTATCCAAAATGATATCATCAAGGACTAACAACTATACCAAATTGGAAAAGTTAAAACGATGCATGGAATCCAGGAAAAGAGACTATGTAACATCAAATAATCAAATATTGATGCCAGCAAGAATTAATTAATGATGGATGGACAATCCAGACACAAAAGCATCAACATTGGAGAAAAAATTAATGAAATCCTATTACCTGGTTTCATCATATGTAAAACTCTTCAAAAGGGGTTGCTATGTAATGACCCTAATATGGTAAAGGGTATATGAGTGTTGAGGTCAAATGTATACTTATATGGTAGGTTGTCATTTACAAGCCTACATGGCCAATAAGTGAGAATCAATGTTTATAAGAGGTTGATACGTTCATCATTATACACAACGATTTACGATTACTATATAAGGATATATTTGGGTCATTTGGATTTCTTATTGTTAAAATTGGCAACCAGGCAAAACTCCATGTGGAGCATCTTATTTATGGCAGCTGATATTTTTCTTGGATCCCTCTCATCGAGAGGTGTAGGATTGATCTAAAGATCATCTGATTCCGATAAGTATTCATGGAGTTATGAATTTATTTGTGTTATAAGACAATTCGTCAAGGTCGGCCAACAACCAAATAAACCCCTCATGTGCTCCATGTTTTAGTATAAAAGGAGATGACTTGATAGTCATTTGGACACACACTCATATTTTGATTCCTCTCCACTTGTCTTGGATTTTAGTGGAACAGAAATCTAGGAATGGAAGCCCTAGACATTGGAGGATTGAGGCTACCCTAGCCGCAGTCAAGAAGAAGAATGTTGCCCTAATCTAAAGGATGCAAACAAGTGAGAAGCCCTAACACTACAAGGAGGACAGCCCTAGTATCTACGCTTTCAAGAAGAAGCCCTAGCCTATACGCTGGCCTCTACGCAGCCAAGAAAGAGCTTGCCCTAAACAGCGTGGGAAAGAGAGACTGAAGGGATGAAAGGAGGCTGAGTATCTTGCTAGAAGGCCGAGGAGAAATGGAGTCGTTTGAGGGCTCGTAGACGGTGGAATAGTCCTCTAGAAAGGCTGCCGCAGGCCTGTTCTAAGGGTTGTAGGATGCCACTGTAATGAGAGGAGGGCAAAGCCATTATTAAGGGCTAGAAGGTTGCCCAAAATTATAGCGAAGGGGACAGCCTTCCCTTGGAGGACAACCACATTAAGGACAAATTTGGGCAGATTTTAGGAGTTGTTTGGTTGGGTGTGTAAGGGCTGCCAGATTCCCTAACCAGTCACCACATAAGCAACAGTGAAGGCAGCATTGGAACAACAGGGTTGTGAACAGCTACGCAATGGAGCATGGTGGAACCATGATGCATGAAAAGCAAGACAGCAAGGCTGCCATATGCCTAGAACAGCAGTGTTTCGAGCATAACTGTTAGGTACAGCAGTTACAGCAGTACAACTAGGACCGCTAATGGTACATACATATTTAGAGCAGCGTAAGTATGTTGGGACAGCAGCAATGTTGGGTTGCTGTAAGTATACTGGGATAACAAGCCGTGATGGGACAGCAGTACTAGCAGCAATGATATTGTGCCACAATGTTCAATGGGACAGCAAGGACATAGTGCTGCTAACATGCATGGGACAGCAAAGTGACATAGTGATGCTAACATGCATGGAACAGCAAGGGGACATGATGCTGCTAAGACATATGGATAGCTGCAAGGTATGGCAAGACAAAGTGGGACAACAGTTGAGCAATGGCAGAAGGCACATGGTGCAATAGCAAGCATGGTGCTGCAAGCATATGAGACATGCAGTATGACAACATGGTTCAACCATGGCACATGGGACAGCAGTGCAGCATTTGGTGCAGTAGTCATGAGGTCCAGCATTGTGATCATGGGTGCAGCATGATGACGAGATGCAACACGATGATAGGTGGAGTCACCTTGGAGAATCAGTTGAAGCAGCATATCTTCAACTAATCTCATCTTCTTAGAGATGATCTATGTTTTTATAAGTCAAAGTGTTGACTTCTGTTGTAAATGTACTATCTCTCTCTCTCTCTGTTGAACTATTGAAGAACATATAAGAAGAATTGATTAAGGGTTTCCCCACATTGGGGTTTGTCCCTAGCTAGCGCCACATCTTGTGTCCTCTTGTCTTGGCTTCTCTTCTGCGATTTATGTTTATGTTCTATCTACAGTTTAGTTTAATGCTGATGTGATTGCTAATCTGGAAAAGATATTGAGTTAACTGTGAAAATTGAAATAAATTGCTCTAAGCATAGAACATACCTAAAATTAACATGGTATCAGAGCTGAGGTGAAGACAAAGCCCAAGCAAGAGTGAAAGTGAAATCACCGAAGACAGTTGGGAAAGGACAATAGGATCAGTGGATTCCTCATCCCTCTTCAAATTCACCAAGGGTGAAATCGAAGCAGAGAATATTATCAAAATGGTGTAGCGGAAGCTTCTAATGGCCTACCTAAAGATCATTACAATGGAAAGTCCGGATCTAAGGGTGGAAGGAAAGGCAAATGCCTTGGTTGTAATAAGTCTAACCATTATGCGAAGGAGTGTCTGAATGGTAGGGAAACATCACTTGATGATGATAACAATCATTCCAGGGATATCTTCAATGATCAGAGGAATGGTAGGTAATGCAGGTCATCAAAGAAATGACCTCTTCAAGAAAGCAAGGAACCCCAGGTATGAAGAATCAAATGTTGTTTCTGACAAGATAAAGAAGCATTATCTTGTATTGGCCCTCTCCTTCATATTCTTTGGGAATCTGGCTTTTTGATTATAGTGCTTCAAGGCACTTCATCGGATTGAAGGGTGCTCTTTCTAATTTAGTAGAGATGGAACAATCGTGGAATTATACTTGAAGTCGATGCCACCTATCCCGGAAAGGTTGTAGGGAATGTTACCCCTCAATTGAATGAAGGTAACTCTATTCATTTACAGAATCTCTTTTATGTACCTGATCACTAGAAGAACCTTGTGTCCATTTCGGCAAAGGAAGTCAAAGGTTACAGGGTGGCATTCATTGATGGAAAGGTACGTATTTGAAAGTGGAATTTTCATGGATGCTTTTACTCATGAGTTCAGGGTTCGCAATTTGTATCAAGTTGTTGGAAGTCCATTGGGGACCATGTTAGTTGTCACATCTCATCTATAGCACCAGAGGTCTACTTATGAGGCCCTACCCGATGTGAGTTAGATGGTGACTCAGATGCCTGAATTCAAGAAGAGCATGAAGGTACATGTCTGAGATGTACCGAAGGAAAATCTTACAAGGGGACTATTCCCCTCATGCAGCAGGTCCACAAGTTTGGAACAACCCGAGGAGTTTGAGATTCATGATCGGGAATCTCAGGTATACAGGTGGAAGAAAGCCCTCCATGGCTTGAAGTAAAACAGCCCAGGCATAGTATGAGAGAATTGATAGCTGTCTGATGAAGCTGATATTCACTAGGAGTGAAGCCGATCCAAAACATTGCTCAAAGGTTGTGGATGATCGACCTCTCATACTGGCACCTTCTGAAGACGACCTACTTCTGACAGGTGCAGACCCTCTCATTTGCAGAAGTAAGAGGGAGTTGGATTCCGGATTTGAAATGGTGAACAACAAGCCCGCAACTACCTCGATGGAGCTTAACTTTTAGAAGTTATATGGTGGTCATGTCGGACCAGCTTTAGGAAATGCCTCTGAGTTTCATAAACTCATTCGCAGTGATGTTCTTGGTGAACTTTCGTCCGGATATATGTTTTGCAATTAGCATGGTGAGCTCATATAGTTGAGCCTCACTAGATTGGTGCCAAGAATCTTCTCAGATATCTTCGGAGCACAATCCCTCATGGATTGAGATACACTACCGGAAATGTGAAGCTGCATGATTATTCGAATGTTGACTGGGCAGGTAGTGTGGAGGATCGCAAGAGCACTTCTGAGTGTTGGTTCTCTTTGGATTTTGTTTCGATATAATGGATAAGCGGGAAGCAAAAGTCAGTTGCTATAAGCACCGCAGAAAGTGAATGCATAGCTACGAGTATGATCTCGTGTGAAGCTGCCTGGTTGTGGAAGCTCTTCAGCAAGCTATTTGTCCACATGATGGATACCACCGTGATCCTCTGTGTCAACCAAGGGAAAATTCGATTGTTGAGGAATCTCATATTCTATGATTGCTCCAGCAAATAGACACCAGATAGTACCTTATTAGGGATATGGTACGTCGATGAGCGAGGAGGCTCCATCGCATTGAAACTGATGTAAAGGTCACAGACATTCTGTCAAAGCCCCGGGGAAAGGTCAAATTTGTGACTTTCCCGAACGACTTGGAGTCATTGAGAGACCCTCTTATGAGGGTCCATCATGTTGCATGCATTGAGCTCTGGGAGCTCTGGGGGGCTTGGGGTACTTACTGGAGCAACACGCGACCATAGGGCAACTCACCCTCCCCTAATGATACGTTGTGTACAGGGTGAATGGCTCAGCCTTCCCCTGTGATACCCCGAGGCGACTTAGGGACAGGATGAATGGTTCTCCTATCGAGGCATCCTATCCATGCAGTCTGGGACTCATGGGAAGTACCTCTCATCTAGCCAATGAGCAGGGAAATGGGGTTAGGGACCATAGTAGTACTATCGATGGACGCATCATTGTACCTACCGTACTCCCTATGCTAGGATGACCTCCATTGATCTAGGATCAATGAAACTGATCTGGGACCAATGTGAGTGGTTTGAGACACTCTCTTGTGATATTGATCAGGGATCAATAAAACTAACTTCGAGTCAGTAGAGAATGGTATGTTACATTCTCAATCAATTCTTCTTTTTCATGGTTCAGCAGAGCAATGCAGGGCACTGATGGCAGAGATAGTACACTAGGACACATGTATCAGTGAATGGAGTTCTCCCTAGTTGAGAGGGAGTGTTAAAATTGGCAACTAGGGCCAAACTCCATGTGGTTCATCTTATTTATGGCAGCTGATATTTTTCTTGGATCCCTCTCATCGAAAGGTGTAGGATTGATCTAAAGATCATCCGATTCCAATAAGTATTCATGAAGTTATGAATTTATTTGTATTATAAGACAATTCGTCAAGGTCGGCCAGCAACCAAATAAACGCCTCATGTGCTCCACGTTTTAGTGTAAAAGGAGATGACTTGATAGTCATTTGGAGTCCCACTGTTTTAAAATCCGGCCGTTTCGACTCCGATTCGGCCGAGTTGGTCTGAGTCATAGCCCAACTGGGTAGACTCGGCCTTTGAACTGGACCGGCCGGCCGGGTCGTTACGAGCCAGCCGAGTTGGCTAACAACTCGGTCGGCTCGGTAACAACCCGTCCAGCTCGATAACAGCGGCCGGTCAAGTCAATTCAGTGGCATGTTTTTTTTTAAATTTCATTTTTGGGGACTCCCTGGGCTTCCCTGTCTGACTCATGGATTTCCATGTCTGACTCTGATCCCTAGTATTGATATGTTATTCATAGTAATGTTAAATTCTTAAAGTAAAAGTGACATTCTCCTTAATCTTCATTTTCATCCTTTTACTTAAATTTTAACATTACCATGAAATGACTCAGGATGTTTGAGAGTGGTTCTGGCCTCATTGGATTTCATATGGAGAAAGTAGAATTTTAGATTTCATTCAAAATCCAGCAGACTTATCAATTTTTCAGGATTTCAGGATTGGGGGATTGCAATGTTTCCATTGAATTTTGTCATGTATTAGGGTATGGAACTCGTATTTAATCAAGAGCACCAATCCCTCTATGTACCTTGATGTTAGGTGACATTGGTTGTCAAACTCCTCCGGGATTTGCTCCCAAACCGAGAGCTTCTGAAAATGTCGTTCCCGCTCCCGTTTTCGCTCCCGCTCGCGCTCCCAAGTAACACTGAGCCAAATGATGTTGGCAACTCTAGCAGTAGCCAATAGTACTGGTCACAGACTTTTGTTGTAGAGGCCATTTCTAGCCTCCTTGGTTATGTGTTTTTGTTTTGATCTCTATATCATCATCGTGTGTGTATTGGACAGTGCACTGGGTACCATTTTGACATAATGGATATAGTCATGAGCCTACTTTGATCATATGTTGTCTTCTATCTATATTCTAATGTTGTGTGTTTGGAAACATGAATGAAACTCTTTAAAATTATGTGTTTTTATAAAAAATAAATATTTAATGTATTTTATACAATGACCGAGTCATTGAAATCGAGCCGGCCGAGTTGATACCGAGTCCGAGTCGGAGTCGACCCTCGGCCGAGTCGGAGTCAGAGTCGGAGTTTTAAAACATTGATTTTCACACACACTTCTATCTTGATTTCTCTCCACTTGTCTTGGGTTTTAGTGGAAGAGAAATCTAGGAGTGGAAGCCCTAGATGCTGGAGGATTGAGGATGCCCTAGTCGCACTCAAGAAGAACGTTTCCCTAATCTAGAAGACGCAGTCAAGTGAGAAGCCCTAACGCTACAAGGAGGACAGCCCTAGTATCTAGGCTTTCAAGAATAAGCCCTAGCCTATATGCTGGCCTCTACGCAACCAAGAAAGAGGTTGCCCTGGACAGCGTGGGAAAGAGAGACTGAAGGGATGAAAGGAGGCCGAGTATCTTGCTAGAAGGCCGAGGAGAAAGGGAGTTGTTTGAGGGATCGTAGAGGGTGGACTAGTGCTCTAGAAAGGTTGTCGCAAGCCTGTTTTAAGGGTTGTAGGATGCCACTGTAATGAGAGGATGACAGAGCCATTATTAAGGGCTAGAAGGCTGCCCAAAATTATAGCGAAGGGGACAGCCTTCCCTTGGAGGGCAACCGCATTAATTAAGGTCAAATTTGGGCAGATTTTAGGAGCCGTTTGGTTGGGTGTGTAAGGGCTGCCAGATGCCCTAACCAGTCACCACATAAGCAACAGTGAAGGCAACATTGAACAACAACAGGTTTGTGGACAGTTAGGCAATGGAGAATGGTGGAACCATGATGCATAAACAGCAAGACAACAAGGCTGCCATATGCCTAGAACAATAATGTTTTGGGCATGATTGTTAGGTACAACAGTTACAGCAGTACAACTAGGACAGCTAATGGTACATACATATTTAGAGCAGCGTAAGTATGTTGGGACAGTATCAATGTTAGGTTGTCGTAAGTATATTGGGATAACAATGTTCAATGGGACAGCAAGGACATAGTGTTGCTAACATGCATGGGGCAGCAAAGTGACATAGTGATGCTAACATGCATGGAACAGCAAGGAGACATGATGCTGCTAAGACATATGGGACAGCTGCAAGGTATAGCAAGACAAAGTGGGACAACAGTTGTGTCATACCAAGTAGTAACTCCACAAAAATCAATTCATATTATTCCTTTAGGTTGGTCTTTATTATATACATGAGGGAGACTGTTCACTTCATCTCCCGATGATTGTTCATATTTCTTATTATTTATTTACATTAATTATATTTATTCATCCAATCCTGATGATTAAGTGTCAACATTCCCCCCCTTAATCTGAAGGGATGTTGGTGAGTCCAAGCATCATTCTGAATCATTCAAGCTTTTCTCTTCCAAGCGCTTTGGTGAAGATCTCTGCAATTTGCTCATTAGTGGAACAATGACGGAGATGGATTGTTTTGGCCTCAACATGATGTCAAATCAACTGATATTTAGTATTGATGTGCTTCATTCGATCATGGAACTTTGGGTTCTTGGCCAACTTTATTGCAGAGGTATTGTCAATCATGAGTGGAGTTCATTGTATTTGTTTTACCTACAAATCTTCAAGAATTTTCCTGAGCCACACAATTTCTTTTGTTGCCTCAGCCGCTGCCACGTATTCTTCTTCTATTGTGGAATCTGTTGGAACTGAATGTTTGCGTGATCTCCAGGAGACAGCTCCTGATCCAAAACTCATAGCATATCCTAAAGTAGATACCTCAGTTTCTTTGTCTCCATCGAAGTCTAAATCAGAGTATCCAATCAAACTGAAGTCGTCCACCTGAGTATACTTCATTCCAAAGTCTTGAGTTCCCTTCAAGTACCTTAGAACTCTTTTTACAGCTGACCAATGTCCTTCACAAGGCTTTTGCATAAACCTGGAGAGGATTCCAACAATAAACGAAATGTCTAGTCTGGTAGTAGTTAGGTAGTTGAGACTTCCTACAAGCTGTCTATACTTTGCTGCATTCTCAAATTCTTTTCCTTCAATAGATGTGAGCTTTAAGTTTTGTTCCATTATGTCATGCCAAACCTGTTCAACAGATCTCCAATGTACTTCTTTTGAAAAAGAAATATGGACTTCGGATGTTGAGTTACTTCAATACCAAGATAGTAATGAGCATGGCCCAAATCAGTGATTTCAAAACTTTTCCCCAATTCCTTCTTTATGGATACAATGTAGCTTTCATTGTTCCCTGTCATCAAAAGATCATCTACATATACAACAAGATATACAACTGTTTTGCCAACTTTCTTAACAAATAAAGTTGCATCATCAAGATCATAATGTTTGGAATTGAGTTTCAGAAGATGCTCAGTTAGTTTTTCATACCAGGCTCGCGGTGCTTGTTTGAGGCCATACAAGGATTTCACAGTTTGCATACTTTTTGTTCATTTCCCTTCACAGCAAATCCTTCAGGCTGGGACATAAAAACATTCTCTTTTAGATCTCCATTCAAGAAAGCAGTTTTAAATCCATTTGATGGACTTTCCAATCGTTCTGAGTTGCTAGGGCAAAGAGTGTCCGGATGGTAGCCCATTTTGCTGTGGGGGCAAAAGTCTCCTCATAATCGACCCCTTCCTTCTGTGCAAAACCTTTTGCCACAAGCCTGGCTTTGTGCTTGTCAAGTGAGCCATTAGCGTTATACTTGTTCTTGTAGACCCACTTGCAGCTAATTGGTTTGGTTCCTAATGGAGGATCAACCAGCTTCCAAGTGCCATTCTTTATGAGGGCATCATACTCCTTTTACATCGCTTCTTTCCATTCATCATGAGAAGCAGCTTCTTTGAAGGAAGTTGGTTCAAAATATGTAGACAAGTTCAATTCACAATCATAAGAAACATCCATATCAAAAGGTGAATTAGAGTCATCTACATCACCTCCATTTTGCCGGTTTGAATTTCTAGTTCCTATCTTTCCAACCTCATCAGGATGAACACTTTCAAGTGTTTTTATCAGCCACTTTGGGGGACCTTTCTCAGATGGTCAAGGCTGCTCCGTTGATTGAGTTAGGACTGAATCAAGATTGAGTCTCCCAATTCTATCAATCACATCACTTAAAGCATCATCTGTTGTTGGAGTTTCATGCGGGGGAGAGAGTTCTTTAGAAGAAAATTCCACATGTTGATCTAGTATAGGAATCCCCCCTTCAAGATGTGGAATCTGATTATCAAATTCTTGAAATGATTTTGCATTTGCAAATCTATCCAAGTGATCAAGTTGCCGCTCAACAACATTGTCGGTTTTGGATGATTTAAGAAAAATTACATCTCTAGATACAACAAACTTTTTATTGACTTCATCATAGAGATAGTATGCTTTGGAGGTGTTTGAATACCCTAGGAAGATACACTTACGACTTCTTGCACCAAGTTTGTTTTTATGTACCTTCGATATCAAGGCGTAATGGGTGGAACCAAAGACCCTGAGAATGCTTTACTGAAGGAACGTGCCCGTACCACATTTCATATGGAGTCTTGTTTCTAATAGCATTAGATGGACATCTATTCTTTATATATGCAGCACATAGAACAGTATCAGCCCAAAACATTATTTTTACATTTTTGAAGAAGAGCATGGAGCGTACCATATTTAAGATTGTCCTATTCATTCTTTCAGCTACACCATTCTGTTGGGGATTATAAGGCGCAGTTGTTTGATCCCATGTTGGTGAAGATAGTTTTCAAATTCATTTGATGTGCATTCTTTTCCATTATCAGTGCGAAGAGACCCAATATGAGATTGTGCATCATTTTCAATCCATTTATGAAAGTTCTTGAATGTTTGAGAAGCATCAGATTTGTTCTTCAATAAATAAACCCAACACATTCTGGTGTAGTCATCAATAAATGTCATCATATATTTATTTCCATTTGCAGAAGGAACAGGCATTGGACCACATAACTTTGAATGAATGAGTTCAAGTTTTCTATGTGCTCTTGAATGTGAATCATGAAAACATTGTTTGCTATGCTTTCCTAGAATGCAAGCATCACACTGCTTAAATTTCCTAGGAATTGTAGGCAAACCAGCGACACCATTTTTCTTCAACAAGCGGAGGCTGTCATAGTTCAAATGTCCAAATCTAGCATGCCATAATAAACTTGATGGAAGTGTACCTTCTTCATAATGAGAATTGTATGAGAAATGTTGTGCACAAGCAGAGGTACCTTGCAGCTTGAGAAGCCTTTCTTCTTCTATTCCCCTCATGACAAGTGAGTGGTCAGATGCTTTTCTCACCTCAAGCTTGCCATCAAACATATGAATGGAGTGACCTTGCTAGTGGATGTGGACCAAGGACAACAAGTTTCTCTTCAGTTGTGGGAGATATAGAACATGATGCAGAAGAAAGTCTGGAAGACCAGGCAATTTAAGCCTGATTGTGCCAAGCCCTGATGGCTTGATTTTTGATTGGTCGCCAAGTATACTGCTCCATCAACATTGTCAGTAAATTCTTCAAAAAATATTTTCTATGAGTCATGTGGCAAGTTGCTCCTGAATCAAGCAACCAATCATTTTTCCAAGAAGCAAGTGAAGCATTAAATAAATCTTCATTTACTCCAATATTACATTGTGCCATAACATAGTGAGCGGATTCAGGTGCTTTACCTTTGTCTGTGTCATTATTTTTATCTTTCTGTTGGTTTCTTTGCTGCTCAATTTTGTCCCATGGTAACTTGCATGTAGAGGCATCATGTGATCCATTTCTTTTGCAGCGTATGCAGTGCAAATCTGCCTTTTCTCCTTGAGAGTGTCTACCCCCCTGCCTCTGAAATATCTTCCTCTTCCTCTTCAACCACCTCTTCCTCTGGAAGAATCTTGAGCAAGATTATTTTCATTATGAGCAAGGCACACAGCCTCTTCAGAAGATTCAGGGGTTGTCTTCTTTCCAAAAGCTTTCTCTCTTTCAGCAAATTTTTTCATAAGAGAGTCAAAAATAATATCTTTGAGATTTCCATTTGCTTGCAATGACTCAAGATAATTGGAGTAAGTAGGATAAAGTGCCTTGAGAAAAGCGATAAGAGGAATATCCAATTCAACCTTAGTGGATTTGATATCATGCATTATAGATTTTACTTCGGATGCAAGAGCAAAAAGATCATTATTTTGTAATTCAAGAGTGAAAAGTTTAATCATGAGTTGAACAACTTCAAGTGCAGAATGTGAGTCATAGAGTTCTTTCAGCTTTTGTAAGGCTTCGAAAGCAGTTGAAAATGGCGAAATATAGCAACTCACCTCTTCATTTACAGATGCTGCAATTAATGCATAGGCTTTGTTGTTCTTATTTTCCCAAATGGCGAGCTCTTTGTCTGAGGTAGGTTGTTCTAGTCCTTTGTCTCCGTCTCCAATACACACTCCTTTCCACAACTCATTGAAAATGAGGGTGTGTTTTATCATCCGGGACCACTCAGGATAGTTCTCCTTGCCAGTGAGAACTATTCCCACAATAGATAAATTCAATGCATACTATAACAAAAAAGACTTCTGCTGCCAAATGTGTTGAATGTTTACAATGATATCAAGCGATATATATATGGGTGGTATCTCAATGTAAAAAACCATACACCAGAAATATCATACACAAAGTTCCACTCAAACTGATTTTGATTTTCAACGACCCAGAAAAGGTGCATAGAGGGAATCCCAGGCCTCCTTAGATAGGACCCTTGAAGTAGTCCACGATATCATATTTTTTATTTGAGACGTTAGGGCAGCCAGTTCACCAAAGAGTCATCGGCCACGCCAACACCCGTGGGTTAAAAACATTTACAAGGCCTTAGATGTCACAGGCATGCCGACATGCCATGCCCGATAAATAACAAAAATGGCTTTTGAAATTCATTGGCCATAACATGATTACCACTGAGGAACATCCAACGGAATTTCACAACTCTGTAAGAAAGGCAGGTGTCAATGTAAAAAACAGAAGCGAAATCGCAGTGGCACCACAATGATATGAAGTGATATATATATTATGGGCGGTATGTAACAACGTTCAACCAATGTAATACGACCCACCAACCTTGGAGCAGAATAATAGAACGCATATAAATATATATCAAAACGGAAAGTAGTATACCATTACAGGAGAGAAGGGTGCTCTTCCTAATCTTAATTCAGCAAAAGGGTTTGAGGTCATCGATGCTATCAAGACATCCCTCGAGAGTTCTGCAACACCACTGTTTCTTGCGCAGATATTCTCGCTCTTGCTGCTCAGGATTTAGTCTACCTTGTAATATATTTTGGCAAGTGCAGATGGGGAGAAGAGATGGCACCACACTCTTCCACTTCGGTGCTCTCCAGGAACAATCCTTCGCCAACCGCTCTTCGAGTTCTTTTCTTCTAGGTTTTACCGTTGCCGAAACGTTCTCCTCGCTTCCTCCCGAGATCGATACGCCATCTGGCACCTTGAGCAGCAGATTATACCATTGTCAGGACAGCGGATTATATGAATCAAGATTATATGTCAGGGCAGCGCAGCGTTATATGCATCAGAATTATATGTCAGGGCAGTGCAACATTATATGCATGTGATTATGAATTAAAAAACCGGTCAGAGAAGAGCAGAGGGGACAATTATGCCCAGCCCAGGGAGCGCAGAGAGCCCAGAGAGAAAATATGGCAGAAAAACTGATACAAGGAGTTACAACTAATTTTAGGAACTTGGGACCTGTGCTTTGATACCATGTCAGACCAGGTAGTAACTCCACGAAAATCAATTCATATTATTCCTTCAAGTTGGTCTTTATTATATACATGAGGGACACTGTTCACTTCATCTCCCGATGACAGTTCATATTTCTTATTATTTATTTACATTAATTATATTTATTCACCCAATCCTGATGATTAGGTGTCAACAAGTTGTAACATGGCAGAAGGCACATGGTACAACAGCAAGCATGGTGCTGCAAGCACATGAGACATGCAGTATGACAACATGGTTCAACCATGGCACATGGGACAGCAGTGCAGCATTAGGTGCAGCAGTCATGAAGTCCAGCATTGTGATCATGGGTGCAGCATGGTGCAGCACGGTGAGGTGCAGCATGATGATGAGATGCAACACGATGATAGGTGAAGGAGTCACCTTGGAGAATCAATTGAAGCAGCATGTCTTCAACTGATCTCATCCTCTTAGAGATGATCTATGTTCTTATAAGTCAAAGTGTTGACTTTTGTTGTAAATGTACTATCTCTCTCTCTCTCTCTTTGCTAAACTATTGAAGAACATATAAAAAGAATTGATCAAGGGTTTCCCCACATTGGTGTTTGTCCCTGGCTAGCGCCACATCTTGTGTCCTCTCGTCTTGGCTTCTCTTCTGCGATTTATGTTTACATTCTATCTGCAGTTTACTTTAATGCTGATGTGATTGCTAGTCTAGAAAAGATATTGAGCTAACTGTGAAAATTGAAATAAATTGTTCTAAGCATCGAACATACCTAAAATTAACACTTATAATATCTAAAAAATTATTGTATAGCTCATCATAATAACACTTTTAGGAGTTGTGCTCCGCACCCATATTTGTTGTACATTATGTGCATGCAAGTTTACCATGGATCACTGTGATTTATCTTCATCACATTTTATGTTGTCGTGCTACTCAAATAAAAATAAACAAATAAAAGAAAGGCTTCTACATTAATAACTACATAGTGAATAAGTACCTTCTTACAAAATATTCCTTAAAGAAAAAAGGCCAAATTTTGCCAGCACTAACATCTCTTTACATAGTAAAACCTCCATTCTAGCTGTCAAATATTAAATATATATTAAGAAAAAGAAATTCTGGGTCAAAAGAAAAGTTCAAATTGTAGAAGAGACAATTTTTGACAAAGAACGGCATAAGGAAATTATGCAGAAATGAACCCCGAGAGGAGGTGATTATATGAATGTAATTTGGTTAAATTGTCTTTGAAAGTGTCCTGGCAGCAGACTTAGGCATTCTCATCATCAAGTATGTTGAGTTTGCTATAACGCAGATTGCATGTGGCCAAAATAACTATCATATCTACCAAGCATCCATAATAAGTTAAATAGCAAGAGGAAGACTACACCCTATCGATAAAAGATGCCAGAGAAAAATGGAATCTGGACCAAAATTTAATTACAGGTAAGATTCCTTGAAATGAATATCAGAAATAAAAGAAACCTACCTCATTTTCATCCATCAAGAGATTGGCCGCTTTAAGGTCTCGGTGAATAATATTATTTTGGTGCAAGTAGTCCATGCCTTTAGATACATCAATTCCAACCTTAAGAAGAGCTGGCAGCTTGAAAACGCCTTTCTGCTTGTGCAGATAATCATAGACACTACCACCAGACATAAACTCTGAAGGCAAGACATCACATTCAATCCGCTAACACTTCAATTCACATCCCACAAACTGTTAAAATGTGAATGCAAAACTCTTTGACTGTATTTGCTCTTTGAGAACCAGAAATATACAGATAAATAAACATATAACCTTGAATTTTAAAAATTGGGAGATTTCTAATTTCACTAATTGCATATATACCTGTTATAATGCACAAATTCGGTGGCCTTGTGCAAGCACCAATAAACTGAACCACATTCTTATGCCGAACTTTCCTGTAATTAAATGTTCACAAACCATACATGTCACTGTACAAAAACTCAGTATACTAATCTGATGTCTAATTCCCAAATTATTATCTTTAAAAAAGAAAATTCATATGAACATAGTAAAAGAGAGACTTCATATGAAGTAAGACAAAGACTAAGCAATATGCCTTGTCCTTGATCAATCATGAAAAGGGATTGGAAGACCTCTCTAAACTTTAATGATAAGGGGAAGAAATATATGTTCTATGGAGTCATTGGTCATCAAATATGAAATAGAGGTTAAAGATCACGAGTGAGCTCGAGTTAGATCTGCTGCACAACAATTGCAACAAGGTATCAAATGTCAGGTGCCAAGTACAGTATTGGGAATTTAATCTGAGAAAATCTGTCCAATGGCATACATGCAATGCCTGCTTATAAGCTATCAAGTTTTGTAAGGCCGTGGACTAGGTATAATGATGTCATATTTGAGAACAACTTTAAAGATCTCCACTCTATAGAGATAAGTGACACAGTTTAGATCAGGTCATTTTCAATGATGAGAATGCTTCAAAAATTTTGCTTTGAGAGACATACACAATTTTCTGCTCTACCAATGATATTCTAGGCTTATGCATCAGCCCAATTATTCTAAATTATTACCACTTTCTCTATGAGCACACAATTCCCCAGGCACTATGCAGGCTGAGTTTAATCATAATGTATATCATCAACATTTTTCAGGCTGCCTTTGTAAATACATTAGATTCATTCTAATGGGCTTACTATGACTATGGTGTAAATTCATTTATATCCAATTGGGATCAATAATTTAGAGCATCCAAGGAGATTTTCCTAGAGGACAATCATAGCCTCTTCAACTTCCCCCATCCAAAGAGCGTAATCCAGGGTTTTAAGGGGCATGCCAATATAGTTTTCAGTGTGATAGCTAAGTTGTAGAAAACACCCACCCAAGCTGTGTACCAGTCCTGAAACACATGGAAACCAGTACGAAAAGGCCTGGAAACACCCCTGGGGCCTGGTCGTACTGTATGACATTTCCCAATTTGAAAAGGTCACATGGTAAGGCCAGCAGCGTTTCTAGGCCGTTTTGGCGAAAACAGCAAAGGTGTTTGCGATTGGTTGGCCTTATGGGTCTGTTCAAGCATCCATGAAGGACATGGGACCCTTGGATAGAAACACATTTAATTAATGACTAATGAATGCATCTAATCATTCTACAAAATTGATTTACTGATTTTTACAATCATTGAAAAAAATTAGAATTCTCTAGACACCCTGTTAATTTCTAACCCTAGCAACCTGATCAGTGATTAATTACTTACTAGCATATCAGATCTACTGAATAAAAAACATGGCTGAGATTTTAACATATAGACAAAATATAACAATAGAAGCAAACTAAAAACATAAATCTCAATCACATGCACATATAATTTCTTCCCTTCAGAATATATTGTTTCATTAATTAAGTCTACAGCATATAAGAGCTCCCTTCCTGGGACAGGGATAATGGCCCTCTAGGGAAAAATACCAATACAACAACTTAGAATTGATTCAATTAATCAAACCCTTGATCTGTCCTTCGATCTAATGGCTGATCTGAATCCTTCCCTTCCTGCCCCTTGCACTCTTCCTCGAACCCTGCACACTTTGATGAAAGTCCTCCATCCAACCACTAAGATCACACTCTCACTATGTCTTGTGCCCAAGATGTGTGTCTCCTCCCTTAGTCTAGCCTTCCCTTGATGAGTTTGAGTTATTCACTGAATCCACGACCCTGATCTCCAAAGTAATTGACAGTTGAGATTAGATCTCAACATCAGTTGAGATCAACAATTGAAATTCATGTAATTTACTAATGCAAATAACCTTTGCATTTCATAAGTGAGTTAAGTACCTGCCAGAGCTACTCTCATTAAGAGTCCCTCTTAGCAAGGAAGGTACTTCCTGCAGAGCCAAGTGGAATTGGTTGTCCCTCCAATCCTAGCACAATGTCCCATGCATCATCTTTCATCATGGCTTTCCTCAAAACATCCTGGCCTGCTACCTCTTCAATGACGCTACTCATCGATGCCATATAGTTTGGAAACTTCTTCGAAGGCCTACACTCCCTGAATGTTCTCCTAGGAACCTCTACATGCTCCTGAACATCCCTCAATGTCAGCTCAAACCATATGGATCTCCAAAAAGAACTAGGAGGAGTTACTCACATTTCCCCACCTAAACATTGACTCCCTAAACTAGAAGCCTTTTGCGTGCTTCTCTACCTTCAAAGCCTCCAACTCCTTGTCCTTTGTCACTACTAGTGGCAACTAACGAAACTTCCTAGATGCCAAGTTCTCCTCAAACTAAACATCCCTGCTCACAATTTTCTTCCTCCGTGCTAGTATGAAGATCCTATATGCTTTTGAAGCCTCACTATACTCTAAAAATATCCCCTTCTATCCTGAAGGCTCCAACATCATCCACTTCCCCATAGGAACATGCATGTAAATTGGACAACCAAAGATCCTCAAGTGTCCTATCTTTGGCTTTCACCCCTGTGAATGCCTCCTCAGGAGCCTTGACCCCCAACATCTTCTGAGGACTCGTACTCTACACATTATTGTAGTGTTATGCCTCTTCCGAAAGAAACACAGGAAACTCCTAGTACTATAGCATAGCCTTGGAAAATTGATGATGGACTGATAGTTTCTCTCCACACCCCCATTTTGCTGAGAGTTGTACGACACTGTCATTTCCCTCTTAATCCCTACCTCCTTGCAAGAATACTTCTAGTCATTGGAGGTGTACTCTCCCCCATTATCTAACTTCAAGACCTTGATCTTCTTGCTTGTTTCGTTCTCCACCCGAGCCTTGAAATCTTGGAACCAACTAAAGAACTCATCCTTGGTCTTCATGAAAAAATCCAAGTTTTCCTGCAACAATAATCAATAAACGTGACATAGTATTCGGTTGCTTGCACTAATGCCACTGACATTGGCCCACACAGATCTAAGTGAACGAGATTCAATATTCACTTGCACCTACTCTTGCTACTAGGAAAAGCAATCGTGGCAATCTTTACAAGTTCACACCCTTTGCAAATGCCTTGTTCCTGAATGCAGAAATTTGGGAGACTAGTGACAATCTCCCTTAGGATCGGCAACGCCCTGTAATGCAAGAGTCCCATCCTCCTATGCCATACCTCAAATAGGTTGTCATTGTCATGTTCCAATAGATTGTTACCCACCAAAACTGGGTAACTCCATAGCAAAAAATTCTTCTCCTATCTTGGCCAGCCAGCCAGCAGCCCTACACATTACTTAGTTATGATGATATGCCACATTCCTCTGCCATTTGCATTGCTCATACACCTCTCACCATCTGATATTCCTATTGAAGGAAGGTCGGTCGTCACTCGACAAGTACTTTAACCATTTTGTAATCAAGCACTTTTACTTAATGCTTCGAGCATTCTAACATGGATAAAAGAGTGATTTGGGTGATTGAGCAATCTTGATTGTAAAATTGTTCTCTCATCTTACCAAGGGGTAGTCTTTTACCCTAGTCCGGTGGGACTCTAAGGCCTTAGTGTTACATGAGGGGCACTACTTAAGAAACTTGGATTGTAGTGTGTCCATAACCATTCCATACTTACCACTCTTCACTACTCCCTTGATTTCACATCCATGCTTCAGGTTTGTTGTCATTGGTTCATTGGGATTTGGCACCCTCATATCTGCATCCTTGAGTCAGGAATGAAAAACTTTCCCTAGAGGTTGATGCAACTAAAAGAAAGGTAAAAGCATGAGATGGCCACAATAATAGAAAAAGAAAAGTCAAAATACAAAAGATGGTTGAGACAATAATTAGCGCGTGGGAAAAAGTTTGGCATGGTCTCTACCCCCCTCATCAACCATCACCCGTCCCTGATCACTAGATACTTCATCACATAATAATGTAACCCTTGCATGTCCCAACCCTAATGAGTGAGAAACTAACTCATTCTCAAGGCATAAATATATGCTATGTCATTAAAAGCAAGCTTGGACACTTATGTTGTGCTCCTTATTAAAGCATTAACAAAAAGAAGTAAAAGGTGCACTAGAGGGGTGGAAAAAGCAGGCTGAGGAAAGGTGTAACTCATGCCTCCATGATTTCTACCTCCATACATTTACACACTCAAGATTATGGACCTCTATCAGCGAGTCCCATGTCCATGGCACCAAGCAACGAAACCTTTTCCTTTTGTTTCCACTACTATCATAAACACCTAATGATTAAAGAGTTGACCTTGCGCATGTCACCCCCTTCAAGGGTTTCAAGCACCTAATAGGGTTGACCATCTAGCCACCCCTAACAAGGTAGAGAACACTTTTACGAGACTTGGTCTAATTAGATATTTCTAGGTGATCTCAGTTTGAAGTCTTATTATGCCCTTAACAACTAAGCATGGTCTGCTATGACGCATCTATAATCATTGTCTCTAATGAATGGTTACCTTCACTTGAGTTTGAGGTGGTTTTTCCAGGTGGTCCTTCACAAATCAGTGAAGGCCTCAAGGACACACATTTCGTGCCTTCACTCCAGATGATGTCCAAGCAGTGGCACACATCTAGAGAGCAATGATGACCTTGCAAAAGCAGTGTTGCCCCTCCAAACCGAAGCATTGGGCACTTTGACGATTCCAGCAGCTGACTAACACCTCAAAGCACCCTCAGATGCTGAAATGTTGAGCTCACTTTGCTTCATGTGGGAGATTCTTGATGATGTACCCAGCGGACCCAGTGTGCCCCCAAGCTAGCCTTAACATTGTTTGATGGGCATGGCTTGATCCAGAGTCCAAATGATGATGATCATCCCCAAGATGATTTGGGGGGATTGTACTGCCCCATGGAGCCCCAACGCTTGAGAGAGATTGCACCATGTTGCCTTGATGGCCCCAGTGGAGATGACACAGGACACTCAAAGTTGGCTCTCGACATCTGGAGACATTTTGAGGTTTGAATTGAGGGATTACCCTAATCACTTAGTTGAATATGATGGTTGGAGATGCATCTTTCCCACTCCATGCATTTTTGGAGCTTTATTAGCCCAAAATGGGAATGGCATCATACTTGAGAGGAGTTTTGACCCACACATGTGGGCTTTTAGTGGGCTTATTTTATTGTATTGAGCTATTGGATTGGCTTGTAACCCATTTTCTTTATGTACACTCAAAATTGAACTTGACATAAGGCTTCTAGGTAGATTAATGAGAATGATTGACCTCAAATAAATATAGGATCACTGCATTCTCATTTCTCATCATCACTCGTGTATTTTGGCCTCCTTTAAGAACTTGACTTAGCCTTATGTAACTCGCCACTTGGGGAGATGTGATCTTTTTGGAGCTATTGCTATTGGAGATTGATTTTTTGTCTTGGAGATGTCTTTTTGGGATTGAAAGAAGGCTATTTCATGGAAGAATTGTATTTTTAATTGCAAACTTTTATTGATTTTCATGTGATTAATTAATGCTAGGGTTTTTTCTTGTTCCATGTCTAATTGCATATTATTTATGGAAGGAATTGGTTAATTATTACATGTTAAATTTATCTTCCTTGAAAAACATAAGGGGCCTCCTAGAGAGCTTTCCCTATTTAATTTCTTCCCTCACAAAAAAGATAGCTATGGTTTTGTTAAGGGAAAACTAGGGAATCCTTGTGTTGGACAAAAATTACAAAAACTTCAAGACTTTCTCTTTTTCTTATTTTCTAAGTCCTTCAAGGCAAAACTCTAGGGTTATTTTGTAAGGCCTAGTTCAATTAGGGCTTTCTTGGACAGACTTTAAGTTTAGAGCACAATAAACCTAGATTTTATCTTATTGATCCTTTTCAGTCAAAATATAGCATTTTGCTTGGTTAAATATGTCCGAGAAGGGTTGACATCATCCTCCCTAAGTAATTAGTGCCCTACAAAAACCCTAACCCTAGCTATGGCTTAGTTTGATTACATCATTTGCAAACCCCTTCATTGGTGCTTATTCACCTAGATATTCCTTTATTAATCTATATCTTGAAACCCTAGGTCACCCTTGCCTCTTTTAGGGCTTGGTATATGATATGTTGCTCCTATACAAAAAAAATTGTGCCTTTATCCATTAAAGAGTATCTTTACCTAGTCTACATTTACATCACCTTGAGCTACATAACATAGAATAACTTTTAGGTGATCACTGGGAAGCCTCCCTTGTGGTGCAATTCCACTTAAGTGCGAGAGGAAGATTTCTGAGATGGCAGTGGCAATCTCCCTCATTGTTGCAACAAGGTCTATCCCTTGCCTTGTGAGGCCTCTCACAAGTCCTACTAGATTTTGAGGCAACACCCATCATCTTGTATAAGTTGTTCCCTCTAACCCAATGGCCACTACTATGTTTGGACTAGACTCTTCTGGACGAATAATCACCTACCCATTCTTAAACATGACCACATATCCTTTGTCCTCAATCACTAATACTAAGAGCAAGTTCTTGAGTCTTCATACAAACAGCACGTCCTTCGCTTCAAACATCCCTCCTAAGTCTAACTCAAACTTAATGGTTCCAACACCCATCAGTACATACCTGGAGTCATTACCAAGCTCCAAATGTGAATCTAAGCCTTTCACTATTAGACTGCTAAATAACTCCTGTGCTTTTGTCATATGGTGTGATGCACCATTATTCAAGTATGAAGCACTCCTACTTATGGTGTTGGTAGATAAGCAAGAGACAAATGAGAAGTCCTCGAACTTCATTGCAAACTCATCAAGCTAAACCTTTGTTCATGTCATTGTTTGTTGCAACTTCTCCTTCCCCATTTTACTCTCTAGACAATGGGATGCATAGTGCCCATTCCTATTGAAAACGAAGCACTTGAGCTTACTCCAGTCCTTATTCTTCTTTGCTTGAGAGGTCACCCCCTCACTATTACCCTTGGAACCCTTCCCTTTGTCCTTATTAGCCATACTGACTAAGGCCAACTTCTCTTCTTCATATCCTCACAGGTTGTCCTTAGACTCCTCCCGAATCTCTTCTTGGATACAATTAGGGAGTTCCCCTAAGCATAGATTCCCTTGACAAATGGTTTCATGACTTTGGAAAACCATTCAATGCCACATTTACAAGCTTTACATCGTCCACTTTCTCCCCAACAGTTGCAAGTTGATCATGTGTCCAGACAATCCACACAAATTAATTGGTAATGTTATCGGACCTTAACATCTAGATGGACTTGAACTTGTTCCTCAAGATCATCTTATTGTTCATGTTGTCACTCTACAATAGGCCCACTAGTGCTAGTGTTTGTAGCTCAGACAAGTATTTCCATCAGGGTGTCTACTAATGGAAATCATCATTAAAAGTATCCTATGCTTTTTTAGAAGTTCACTTTATTGATTAATTAATAAAGTGAACATTTTTTATCAAAGTGACTAAAGTGAGTCACTTAATAATTTAATTAAAAGAGAGCCATTGATCTGATGGTTTGATCTCAACTACTGAATATTAGGTTTTTGGCTCATGTCAAAATTATAAAAAAAAAAGAGGCCAAAGGACAAAGACACACAGAGCATGTATTTCACAAGTCACATGAGTGAAGGAGAAAATCAGAGATTTGATTTTCAACCATTAGCGAGGATTTCAATAGTAGTTCAGCAGGGAGAAGGAAGCCAATTTTCAACAACCATAGGCATCCAAACAGCAACAAGGAAAAGAGTAGCCATACAGCCCAGCACAACATGTTGTACATCCGTCTATACAATGTCCATACCATCGTACAGATTGCAGGGAAAGCTACCTCGATTTCCATGCATAAAGTAATTTTCAAGTTTTTTGTTCGTTTGATTAATTTCTCAAAACTAATCTAGAAGGGCAGAAATACTTATGCAATGTGTGTGATTTCTTTTCTCATTTTCTGCTGCATGCAAAAGTTTACAATTTGAGCAAGTAACTAAATCTGATTTGTTTGCTTAGATGGTTTTAGAATATTTTAACATGGTATCAGAGCAATTGCTCTGACAGAAAAGTAGATCTATTGTTTTCCAGGTTACTTTAGCAAGCTTGAGAGACAGATCTCAGGACAACCATGTTGATAACAAGTGTGAAAATTGAGGATCGACTTGATGGGGTTTTGAATTTCTTGCCATGGAAGACAAGAATCTCAATGATCTTGAAGGAGCAAGACTTGTGGGAAGTCATGTCCAACCCTCATCCAACTCCATCGCAAACTTCAAGGAGCACACAAACACCAAAGGGTGATCCTTGAAGCTATTAAGCATCATCTGATTCTACATGTTGTAGAAAATACTGGATCTAATGAGATGTTTGATGCCCTAGTATTTCCTTTTCAAAGTGATAACATGAGTTAGAAAATGATTCTCAAAAATAAGCTCAATGAGTGCAGAATAAACCCCTCTGACAACATGACTAACTACCTTATGAGGATCACACAGATTTGTGACCAGCTTGCAGCTATTGGAGAAGTTGTATTGGATGCAAAGCTAATAAATGTTGCTCTAAATGGGTTCACCGAGGCTTGGGAACCATTCATCATGGGAATATGTGCCCAAGAACATCTTCCCAATTGGGAGAGACTTTGGCATGACCACATCTAAAAGGAGACTTGTAAAGAGTCCAAGACGAGCAAGCAGGGAGGAGGAGCAACAGATGAAAACTTGGCCCTGATTAGCAAGACAAAGAAGACCAAACGGAAAGTTTCCATCAAGAAGGGTGATAGACAAGCAAAGGGACGACAATCTGAGCAGAAGAGAGATATGAACAAGGTCAAATGTTATATCTACCATAAGAATGGCCATTTTGCTTCTTAGTTTCCACAAAGGAAGAAGGGCAAGGAGAATGTTAGTTTTTGGTAGCATCAGAAGTGCTCTAGCCTTGAAAATTGGTGGAGTGGCTAAGGCACATAAGTTCTAAAGAACCCAAAAACTGTTTGGTGAAATTGCACCCGGATTGTATTTTATTAAAATAATTAATATTTTTAATGGAGTTCCTAAGTCTAAACTTAGGGAAATTAGAATATTAATGAGTATTAATCAAAATATGGGTGAGAATGATCTAGAAGGTGGATCAAGTCATGTTTTAATCTTAGTCGTTGATTAGAGACTTAATCTCAATCGTTGAAGACTCAACAGGAAAAGTATAAAATGGAGGCTTGGGGTTCATTTGGAAACACACAAGTAGAGAACGAATTGATAAAGAATTTGATTCCTAGGGTAAGGTTTGCTAAGGATTTCGAATTAACTGATCATTTTGCAGCAGAGGGGCAGTGAGAATTCGGGAGAACGACTTTCCAGAGAATACAGACACAGAAGCGGAGAGAGTCGACAAAGCAGAAATGTTGTCTATCGCACAAAAGTCGAAACTGCCAGGAACAGTTGCAATTGCCGAGAACTACCGGAACAGTCAAGAAAGCTGACGCAGAGAGGCAGAAGTTGGAACTATCGGGAACAACTGGAACTGTCGGGAACTATCGGAACACGCGGGAACGCTGACGGAGAGGGCAGAAGTCGGAACTACCAAGAACAACCGGAACTGTTGGGAACTGTCGAACAACCAGGAAAGTTGATGCAGAGGGCAGAAGAGGTGATGCAGAAATAGCCGGGATTAGCCAATCTTGTGCCGAATCAGCAGGAATTTTGTCAAGTGAAGTGAGGTAAAACTCACTCAGATTTTCTGCCAGTATTTTCTCTATAAAGGATTGCTAGATGAGCATCCCAGATTTGCATTCAGATATTTCTCTTGCATAATAATAAAACCCTCAGAGTTGCTGCACCAGTTTTCCCGCATTGGGTTTCTTCCGGGGACTATTGTGTCCAAAAATAAGTGTATTCTATGTATCTTGTTCTTTGCTCTGTTTTTTGTTTCAAGAGATCAAATATTTAATTAGTGTAGCTTGCAAAAGCAATTTGCTTCAGTATTCAGAAGAATAACTTGATGAATGTAGTTTAAAAATCAGGTAGGTGCAGTAGATTCAGATTTGTTGCAGTAGGGGTTCCTTCGAGTCTAGGAATTTTCACGAGGAAGTCGCAGACAATTGCAGAGACACACTTGAGCGAGCTCGCTTCCAAGTTAGAGAGTGACTTTACACTCGTGTCCTGCCTTTCTACCAGCACCATTGCTAGAAGCGCTTCGTACTAGGATAGTGGTGCCTCCCACCACATGACAGAGGTTAGAGAGTTATTTGGTAGTTTTGCAGAGGACGACTTATGGATCCACATTGAGCTTGGTGATGATGCACAGTATGCAATGAGGCGATAAGGGGCAATTCAGTTCTAGCTTAAGACAATAGGGTCCTTTGATGCACAAGAGGGTACTTCGAACTTCTTGCCCTAGAAGGAAAGAATCTCAATGATCCTGAAGGAGCAAAACTTGTAGGAAATCATGTCCAACCCTCCTCCAACTACAACGCAGACCTCAAGGAGCACGCAGACACCATCGATAGTAGACCTTGCACTATAGGCGTTGTGGGATAAGGACATAAAGGCAGAAAGGGTGATCCTTGAAGCTATTACTGATTATTTGATTCTGCATGTTATAGAAAAGACCAGATCTAAGGAGATGTTTGATAACCTAGTATTGCTTTTTCAAAGTAATAACATGAGTCAAAAAATGACTAAAAAATAAGCTCAAAGAGTGCAAAATGAACCCCTTCAATAATGTGACCAACTATGGATCACCCAGATCTGTGACCAGCTTGCAACTATTGGAGAAGCTATATTAGAAGCAGAGCTAGTAAATGCTGCTCTAAATGGGTTCACCAAGGCTTGGAATTCATTCATCGTGGAAATATGTGCCCAAGAACATCTTCGCAAATGGGGGATACTTTAGGGTGATTACATCCAAGAGGAGACTCGTAAAGAGTCCGGGATTAGCAAGCAAGGAGGATGAGCAGCAAATGAAAACTTGGCCCTGGTCAACAAGATGAAGACGATCAAAGGGAAAGTTTCCACAAAGGAGGGTGACATTCAGGGAAAGGGACAACAATTCGGGTAGAAGAGAGATATGAACAAAGATCAAATGTTATGTTTACCATAAGAATGGTCATTTTTCTTCTCAGTGTCCACCAAGTAAGAAGGGCAAGGGAAAGTTGCAAAAAGTTGCAGTGACAGCAGAGACATAGTTGAGCGAGATTGCTTCCACGATAGAGATTGACTTTTCACTCGTGTCTTACCTTTCTACCAACACCATTGCTAGACGAGCCTGGTACTTGCACAATGGCACATCTTGCCACATGATAGAGGCTAGAGAGTTATTCAGTAGGTTTGCAGAGGACGACTTAGGGATCCATATTGAGGTTGGCGATAATGCCAAGTATGCAGTGAGGGGATAGGGGGCAATTGAGTTCTAGCTAGAGTCAAGACTCAAGAGGGTACTTTGATGCACAAGAGGTACTCTCTATATACATGGCCTAAAGAAGAACCTCTTGTCCATCTCATTCATGGAGGACAAAGGTTATGATGTTAACTCCCGAAGGGGAAAGTGTTCATCTGCCCAGAGGGAGCCAATCCAGAGATTGCAGTGAGGATTGGAGTCAGAGAGGGGAACCTATATAGACTTCAGGGTCAGCCTGCTCAGGCACTAGTGCACACCAGTGAGAGCATGTGCGAGCTTTGGCACAAGAGGATGGGACATCTCCATCACAAAGCTCTACCATTACTGAGACGGATGGTCATTGGGCTTCCAGACTTCAGCAGCAGGGGGTGTGCAAAGGGTGTGCACTTGGCAAGAATGTCAAGGCATCTTTCCCTAGTAGCGAGACTCAATCCAAAGGCATTTTGGATCTGATCCATTCTGATTTAGCAGGGCCTATGTCAATATCTTCAGTAAAGGGTGCATCTTACTATGTGACCTTCATTGATGACTTCTCCAAGAAGACCTAGATCTACTTCATGAAGACCAAGGGTGAGGTCTTCAGTCATTTAAAGCTGTCAAAAATCAGGAGGAGAACATGACAGGAAGGATAGATAATGGGGGTGAATACACCTCTAATGAGTTCATTGATTTCTGCAAGGATGCAGGGATCAAGAGGAAGGCAATGGCCTACAAACCCATGGCAAAATGGAGTTGCAAAGAGGAATAATTGGTCTATATTGAGTGCAATGAAGGCCATAATCCATGATCATAGTTTGTTGATGTTTTTGTGGGCCAAGGCATGTAACATAGTTGTGTATTTGCAGAACAAGAGCCCACAACAAATTTTAGAGGATAAGACACCGGCGACCGGACTAAGCATTCACGGGAAATAAGCCTAAGATAGGACATCTCAGGATGTTTGGTTGTCTAGTCTACCTCCACATACTTCTGGAAAAGAGGACAAAGTTACAGCCGAGAGGGGCCATCGTCATGGGATACAATGAGGATTTGAAGGCTTATAGAGTCTTCATGACAACTCAGAGGAAGACAATGTTGAGCCGAGATGTCAAGTTCGAGGAGAACTTGGCATCTATGAAATCTTAGGACCTACCAACAGTTGTAGAGGAGCCTTAGAAGGGAACCAAAGGAGGAGTCGGAGGAGCCGAGAGCAGAGACTTCCAGTAGTAAAGATAGCCAGCCTTTAGGGCAAGAGGAGCGGTTAGCTCCTTCGACATCAATAACGAGGCCTGGGTGACAGAGCAAGGTTTGCGGGATGCTCAAGAGCATCTCGAGCCTCCCAGGACCACTTTTAGGAAGAACAAACCTCTGCAGAAGTTTCTGACATACATGACTTTGATGACCAACAACATAGACTCTCGCATCCCCCCATCCCAGAGTCTTGGTGGAACATAAGTTTAAGATAAGTGAAATTAGGTATTAGGTGTATTTTTTTTTCTTAAAATTAAGTTTAAATTCAAAATATGCATTGCAAAAATGTTGGGTACAACGCGACCAAGTATGTATGGACTTGACCGAGTCATCCCAGTTTGGTACTAAACTCACTTAGTCGATGTATGACTCAGTTAATTTGATACCAAACCAATTGTCGCAGCATTTAGATGGTCGACTCAAAACATGTTGGGGTCTACTCAAGTTTGAGCGCAAGTTAACTGAATTTTAAAACCTTGATATCAACCAAGCACCTATAATCGGATATGGCCATCATACGTTAATGCCACAAATTGTAGATCTTACCAGAGAATCCTCAGAAATCACCAGCTGAATCAATACCTGACCCTGAGAAGATTGTCAAGTCGAAGAAAACATCACAGAAAGGAGCATCAGGATCAGGTAAGCCCAAGAAATCTTATTTGTCTCTGCATGAGGAGTTTTTAGTTGAAAATACACAATTTGAAGACTTAGAGCCTAGTGCTGCTAGTGAACAAACACCTGTAGAGATTAATAGAGCTCCTTATCAATCTAGTTCCCCTTTGAATCTCAGTCCAAAGAAAGTTTCCCATACAGTCCAGAACATCCCTTTGTCTCTGTCATCCATTTCATTGTTTCATACTGCTCAATCTGCCAGTGTTCTTCCACATACCCCAGTCATGGCAGGCCAGCAAGCACCCACGAAGATAGAAAGAATTGTAGCTGCTAGATATGGACCTTTGGTCTTGCTTGTTCCTTTGAATCCCATGCCTGATGGAGAATATCAGAAATATATGCCCAAGTTCACTGGCACAGAGGGAGTAACAGCAGAAGAACACCTTGAAGCTTTTTATAGTTATGTTGATAACTTAGATATAAGTGAAAATGATGTGTGGATGAAAGTTTTTGTACAGAGCCTTGATGGTGAGGCTAGGAAGTAGTTCAGAGAATTACCCCAGAGATCCATAACAGATATTGAAGCCTTAGATGATGCATTTTTGAAGCACAGGGGAGCTAAAAAAGACTTGTTGTATTACCATACTGAGTTTGGTAACCTGAAGAGGGAAAATGGGGAATCATTGCCTGATTTTAATAAAAGATTCAATCGTATGTATAGTAAGATACCAGCTGAGGTAAAGCCTACCCCCACCTCTGCCAAACTCACTTATGCCAATGCTTTTGACTCTGATTTCTGCCTATTGTTGAGAGAAAGGAGATGTGCTACTTTGGTAGACATGCAGGATGCAGCCCTAGAAGTAGAGTCTAATATCATGGCTGCAGAAAAGCTCAAAAGTCAAGTTGACAGAAGGAGGCAAAGAGGTCAGGCTTCTACTTCCTCTGCATCATCTTCAGAACCTAAATTAGATAAAATGACTAAGATGATAGAGTCATTGGCTGCTGAAATATCTAAGCTGAAGGTTGAGCAGAATTCAAGAAAGACAAGGCAGCAGAACACATTTGCTCCAAGAAATCCAAATCCATTCAGAAGAGCAAATGAGCAGTTACAAATAATTCAGAGGGGTGAAGAATCAAAAGAAGAATAGAAAGTTAAAGCTCCTTTCCAAAATGTAGTCATGGAGGAGGAACAGTTTGAAGATGAGGATGAAATTCACTGCATGGAAGATAAAGGCAGTGTTGCGTTTTTGACATTGGTTGCGTATGAAGAATCATTACTGCAAGAACAAGACAGCCAAGAATGGGACAGAGAAGCTGTTTTGCAGACTGGTGAACAGCAAAGATATAATCTGAGATCAAATGCAAAAAATGTCAAGGAGAATACTACCCAAAGAGCTGCTGTCCAAACAGAGTCACAGAATATCAGACAGAGAAGGCCAGCAGCTGACCCAGTCATCCTCAAAGCTCCAGTTCAAGAGGTAAGAGGTTCTGATAAGTTGCCTTCCTCTTTCAGCTTTGAGTCAGAAGTTCAGAAATTGAAAATATTTGTGCCCCTGATAGAGTTGGTGAAGAGTGAAGTATTTAGAAAGCCTATCCTTGAAGCTCTTGAGCTGGAAACCACACAAACCTCCACTGACTCTGTCAATTTGCAAGATGATAAGCCTGTTGTTGTGCTTAGCCCCATGATTGAACCTGCTGATAATAATTCTCCATCATTTTATGTCTCCTTGACCATTCATGACAAAATCCTCCACAACTGCCTGCTAGATACAGGGGCCAGCCACAATTTGATGCCTAAAGCTGTCATGGAAGAGTTAGGCCTTGATATCCCCAAACCCTATCATGATTTATTCTCTTTTGATTCAAGGAAAGTGAAATCCCTAGGATTAATCAAAGACCTGGCCATTACCTTAACTCAGCTGCCCATGAAGAGTATGATGATGGATATTGTGGTAGCAGATGTCCCTCCTAAGTTTGGCATGTTGTTGTCCAGAGGATGGATTAAGAGACTAGGTGGGACATTACAGAATGATCTATCTTATGCCACTGTCCCAATTTTTGGAGGAGAAAGCAGGAGATTGTACAGAGAAGCACAGTTGGCATACATCATCAGTGATGAGAAGAATCCTACCAATCATCCTATTTATGTTGTGGACAATAATTTTGGAGCATGTATCCTCCAAATGGAAGAATCCCAGAAGGCCTCAATGCAGCTCAGGAAACCAACAAATCAGGCCATGGAAGAGAAAGGAAGTCAAGTTTGGGAGATGTTCTTTGATGGAGCATGTTCCAGGGAGACTGCAGGAGCAGGGGTGGTGTTGATATCTCCACAACAAAAAAGTACACAGTTGTCTTTTAATCTGGCTTTTCAAGTCACAAACAATATAGCAAAGTATGAGGCGTTGCTATTGGGCCTTAATGCAGCAAAAGATAGAGGAATCAAGAACATAAAGGTGTTTGGAGATGCTGATCTGATCATTCAGCGAGTAAATAAAACATTTCAAGCAAAGCACCCAAGGCTGAAAGCATACAGAGATGAGGTATGGACACTCAAAGATTCTTTTGATTATTTCTGTATTTCATATATCCCTAGAGCCAAAAATCAGCTTGTTGATTCCCTTGTTGTGTCTACTAGTCTATTTATCCCTCCAATGCCTCCCAGACTGGTGTATGAAGTATAAATGAAATATAGACCATCCTTGCCTGATAATGTCTAGCATTGAAAAGTTTTGATGATGATGATGAGATAAATAGGTTTCTACAAGTCATTGATGAGTTTTCTAAAATGAAAATTGACCAAGATAATGAAGCCTTGGAAGAGAGCCCCCAAGTTCAGCTTAGAAATAAAATTGGTAAAGATAGCATTGTCCAGCTTCCCAGCAATCATATTCCTAAGGGTTTAATTCCTCTAGAAAGACTGTTTGACCATAATGATGTGCCTTACAAGGCTGCCCAAAAAGAAGACAAATCTACAGTCTGTAACATGATATAGCGAGTCCAGGTCAGCCTAGATACATAAATTTGTCCACCCATCTGTCTGCTGACCAAAGTTCTAAATATTGCAATTTAATGAAGCAATTTGCTGATGTGTTTGCCTAGGAGTATAGTGACCTGAAAACCTATGATAAAAAGATTATTCAGCATAAAATCCCTCTAGAGAAAGACACTATTCCTTTCAAACAGAAGCTGAGACCAATAAATCCGATGCTTCTTCCTCTGATTGAAAAAGAAATTAAAAAGTTACTCGCTGCCAAAATCATAGTCACTCTCAGTTATTCTAAATGGGTAGCCAATTTGGTGGTAGTGAGGAAGAAAAGTGGAGAAATCCGACTACGTGTTGATTTCAGAAATTTAAACAAATGCTCCAAGAAAGATAACTACCCTCTACCCAAGATGGAGCATTTACTACAGAAGGTCTCAGGAGCCAAAGTGATGTCCTCTTTGGACGGATTTTCAAGGTTTAATCAGATTGTTGTGCATCCAGATGACCAAGAGAAGACTGCATTTACCACTCCTTGGGGCACTTTTATGTATGCCAAGATGCCTTTTGGATTGATGAATGCTGGAGCAACCTTTCAGAGAGCTATGGATATAGCATTTGTAGGAGAGAAGGATAAATTTGTCCTTATCTACCTTGATGACATAACAGTATACTCCAGCAGCCATCAAAATCATTTGCAGCATTTGAAAAAAGTGTTTCTAAAGTGCAGGAGGTTTGGAATTTCAGTCAATCCTAAAAAATCACAATTTGCTTTAGAAGAAGGCAAGCTATTAGGACATGTTGTTTCTGCTGCAGGTGTTCAAATTGACCCAGAAAGAGTAAAAGCAATACAGACTTTGTCTGTCCCGAGATCAAAGAAAGATATTCAGTCCTTTCTGGGCAAAATTAATTTTGTCAGGAGGTTTATACCAAATTTTGCAGAACTGGTAAAGCATGTTACCTCCATGTTGAAGAAAGGATCAGAGGTCAGATGGACTGATGCAGCAAGAGGATCTTTTGAGTCCATTAAAAAAGCTATTATGGAGGCTCCCACTTTAATAAGCCCAGATTACAGCAAGGAGTTCCATATATTTTCATTTGCCTCTAAAGACACCATTGCAGTAGTTCTATTGCAAGCAGATGAAGAAGGCTTAGAGTATCCAGTGGCATTTTTCAGCAAAAACTTGAGTGATGCTGAGCTGAAGTATGACATTATTGAAAAACAAGCATATGCCCTTATCAAATCCTTGAAAGCTTTCAGAGTTTATATCTTGCATTCCAAGATAATTGCATATGTACCATCTGCTGCAATAAAAGATGTCTTAATACAACCTGATGTTGATGGAAGAAGGGCTAAATGGATTGCAAAGTTGATTGAATTTAATATAGAATTGAAGCCCACCAAGCTGGTCAAAGGTCAGGGTCTTGCCAGATTATTAGCCGAGGAAAATTGCAGATCATTGGATATTGATTTCCTATGCAAAACTACAGAAAATGGTCAAACAGAAGAAGGGGAAGCAGCTAAACCAAAAAAGAATCAGACACTAGCCGAGAATCTAGCTTCTTGTGATTGGTATTCTGCAATAATTAATTTTTTGCTGAAGTTAGAAATTCCTTCAGACCTTACTCAAAGTCAAGCCAGAACTATAAATCTTAGGGCAGCTAAATATTGCATTAATGAAAATCTGCTCTACTGGAGGGATCCATCTGGAGCAGTGTTGTGAAAAACGAGATTAAATCGCGCTTTTTTCCCCGCGCCGATTTAATCGCGCTTTTTACACGAAAAAAGCGGCTATTTTTTTTGCCACTTTTTTCCGAAAAAAGCGCACTTTTTCCGAAAAAAAGCGCGATTTTTCCCGAAAAAAGCTCAGGGTTGCCGAGACAGCACGATTTTATAAAAAAAAAAATTTGGTTTTTCATTTGGTCATTTGGGTTTTTTCATGCAATTTTTTTTGAAAGAAACAAATAATTTTTGAGTGGTGCAGCTTAATGATCAAGTCTAGGCCCTAGTATGGATATGCTATTCATGGTAATGTTAAATTCTTAAGTAAAAGTGACATTCTCCTTAATCTTCATTTTCATCCTTTTACTTAAATTTTTAACATTACCATGAAATGACTCAGGATGTTTGAGAGTGGTTCCAGCCTCATTGAATTTCATATGGAGAAAGTAGAATTTTAGATTTCATTTAAAATCCAGCAGACTTATCAGTTTTTCAGGATTTCAGGATTGGGAATTTGGGAGATTGTAATGTTTCTAGGTGACACCACCTGCTCGGGCTACCCCTGCCACCAGTAGAGGATGTGGTCTACCTCCTATAGCTCCTACTTCTAGTTCTTCAGCTTCTAGAGCACATCAAACTCCACTGCCATCTCCACCAGCACAGGCACTAGCATCTACATCTAGAGGGAAAGGGAAAGTTGTGGCATTTTCTCGCAAGAGGGGCAGAGGAAATCAATAGGATTAGACCCCATTTTATTGTATATGACATTATGACATGATGAGATACATTATCATATTTTTTGTTGATATTTTGAGGCTGAGTTGGGAATCAGGAGTCAGGACTTACTATTCAGGACATGATTCAATGTTATGTGTGATTTTAGCGCTAGAAATGATATTAAACATCTTATATATTAGTTTTTCTATCATATTTATGTGTCAATGTATTTATTTTATGTTGTAGATGGTTTAGATATTAAAGAAATTGAAAAAAAATGAAAAAAATGAATATTTTTGTACCAAACGATTTTTTCCCGCTTTTTTCCCGATTTTTCCGATTTTTTCCGATTCGTTCCCCGCGTCGATTTAATCCCGCTCGCGCTTTTCACAACATTGATCTGGAGTGCTTTTGAGGTGTCTAGACAAAGAATAGTCAATAGAAGTTATGCAGCAGTTTCATTCCAGCATGTGTGGAGGGGACCATTATTGGAAAACCACTGCCCATAAGATTCTCAGAGCTGGGTACTATTGGCCCTCCTTATTCTCTAATGTGTTTTCATTTGTTAAATCTTGTGACAAGTGCCAAAGATTTGAAGGAAAACAGCAGTTGAAATCCCTGCCCCTAAAGCCAATACATGCAAAAGGACCTTTTTAGCAGTGGGGCTTGGATTTTATTAGAGAAATCAATCCACATTCCAGTGGCTAGCACAGATGGATATTAGTAGCCACTAATTATTTCACTAAGTGGATTGAAGCAGTCCCTACCAAAAAAGCTGATCATAATGTGGTCATGAAATTTTTGACAGAGAATATCTTTACCAGATTTGGTTGTCCACATAAGTTAATCACAGCCAATGCAGCAGCCTTCAGGGCAAAGGAATTGGTGGAAATGTGTGATTCAATGGGTATTAAACTGATTCATTCCACCTCATATTATCCTCAAGGAAATGGTCTGGCAGAATCCTCTAATAAAACCCTGATAAGGATAATTAAGAAGCTGTTAGAGGACAATAAAAATAATTGGGATTCAAAACTCAAGTCTGCACTGTGGGCTGACAGAGTGACCATGAAGAAATCCACAGGGAATTCTCCATTTAGACTAGTATATGGCACTGAAGTTGTGTTTCCAATTCAGTTAACTCTCCCGGTGGCAAAATTCCTTCAAGAAGAGCAGAACGAGGAAGAAGACATGGCAAACAGGATCACTGATTTAGCAGAAGTACATCAGATTAGAGAACAGCTGGTTGAAAAGGTTGCAGCACATTAGAAGAAGATCAAGCAGGCTTTTGACAAAGGGACAAAATCAGATAATTTTCAGGTTGGAGACTTGGTTCTGAAATGGGATGTATTAAAAGAAAAGAAAGGCAACCATGGAAAATTTGATGCTTTCTAGACAGGGCCTTTCATAATGTCTCAGATTCAAGGGAACAACACCTTCATACTGAAAAGTATGGGAGGAGAAGCAGTTTTTGATAGCCCAATTAATGGGCGTTTTCTAAAAATTTATGTGATTTAAGGTCTTTTGGCCTTAAAGGTTGCAAATATTTGGTTTTATCGGTTTTAGTCAGACTCCATGCCCGATGGAACACTAGGAATTTTGCTAATTTGTTTTCATCAGGAAGGCATTGATCTGCAGGTTCTTGAGACCTCATAGGGAGGATCTCATCCCCAGAAGGAGCCAGTGTTAGCTCTGCTATTTATTTCAACATCTGAAGGTCAAATGCATGCCTGATCGGGTTTTCTATGATAAAAATAGGTTTTGCAGCGACAGGCCCGCCCTTTCCCCTTCACTCTGCTTGCACTCTGATAACTCAATCTACCTCCATTTTCCTCCAAATTTCTCCATAAGCCCCAGTTTTCCCCAAGTCCCTGGGCACGAAGTCTAAACCCACACGACCATATTCATATAACCCTGCGCTATTACCATAGCTGTCCTTGTCACATCAGTCATGAAAACATGTGCGTTAATTCCCACCGTCCGACCTAACCCAGCTGCGATCAGACGGCATTCGCACCTCCCACCGTCGAGAGCCGCACACCCATTAGCCCGCGGGGAAAGCGGTTTCCCCACCACACATCGCAACTTTATTGCATCGCGCCCCCGCATTCAGAAACCGCCACAGCTCCAAAGGCAGTGTGGGAAATACTGCCCGCCAATGAAACCATTGTTCACCCGCTTGTTAACGTTCGCACACCTCCCCCGCCCAATAGCCGTCGGATCTGCCCGACTGCGATCCGACAGCCCATGTTCGCCCGTCCACGTTTCCTCCCGACGCCGCCCGCCAAGAGATCTCAGCCATCCGTCTGTTTCATCCAACGGCCCACATTGGTTGTTCCCACTTCCTCCCAATAGCCATTGCAAAGCGCTCTCCGTCGTTGATCCATGCTCTCCAACAATGGATCTTCCTCCATGCTGCCAGTGTCCATAGCTTGTTCTCTGCTGCCGAAGAACGAAGGCGATCAGCTACCCTGTACCTGGCACAGTTATTCCTCAACCACCGCATTCAATAGAAGTGATGGCTGAAGAAGGAAAGAACAGCATCGAGCAGTTACAAGCATTTATCAGTCATGGAATGTCTTTTATTCCACACTCCAGCTGCTCAAGAAGGACAACAGAGTACCAGAAAGGGTCATTTTGTTCATTAAAACAGTCAGATTGTATCAGAGACCCATATCAAACAGTTATTGTGGTTGGTGGTCCATTATGACCCCTCCATGCATAGGATAGCAGATATTTTTGTAATCAACCTCCATATATACCCAGAAACAAGATAGAATGAGGGTTGATGGAAATTGTTTTGATGTAAAATTCAACTTCTGGAGACTGTAACTACTATGTTACCTGCAGCGTCTGGTCTTCATTTTCAGCTAATGCAAGCTTCTTTTGCTGTTAATTGCTCACTTTCCACTTTTTTTTGTTCCAGGTTGTGCCTGTTATGCATTTCTCATGTGCTCTTGATGTTTAGCATTAGAGGGGTTGTCATCCCACCTCTGTGTTAGAATTTAGTATGCATTATTGAAGGTGTATGCAGGTTTCTGTTCTCTTGGTGCCAGAGAGTTATCATCATGTCTGTGCATTAGGAAATAGATTTACAGACCTTTCGACTGGTTGCAGCCGGCAATGACAGGGTCCTGTGCATCTGCTGGTGTGGTCAGTATTCTCCATCTTCACCTGTTCCTCAAACTGTGAGTAATTGGTGGTCTAAAGCCTTGTAGTCTGGGGGTGTTCCCCCATGTCTGGGGTTAAGCATAGTAGAAGTGGTTATCTGGCTTGAATATGCATCATTCCTTCCATTCATCCACCTATTTCCAACATTCTTGTTAAGTTTGTAATGTTCTCAAGCATCTCTGATATACAACCTAGGAGAGTTTCTTGGGGTGATAATAGGGCGACTCAAAACATGTTGGGGTCTACTCAAGTTTCAGCGCAAGTTAACTGAATTTTAAAACCTTGATATCAACTAAGCACCTGTAATCAAATATGGCCATCATACGTTAATGCCACAAATTGTAGTTCTTACCAGAGAATTTGTTGTTATCTTTCAACACGATGTTGGACTAAGGAGCCATTCTTCAAAGTCAAAAATGCAAAAAAATATACTGAAATAGAGTAGAATGCTAGAAATTATTATTCCTCCCTCGCTCAATCTGCAATCTTTGAGTAAGAACACTTGGATACTTGCTCTAAACACTTGTAGCAGCCACGTATTGTTAAAGAAACACATTTTTTTGGACAAATTACCCAAAATAAGCACCTAAGCACATATATTGCTGTTAATTTCTCCTTGAATATGCTAGAGAAAAGCACTAAAATAGCATTTCTATCTTACATATCTGCAAATGTAGGCAGCAATATAGGCAAGAACAACTCCAATTTACTTCCAAATCACCCATCTTGTCAAGAAAACTAAGAGATTTCACTGATTGACTGTCCTGATAGGTGTACAGTTCAGCTTCAAGCTGAAAAAATCCCATAGCATTTCTATCTTCCATATCTGCAAATGTAGGCAGCAATATAGGCAAGAACAACTCCAAGTTACTTCCAAATCACCCATCTTGTCAAGAAAACTAAGAGATTTCACTGATTGACTGTCCTGATAGGTGTACAGTTCAGCTTCAAGCTGAAAAACTCCCTGGTGGCATCTCTACAATAAAATTTGAGGTCTATACAGTCCATCCATATATGTATGGCCCCTCGATCACATGTGGGCTGATTTCATTTTGGCAGCTAACCAGTATAACCAATCCATACACATATGACCACTTAATCATGTCTATATGTTAAAATTCCTCACATGCAGGCTAATTTCTCCTTGGCAGCTCAATTCCTAACATTGTACATCCATACAGATTTGTCAACATGTATTACATCCACACATGTGGTTGTCTTTCTCCTTGGCAACTAATTTTGAAGGTGCCATGAATTGATTCCTCATTTTAGTTGATACAAAACCCTTTCTTGGCTCTTTGATGTGTGACACCAGCTATCCCTCGGTCTGTCCTTTTTGGCAGTAGTCCGCAGGTCTTCACACTCTCATAGACTACATGGCTCTAATCGAGCTCTGATACCATATTGCAATAACATATAAATTGAACACAAAGGAAACCAAGATTATTCGAGAGAGTTCTATGTATTGTATTAATTAAATGAGCAGTGAAAGCCTCCTTATAAAGGGTTACATACTAGTCATGTTAATCCACTTTATGAATCTGGGATAGGCACAAATACACACAGAAGTCAATAAAATGTAAAAGCATAATATAATACAAAGTCAAAATGACTTTACTATTGCCTCCATCTATATATACTTGATCATTAATATGTTGGCATTTACTTCAACATTATTGTGCAGAAACATGCAAACATCAAAGACATTCTGACTTTATTTTGGTCGTGCCAGACTCAAGATTACTTGGGAGCAGGAGCGGAAGCAGGGAGCGGGAGTGGGGAGTGACATTTTCAAAGCTCCCGGATCGGGAGTGAATTTTTATATAATATATTTTTATATATTTTGATGCATATATGTCAACAAAAGCATGTAGAATGATGAATTAGATATAAAAAGCATAAAAACATGGATTAAACCATATAACATCAATCATCTAGAAGTTATAATCTTCATCAACCACGTCCACAAGTTACAAGTTCTCATTTATATAGCATGTAAGGGTGCACATAACCAAAATAGCATCGAGTGCAATCCATCTCTGAACCGAAAATACATCAACAAATAGGCTCTAGATGGCCTCTAGCATCCAAAAAAATCATGCTACAACAAATAGCTACATATCATCAAAAACATTGCCTATCCTTGGATCTTTGCCATTAATATCACCCTCTAAGCAATTAACATAAGATAGAAAAAATGTAGCATGTCAAGTCAAGATTTTGTTTGAGTGATGGGTACATTTTTAGTAGGGTCATGATAGAGGAGTTCGACAACCAATGTCACTAACATCAAGGTACATAGAGGGCTTGGTGCTCTTGATTAAATATAAATCTCATACCCTAGTATATGACAAAATCCAATGGAAACATTGCAATCCCCCCAATCTTGAAATCCTAAAAAAATGATAAGTCTGTTGGATTTTGAGTGAGATCTATCTAATTTCTCCATATGAAATCCAATGAGGTTGGAACCACTCTCAAACAACCTAAGTCATTTCATGGTAATGTTAAAAATTTAAGTAAAATGATGACTTTTACTTTAAGAATTTAACATTACTATGAATTGCATATCCATACTAGGGACATAAGCTTCAATATTAGGTTGTCCTACTCAAAAACTCTTGTTTCTTTGAAAAAAAAAAATTGCATTTGGATCGTCTTTGTGACAAAAATTTTATGAAAGAACCAGGGAGCGAATTTTTTTTTGCAGGAGCGCACTCCCGAAATTTGATCCCTGAAAAAACCACGGAACGAATCTTTTTTGCGGGAGCGTGCTCCCAAGATTCATTGCAGAAGCATGCTCTGGGAGAGATTCAAATGAGGGGAGCCTCTCCCCTGCAACCCTCGCCACACTGTCATGGTAGTGACGGAAGTTGGATTGTACCATACAAATTTCTTACATTATAGTTCAGACAAATTCCAGATACTTCCGAGGAATTGTTGGCAGGGCCAAAATAAAACACTGGACAATTTCTAGAGGTATTTAATTCTTTAAATGTTTGTTCATAAGAAACTAAAATTTAGCAGAAATATACCAAGATAAAAGAAACTTCAAAAATTTTGAAATGGTTATTAAAATAATGTAATGATTTTGAAATTTATGAACATCATTTCAAATGTCCTCTAAAAAACATTTTCAATTTACCCACAAAGGTTTGTTTTATCCAACAGAAGCAATGCACAAAGAAAATTGGAGGAAAGTATCGTTGAAACTTAAAAAGACTACTTGTAGCTGCCAAGAGTCTCCAGGGAAAGAGTACAAAAAATTTGAATGCTCAGCTTGATAGATTGTCAAGGTCAATCCAATAGAATCTTCCCTTCAACATAACAATGTGTGAGTGTGAAGTCAATCTTATAAAATATAAAGAATGTCTAAGTAGGTTTGGTGCAATTTTGCCTTCAGAATGAGGGAGATGACAGTCTAATAGAGAACTGATAAGGAGACCGAAAATGAAGATGTGTAGGATCCAAAGACATAACATGGAACCATATTACCATATGAAGTTTGTAATATGGAGTTGGACTGAATACATAGCAATGATAACTCTCACCTAAAATGGAAGACCCGGCTCTGCAATATGGGCTAATGGAACCTGCATGATCGGGGTTACAGGCCGTTTACGGCCCTGTAGCCACCTCGCCCCCGTACACTCTCTTGGATTACTGTGCCGGGCCTTGTCCCTCACGGCCCGCGGTTTCATTCCATATTTTACCCTCTCACCCCCGTTTTTTTACCTTAGTGTTTTTACCCGGTCTCCGTCTCTCTACCATCATCGGAACGGCGCTAGGGCTTCCTGATCCGCCGACAGCTAACGGCTGCAGTCGCTTTCTTTCCAGCCTGCGAGATCGACCTGTGCTTCAGCTGATCTACTTGTAAAACCCTAACGGTCTTCCCTACAGTCGGTGCCGGTCTAAGGCGGTTACCTGGTTTCGAGGCGGGTTCAAGCAGTTGGCGTTATGGACATTGAAGAGGTGGATTACTCCGATTCCCCGCTGGCGGAAAGCTCCATCTGGCGCTCCACGTTCACGTCTTCTGGGGGCTTGTACAGTGAAAACATGTCTGCCAGCCTAGAGAATCTCACTCCGTCGATTGACCCGGCTCTCCCCACCTCTCAGTTCCCTGGCGAGCCCTCCTCCTGGAACTCTTTTGTCGTTCCCTCCCCGGCTTCTCTCGGTTTTCTTGCGGAATGTTTACAGTCCTCCCCGAACGGCACCGCTCCCCATCAGCCGGTTTTACCCCCCCTTACCCATCTCCCTGCTAGTTCCGTGGAGAACCCTCCCCTGGCTGACCATAACCCTCCCATTGCCTCCCCTGCCCCCTCAGGAAGCTACCACGCTATCCCCCCTCTCCCGGAGGCCACCCCCCCCCCCCCCGGTTCGATTCCAAACCCTCCCTTCCCTGTTCCCCCCCGGCGGGCTCCAGGGCACCTGAGATCCCGGGCCGCATGTCCTCCCGCCCCTCAAAGAAACAACGCTGCTTCAAATCCAGAGCCGAGGACGTCTTCCTGAGGCTTGAAGAAGACATTCAGTGGGGGGACGCTATGGATTTGGCGGACCGAGTCCTTGTAGGCCGTATTCGGGGCAGGCATATCACAGCGGCAAAACTGAAGCAATGGGCCACGGAGATTTGGGGCCAATATCTGGCGGAAATCCCCTCCGTCCAGACTTTCGTGCGAGGCTGGTTCGCACTGAGGTTCGCAAGGGCGGACCACACGAGCTGGGTACTTTCATCTTTTTGGCATTTTGAAAAAGCTCCGGTCCTCCTCAAGCGATGGACGCCCCTCTTCGACCCGGAGACGGAACAGCTGGGGATCGGGCCAGTCTGGGTCAGACTACCGGGCCTGCCCCTACAGTATTGGTCCGAGGACATCTTCAGGAGAATTGGGAACTCTCTGGGCACATTCATGGAATCTGACAAAACCTACATCTCGACGGGAATGATGGCTTACGCAAGGGTCCTCGTGCATATGGATACCAGGGGGGGTTTGCCGGAAAATATCACCATACAATGGAAATCCTCTTCAAGGAAGCAGAAGCTCGACTATGAGGGAATCCCATATCGCTGCAGAAGATGCCATCAGGTGGGTCACCTCTTCAATGACTGCCCCCTCCTCCAGAAAACCCAGCAGGCAGCCACAGGACCGGACCTGCCCACTTCTGAAGGTCTACCTGACCCTCCAGCAGCGGTGGCGCCTAGGACGGAGCATAACATTACCTCTGACACGGTGGAAGCGCCTCCAGCTCCTCGTCGCAAGAAGCAAGCTTCGAACCCGATCCGGCCACCATCTCCTCCACTGACTCGTTCAAAGGCTGCAAAAGGCGCTGTCTTCTCATTGGGTACGTCTATTCCTTCGTCTGTCTTTGCTTCTCTTCTTTCTTCATTGAGTTTATCATCCCCCGGCATGCCCCCCCCGATCAGGATTCCCCCTCCCTCTTCCCCGTCTGCCCTCGACCTGGTAAAGGTCGCCCGTCCGCCCCCTCCCCCTACCCGCTCGCTATTTTTGTCTTGCCCCATCCCGATGCCATCGGGCTTACCCACCTCCTCCCCCCTCCCCTCTTCCCCCCCCCCCTCTTTACCATCGCCCTCCCCATCGGTAAACTCTACGCCGAGGTACTCCACCCGCTCGACCTCCAAGCAGAAAGAGGCGGACACCATTGGGCTGCCAGTGGAGTCCCTTATCCTCTCGCCCAAGCAAGGGCGCGGCAGACCAACCTCGTTCTCTAAAGCGCAGAAACAAGCGGGGGACGATGTCCTCCAAGGCAGACAGCATACTATTGATAGGGTTCTTAGAGCACAGGACACCCTCCCACACCCCCCTCCATGAAAATTCTATCCTTCAATTGTAGAGGGCTGGCCAGCCCTGAGAAAAAATTGGCCCTGAAGCGTCTCATATTCTCGGAACCGGTGGACATCATCTTTTTACAAGAAACCCTATGCAAAGCAGACTCAGTCACCTCCACATTAGATTCCTGGTTGCCAGGGTGGACTTTTTCCGCCATTGATGTATCTGGCCGATCTGGGGGCATTGTTATTGGCTTTAAGAACTGTACCATAAAACTAAAGAATATCTGGGGTGGAGGGGGTTTTTTGGGTGCGGACATATACTCAAAAGACCTGGAGGAGTATCTAAGAATTATCAATGTCTACGGACCCTGCCTTAACAGGGAGATCTTTTGGCAAAAGCTCTTCAGCACCCCTCTCCTCCTAGCTGAGAACATTATTTTGGGAGGAGACTTGAATTTCTCTATGGGTTTCTCTGAATCATGGGGACACATGGCACAAATCGATCCCCTTTCTGACTTCTTTGAGCAGTTGCTCGAGGATCACCATTGGATAAATATCCCATTGGCCAAAATTCAGCACACATGGAAGAACAACCGAACTGGGGATCAAAGCCTTGCTAGGAGGCTGGACCACTTTATCATCAAGGAGGTGCTCCACAGCAATCACCCCAGATCTAGGCAATGGGTTGGAAGTGGAGGGATCTCGGACCACAGACCAATATATCTGGAAATAGGAGAAAGACAACAGATCCCCAAGGCCCCTTTCAAGTTCAATTCCACTTGGCTCCGGGACCCTTCATATATTAAACTAATAACAGACTTCTGGAAAGCACATCCGATCCCTGAGGAAGCAGACCCAGCCACAGGCTTTGTAAGGAACCTCTCTGAAATCAAAGTGCTATCAAGAGAATGGGCCAAAAAGAAGAGGCAACAGGATGATCAAACGATATCTCTTGCTGAACAAGCTATTGCGGTTCTTGAATCCCACTCGGAAGGAACCTATATCTCCCCTGATCAGAAAATCATGTATGAAGGCCTCATCAATCGGAGATCACAAGTCCTCAGAGATCGCGAGGATAGCTGGAGACTAAGAAGCAGAGCCATTTGGCTCAAGGAAGGGGATGAGAATACAAAGTTTTTCCACCGTTTTGCAAATGGTCGAAAAGCGATCAATACTATCTAGGAGCTGCAAGACAGACAAGGACAACAGGTCAGCAATTCCAGAGAACTTGCCTATCTAGCCTCTTCACACTTCAGGAACATATACAAGGCCCCGAGAGAAGCAAGTCTATTAGAAATCATGAGAGTGGCAGAACTCTTCCCCAGATTTGTGGATGACGAGGATGCAGAGGAGCTTACAAAAGAAATTACTTTGGAAGAGCTGGAAGCTACCATCCGGGGCTTCCAAAAGGACAAGAGCCCGGGACCTGATGGCTGGACCATCGAATTCTACCTAGCTTTTTTCGAGCTGCTGGGCCAGGACATCCTTAAAGTAATCAATCATTGCAGCCTCACAGGAACAGTCCCCCAACCATCAAAGCCACATTCATTGCCCTCATCCCAAAATCCGATAAGCCGGAATCTTTCAATGATTTTCGGCCTATCTCGCTCTGCAACTGCCTCTACAAGATCTTGGCCAAAATCCTTGCAAACAGGCTCAAGCCCATCCTCTCTGCCAACATATCCTCCGAACAATTTGCTTTCCTCCATCGTCGCCAGATCCATGAAGCTATTGGCACTGCCCAAGAGCTTCTTCACTCAATGCAGAGCAAGAAATTGAAAGGAATGATCCTTAAGGTAGACCTCTCCAAAGCTTTTGACAGGGTAAATCTGCTATATATCAGAATGCTTCTCACCCATTTGGGGTTCCCCTACTGTTTCATTAAGAGGATTATGAGTTGTATCTCTGATGTGCCGTTCAGTGTCCTCCTAAATGGCTCCCCCTCCCCCTTCTTCACTGCCGAAAGAGGTCTCCGGCAAGGATGCCCCCTCTCCCCCTTACTGTTCCTTCTCATCATGGAAGGGCTTAGCAGGCTGATTGCATCTGAACACAGGAGAGGCAGGATCAAAGGGATTAAAATTACGGACAATTGCTCCCTTACTCACCTTCTGTTCGTGGATGATGTGCTCATCTTCTTAAACGGAAGCATGGCTGACACCTCAGCATTACAACAAGTCTTTGATCTCTTCCAGAAGGCCACAGGTATGATAATAAATGTTCAAAAATCCACCTTAACAGCTACAGGTTGCTCGCAGCAAGAGATCATCTATATAAAAAATCGTTTCCCTTTCCATATTCACCCTATGGAGGAAGGGCTGAAATATCTGGGCTTCCGAGTGAAACATGGAGGATACAAAATAGCTGACTGGATATGGCTAATCACAAAGGTGGAGAAGAGATTAAATGTATGGTATAATAGATATCTCACCAGGGCAGGGAGACTCACTCTTATAAAAGCTGTGCTGGAAGCAACGCCTGTATACTGGATGTCTCTGGCTTGGATACCAAGAGGAATCTTATCCAGGCTCCAAAAAATATGCTGCAGATTCCTATGGAAGGGGAACAAACAGGGGAACCTCTTTGCCTGGGTAAAATGGGACACCATAGCAAGGCCTAAGAAATGGGGAGGCTGGGGCATAAAAAGACTGGATTTTTTTGCAAAAGCTCTGGCAGCAAAGCTCGGATGGTAACTTCTCACATCCCAAAGTCTCTGGAAACAAGTAGTAGTGGAGAAATACATTGCCCCGGAAAGCATATTCAGCTGGATTCGCAGGGAACATAGGGGGAGTGGAAGACACTCAATCATCTGGAAAGCAGTTCTCAACTCCCTTCCCCTAATTCGGGAGGGTCTAACATGGAGAATTCATCAGGGGAACTCTGTCCGCATAGGTATAGACCCCTGGATAGGATGCGGCAATGCACATCGACTACCTGATCAGCTCACGGCCCATCTTATGGATCAGGGTGTCACTCATATTGCACATATTGCAGATCAAGAAAACTCCAGTTTTCTCCAACAGGCCTGGAAGACATCACTAGATCTCCACATCCCGGAGCAGTGGTGGCAAGATTGGGAGACTTATACTGAGGCCCTTACACAAGCACACATCAGGATAACGGAAGAAGAAGACGAGATCGTCTGGGCACTAGCAAAAAATGGATCATATTCTCCAAAGGATGGATACCAAAAACTCATGCAACAATATCAGCCTGAAAATCCTCAGCAGTGGTGGAAAGCTATATGGCATCTAAAAGCAGCTCCCAGAACGCGTATGCTCATGTGGGCCATCCTCTTCAACAAAATCCCCACTGGTGCAAACTTGAAAAAACGATCCTTCCATGGACCTTTCTGGTGCCATTTGTGCAGGAGCAATGAGGAAGACATTGAACACCTTTTCCTGTCCTGCCCTGTAGTTAGTGAACAATGGTCCCTCCTCTCTTCACTCTCCCCCTCCCTCAATCGATGGCAAGGTCAGTCCATCATCGATGCCTGGATAAATTGGCAGGAGCACCACTCCGGAAAAGATAGGAACATTCCTCTCCTCCTGTGCTGGTCTATCTAGACGGCGAGGAATCGCGCGATATTTGACCAAAAACCTCCATCCTGGCCTGTCATTGCTGCCCATATCTTAGCAGATCTCGCTCTCATTCCTGATGATCCTCCACAGGCCCCTCCTCGGACCATATCCCCGGAACACATTGATAAATCCTACCCCTGGGCTTATTTTGATGGCTCAGCTCAAACGGAGGGCTGCGGGGGAGGGGCCCTCCTCTACCTCAGAGAAAACCACTGCTACATGCTCCAAATACATCTGGGACGGGGCACAAACAATTATGCCGAGCTCTCCACTGCCAAACACCTTATATACTTTGCACTTGAGAAACGATGCACAAAACTACAATTGTTTGGAGATTCAAAACTTGTCTGCAACTGGCTCAACAGAAAATCAACCTGTTCTGCATTCTCTTTGAGACATATACTGGATGAGACTCTCAGACTAACAGCTGCTTTTGAAAAATTTGACTGTTATCACATTTACAGGGAGCGCGACGCTCGGGCGGACTACCTATCCAAGCAAGCAGCGCAGAGGCAAGAAGAGGACTGGCTAATACAGGAAGAATTGGATGGAACCTACTATCAACACTATCACAGACCCTTTGTTGATCTACAGGCACAAAGGGAGGCACAGCACTGAAGGGGTTCCATCATACACACTCTCTGATTTTTGTTACTTATATTCTGCTTTTTTGTTTCGACACACGGGGGTACCTTTCCTACACGGCAGCGTGCTACAGCTGCTATAAACAGATGACAGATATTATAGAAAATTTTCATATCAGTCTGTAATAGGTCTGGAGTATTTCCTTAGTTTATTTTATTTTGCTGTTTCATACATGTCTCCCTGCGCGGAGCTTATAGTAAACTCCCTGCGTGGAGGCAAAATCAGTTGGGATATTTTCGTGCCATTTTTGTTCATGGTTGAAACAAACTATCTTTTTTTTTGTCACTGTCCGAGAGGCAGCCAGCCTCAGTATGCATATGCTCAGACATCTACAGAATGTAATTTCTTTTGACTTAATAGAAATTACGACTTTTTCTACAGGAAAAAAAAATATGGAGTTGGACCTAAATGCAATCTTCAGATCGATGAACTTTGCAGTCTTGCAGTTTTCTATAAAAAATTTCAAGTTATAAAATTTTGAACCTTTGGGTTTTATTTTCAAGTTAATGAGAGGAAAATGTAAGGGGGGCTTGGAGTATTGACACTTCAATGATATCTTGGAGTAATAAATTCTGGATAATGATCATTTTATATTCGTGGTAGGTCACCAACGTAACATTTTAGACGTTGTAATTAGAGCTTAGGTTGCTACACCACCTTACCTACTTAGGGATGTAATACATTGTATGTTACATGATGTAGGTGCGTGTGAGCAATGTATTGATGAAACATTAGTAATAAAGTCTACCATTTATCTTTCTCTTGGAAATCTGCCTCTATGAATGTATGCACCTGAAAATCTTGCAATTCTAGCATTCAAAAGATGATTTGCCTACCTCATAATGAACACTTCTTGGGCAAATTCACGCTGCAAATTTGCATCTAAGCGTTCAGACTTGAGAACTTTAATAGCAACATCTTGACCACAGTAAGTGCCTCTATACCTGTGAAACAAAAAATTAATTTTGTGCCTTAATATTGAGTTTGACACTGACAATAATAAAACAAAACAAAAAATCATATAAGTCAATAATTACTTTAAATTCAACATGGCAAAGATATAATGTAAGAAATACTAACAAGTCACCATAAGAACCAGATGCCACTTTATAATCAAATTTCAACAACTTGCTATCAATCTCCCAATCATCTGTTCCATCATTTGGTATTCTCACACATTCAACATTACACCCACTGCCAACAGGCATTTGTTCAATAGGAGAAGATGATGGAGAAGGCTTTAACCATGTTGTTTTCTGCAAAGAAAGTAAGAATATATCACGCCAGTCACAATACATTTTATCTAACCTTTGCACAAACAGCATTTTAAGGATGAGCAATAAGACACTAAGATGTAAAAGAATAGTTGAATTCTAGTTAGTCGAAAATGAATATATAACACAAACTTGGGAAAACAACTCAATATAACAATTCAAAGTACATCTCATTAAAGAATAGTTGAATAGTTTTGTCCTATACCTTGTGCATGGATATGTTATAGATACAAACCAATATATGTTTACAACATAATTAGTTACTTTCGATTAGAAAAGTAGAAACTTTTGCTAAAATATGAAACTAAAGCAATGAATAATGTTATAATGTTTATGGTCTTTATAGTTAAATTTATTAGTGAATGTTGAAATACCTATAAGCAAAGTGAGTAGCTACTTAAGGATACTATGCCCATGATGTTTTTGAAAACTTGCTGCATGGATTTGTTTAGAACAAGACATAACCATCAAAGTATCTTACATGGATGCTGATGTCCTAATCGTTTTGAGGCAATTTAGATTTTTTTATCAATGTGTGAATATGTGCATCTTAGCATATTAGTTATAAGAAAAGTATAAGGAAATCCCTAGGAAACATAGTAATTGATATCTTCTATGGTGATATATCCTTTTGAAGTTGACTTCTTCACTAAATAGATAATATGTACCATGATTGCTTTGCAAAGCACACATGCGAGCAAGTAGATTTCAGCATATGGACAATATTATTTTTGATATGGCGTCTTGTGTGTACACTATATATATAATGTATTTATGAATGTATTTGTATATACATATAGATATATACATATAAATGTGTGCATGCACACAACACAAATATACAAGTGCATACAAACATGCATTTACAGACGTGTGTGTCTTTGTCTATGTGCTCCTACATAACCTAAGAATTTGGATTTGTCCTGCCCCCCCCCCAGTCGTGCCCTGAATACCGACAATCGGACATGATTCTCTAGGAAGCGTGTCCAATTCACGAGTCCAGCGTGCCCTGGCATGTGGGATTCGATGGGCACGCAGGTCCGATTTGATGGGTCAGCTAGTGTCAATTTCAAGACACATGTCCCTATGAAAAGTGTGTCACGCGGCCTTTAAAGCCCAATTTGGGCCCATTTCTCACTCATTATTGAGTGTCTCTCTTGTTGTAGGTGTGTGGGAGCGACTAGCAAAGGGTTTGGGAGCATTTTGGAGGCAATTAAAGCAACAAGTGCGTGCCTTTTGCTTCTATTTTTTTTTTCATTTTTTCTACGGCAGTTTGCATGTCCAATGTTTTACAAGTTTGTGCATTTTTTCTATTTTTTTTACAGCATTCATGGCTCAATCAAGGGCAACAAGGAAAGGGGCAAAGGAAGGGGAAGAGTGTCCCCATTGGTGATGCCCCTGCTAGTCCAATTTCATCAGGGTCTGCAAGTGTTCCCTCTGTTAGAAGTGGGGCTGCAACAGTAGCTTTTTGTAGCCACAAATGTTGAGGGCAAAATAAATTTAGAAAGACCTTAGGCTCAGAAAGAAAATATCCCTTGTGGAAGTATGTCACAAGAGATCAAGGGTCAAGCAATAAGTTGAAGGGAGGAGGCAATTTTGCTTGGAAATGCAACTATTGCAACAATCATTTCAAGAGCACTTATTATTGTGTGAAAGCTCATTTGTTGGCCTTGCCAGGTTGTGGAATTGGAGCATGTGCAAAAGTGTCTTTAGCTAAGAGGAAAGAAATGGAAAAAGAGGCCAATGTTGGTGTGGCATAGGTGGCTACATCATCTAAAAAAAACAAGAATGATGATCCCCTTCCATTCTTGAGGAAAAGCAACAGCAAATTTCCATTTGAGAGTTTTGGTGGGAGTGTGGGTCAAGCAACAAAAAGAAACGCAGTGGCACTTGGTCCAATGGACAAGATTTTTTAGAAAGAGAGACGAGAAGAGCTTAATATCACCATTGCATTCCTTTTCTATCTGAATTTCATATCCTTTAATATTGCACGCTCGCCTTTATTTCTTGAGATGTGTCGAGCTCTAACTCAAGGGGCTCCATCAGGGTATGTGCCTCTTGGATCAGAGAAGCTTAGAAAAGCATTGTTGACTAAGGAAACTAAAGAGATGGAAAAAATAGTCGAGCCAATTAAATCAACATGGCCAACATCTAGGGTTAGTATTGTTTCTGAGGGATGGACAAATCGAGCACACCACCCACTCATCAACTTCATGGTGTCTTCCTTGAATGGCCCAGTTTTCTTGAAATCAGTGGATGCACTTGGACAATACAAGGATGCACAATATATTGGTGAGTTGTTAATTAAAGTTATTGAAGATGTGGGTGTTGATTCTTGTGTGCAAATCATTACAGACAATTCACATGTTTGCAAGGTTGTTGGCATGATTGTGGAAGCTAAATATCCACAAGTATTTTGGAAACCTTGCATCGTCCATTCCTTGAATTTAACACTTAAAACTATTGCTTTTGATGTGCCTTGGATTGGAAGTATTATTGAGGATGCACGACATATCCACAACTTCGTAGAAAATCATACAAATGCCCTCACAGTCTACAAGGAGTACACCCATCTATCATTGTTGACGATTGCAGATACACAGTTTGCCTCTTCATTCATCATGTTGAAGAGGTTGAGGGAGGTCAAGACCGCTCTTGGGGTCATGGTTATTTCAGATTTTTGGTGTTTTTGGAGAAAGACAAATCAAGCAGCCTCAAAAAGAGTAAAGGACACAGTATTATATGATGCTTGGTGGGAGAGGGTAGATCTCCCTATTAAGATCATGGACCCTACCATTGCTTTGCTATGGTTTCCAGATACAAACCAACCCATCCTAGGAGAGGTTTTTGAGGGATGGGATTGCATGATTGAGTCTATGAGGACCATTATTTTACAGAGTGAGTGCCATGAGTATGAGACATCATCAGAGGCCTTCTTCACAACCATACAGGATATTCTTGTCATTAGATGGGACAAGAATTGCACACCTTTGCATTGTTTGGCTCACTCACTAAACCCAAAATACTAAAGCCATGAGTGGCTAAATGGTGGACCTTCCCACAAATTCCCTCCTCACATGGATGGTGAAATTTCACAGGGAAGGAAGGATGCATTGAGGCAGATATTTCAGGATAAAGCATCCCTTGATCAGGTGTAAGATGCATTTGCAGAGTTTTCCACTGGCACTGGGTGATTTGCAGGCTATGATGTGATTAGAGACAGGGGGGCTAAGAAGCCCTATTCTTGGTGGGCAACTCATGGGGTAACAAGCCCTCCTCTACACCAGCTAGCCATGAGGCTCCTCTCTCAGGTGATTTCATCCTCTTGTTGCGAGAGGAATTGGAGCACATATGGGAATTTGTATAGTATTAAGAAGAGCAGGCTTGAGCAGTCTAGGCTTGAGGTGTCTTATTTACAGGCAGAGGGATGAGTGGTTGAAGGGAAAGACAAAGATGTGGGACGTATTTCCTGATGATATGGGTTTGGATGACAATGTTGGGTTAGCATTAGACAACTTGGATCTTAATGACCCAGTGCTAGAGCCTGTCACTCTTGATGATGGTGATATTGTTGAGGGGTCATCCTCCACACCAGAAGATGTAGAGATTACATTGGATATAAAGGAGGAGGATGCAGCAGTGGTGACCATGATAGTGATGTTGATTTTGAAGATGATGATTAATGAGCTACCTATTATTTCTATTTGCCATTGGCATTGCTACTACCTAGGTAACACATTTTGATTTCGATGACTTAATGAGAAAACTGCAGTTTCTTGTCTTTCCCCCATTGGATCATTGATGAATCTATCACAATTGTATTTGTACGCATAATGTTACATTGTACAACTTACAAATTTTAAATTTACAATGTAGAATCTAGATCTATGTCTGAATTTGTATCATGAATGAGAATATGTGTAAGAAATATCTATTTAGTCTTAGTTTTTAATACATACATATATACATACATATACATATATATATATATATATATATATATATATATTATTAAAATAATATATAACGTGTCCTGTTCTGGCGAGGGTCTACGTGCCCCGTGTCGGACACTCAAATTTGTGTGTCCTGCATCTCTTGTGTCGGCGTGTCAAGTGACTTAGATAGAAACATTAAATATATGCATGCATATACGCAGATAGATGCATGCAACAAACTATACCTAAAAAGGATGTATGCACTAAATGAATTTCACATTTCATACTCTTCATACACACAACCTAGTTTTTCTTTTACTCCAACCCTGTTCTACATTAACCATCAGTGTTTATTGCTTCCCATTTTTAGAGAGTTTCTATTTTTAACAATTCTACTTATGGACTAGAGTTGACTGGCTCACTAGTGATTAGCCATCAGTGAGTTATTTGCATTTGAAAAATGACTTGAACGCTTTGTTGAATTTTCTACAATAATGCATAGAAGAAACTGATCTTTTGATCTGATAATTATTTCCAATATCATTAAGCAATTATACACAGAAAATCTCAACGGTAATGCAATGAAAAACAGTAGGATCATAAAGAGACAACAATGCATAATAGAGACAACAAACTTACACTGGAAAAAACCAACCTTGGAAAAAAAACCCAACAACTTTTCTTCTAAGGAGAAATTGTTCTAATATTTACAATTCCAAGAATATTCTAGAAATTTGTGCCAAAATCCAAGTTTATTCACCAGCAAAACCTGGTCAAAATCCCCAACTTAGTCAAATGTTTGTCAAGCCTTCAAAATGGTCAATTTTGGTTAACTTTTCATCTTGGTCAACCTATCTTTTGCAATCATATTTCGCACATGTGGTTGACCCCTGCAGTAAAAGGGTTTGTGGTTGACTTCATAGAGTCAACCTGTCATCAAGCAGTCTCTTACTGCAGTCAATTTTGGCCTTCTTGCTATCGTCAAATTCTCAATCAAAGGTAGCTAGAATCTCAATCAAAGGAAGAAGATTAGACTCGGTGAAATGAGGCAGGCCAACCTTGGTCCAATTGCAGCTTCTATACTCAGTCAAACTTCAGATTTCCTTCTCTTATTCTCGGACATGGACCAGAATAAAAGAGAGAATGTCGATGTCCAAATTGGTCAATGGGATGAGTCTCATGTGTATTTATATTAATCAAATGGGGTGGACTTTGACCAAGGATCACACCCATTCATTTGTGGGGCCGACTTGACAGTTGGGGCCTACATGAAGCCCAAAAATAATAATTTTCATTTTCATTTCATAATTTTCCTTGGCCGACTTGGGAGGCCTTTTTGGCATGCAGAAATACCTCCCAATGCTACACAAAAATCAACAGTTCTTCTTAGCAAGGGAGGTATTCTCTACAACAGATTTTGCTTTTCAAAATTTCTTCTTCCTTGAGAAAAGTTCATGAGCTTGTCATATTGATGCATGTCTATAGATAACTTCATCTTGGAGTGGCTATGTAACTCCTCATATATCCAAGGTTGACCAAAGTCCTTTATGGCTTCGTAGGCAAATGTATCAATCTCCTTTGGTCATGACCTAGCCGAGTCCTTCTAGCATCCAAGTTCTTATAGAGTTTTAGGAGAGAATTTGCCTTCAGAACATTCACCTTTCTGGTCAAAGTCCTTTATGACCTAACCAAGTCCTTTTGGCTTCAAAGGTTAATTACATCCATCTCCTTTGATCGACATAGCCAAGTCCTTCTAGCTTCTAAGGAGAAGATTTGTCCAATCCTATAATTTGCCTAGGCCATTCACCTCTAGTCGACCTAGCCAAGTCCTTCTGGATTTTGAAGCCTCGTTGCTTCATGACTTGTGATATTCCTCAAAGACTCACTTCACCCCATGACACATATCGACATCCAATTATACAACATAGGTACCACAAGCTTTGTTTTTATCCATTGTATGTGCATTGGCTCAACCATAAACTAATTCAGGTTATTCACTACAAAGTGAATATCTAGCCTTCACGAATCTAATCAACTGCGTGTACATGATGGGACTCACCAAATCTGAATATCCAATCCCAAGAAATAGTGTATCTGTCAAAATCCTTCAATTCAGTCTTTGAGGAAAAACTCCCTCTGACAAAGAAGTAGGTTTTCTTGTGGTAGTCTTGGCTACTCCCTCTGTCACAGAAGCAAATCCTCCTGCCACTGTTGCTCCCTCTATCATGCACGCAAGTCCTTCTGCTAAAGTTGTAAGCAAGTCCTTTTGTTGAAGCTGTAAGCAAGTCCTTCTATTGTAGTTTCTCCACCTTATTGGGAGAACCTTCTTGTCACAAACTTCACTTCGTTTCTCCCGATGTTGCTAGAAGCATTACTTTAAGAAACCTTCACGATGTACTTGCACACCTCATTACAGAGGCCATGGAAGAAACAATTATAACCAAGAAAAAAATACAAAGACAAGAGGTTGACAAAGGAAAAATAACAATAGTCAAGGGAAAAAGATATGAAGTACTTATTTTTTATTTAGAACGAAATTGTTGAGGATTGTAGGGAATCGTCAATTCCCTCTTGATCCTTTCCTCCTTTCAAAAATCAATGAAGTCCATCTACAATCTCCTCGTCCTCAACATCAATTGCTAATGTTGTTTTCCTTCCTTGCATGATCTATAAGGGCTAGGGTTTCTTCATTCTATAGATTAGGCTTAGGTAGCCATTCATTGAGTTATCTAGCCACACCAAAGGTTCTTCAACAAGCTAGTATCAACACCAAGTCATTCCATATGTTGTCAAGTATGCATTACACCAACTCTACTTGATTTCAGTAATCCAAGTCTATCTCTAAGGTTTTATCTTACAAACCCTAGAATTTTCATCTTTTGCACCACATGAGCATAAGGACACCTATCGATACCCTTTGCAACTTCATCAAACTTGTCATGTGCAAATTATACCCGCTATAGTTACAAAATCAATCATTGTCTCTTGAAAGAAATTTGTCTCTGATTCATCACAAGATGTTGTCACAACATCTCGAACCTTTGAAGAACATTGACCATTTGTAAATAAGGATAATCACATCAAGATCGTGATATAGGTAACAACTTGTGAACATGAGAATCTCCTTTCTTATATAAAAGTAGGTGAGGGAGGCTTCTCCTCAACTCCCTCTGGCTCTGAAGTAACTTCTTTTTTATCATAGTCAACGTCACTATTATTTAATCTCAAAGGGTTGTCCACACACTGCCTTCTTTGTTGGTTGACCTTCCTCTACAATCTTTTAGTTTTGTTATCCATAGAAGATTAGTTCCTTCACATACTCAGCAAACCACCTTCTTCTTGATCAACAACCTCATTCTTACCTACACTGGTCTCTTAGCTGACTTGAGGCACTTTGGCCCTATTTTTCAACAATTTGAGACCTTTCGGCCTTCTTCTAGCCTCTGAACAGGTTGCGGCTTTCTCTGAGGTCTTTTTCCCTAACTTTGTCCATTGATCTATGGCCTTTTGGCCTTATTTCATAATTCGGTAGCCTCTTCCTTCTTCATCCAGCAAACAGACAAACACTCGGCTACTATGGTATTCTTTCTCTCAGAATTATTGTCATTTGACAATTCTCCATATTGAGTGGTATTTCATTGTCCTCTCCTCGCACTTCAACTCTAGTAGATTTTGGCTCTTCCAAAACAGATATCAATGCCTCTGCATCTCCTCCATTTACAATCTTTGCTACCTTATCCTCCATTTCATACTTCTTTGCTAGACTTGAATCATACATGTATAGGAAAACATCTTTGGGAAAGAACCAAAAGGAGTCAAAATGTAAGGGGGTAAAAAAAATGAAATCTCAAGATCATCTATTCCCACAATCAATAGACAAACATGATCCCAACTTGAGGACTAAGATCCTCAGGAGTCAAACTGAAACCTTGAGGCTTTCACTTTAGCTCCCTCTGGTTCTAGAATATCTTCCTTGTCTTCTATCTTGAAGCTTGAGAAATAGTCAAGTTGTTCAACATTTGTCTCTTGGGCTGACTTATGTGGTTGCTCTCCTACCAATCTCTGATACCATATTGAATTTTCTACAATTATGCACAGTACAAACTGATTTTCTGACCTAATGATTACTTTCCAATGATTTCCAATATCATTAAGCAATTATACATAGAAAATCTCAACAGTAACGCAATCAAAAACAGCAGGATCATAAATAGACAGCCATGCACAATAAAGACAACAAATTCACCCTAGGAAAACCCAATGTTGGGAAAAAAATCCAGCAACTTTTCTTTTAAGGAGAAATTATTCTTCAACAATATTTATAATCCTAAAAATATTCTAGAAATTTGTGCCAAAATCCAAGTATATTCACCAGTCAAACTTGGTCAAAACCCCAACTTAGTCAACGTTAGTCAGGCCTTCAAAATGGTCAATTCTAGTTAAATTTGTGTCCTAGTCAACCTATCTTCTACAATGAAATTTCAGACTTGTGGTTGACCCCTACAGTCAAAGGGTCTGTAGTTGACTTCCTACAGTCACCCTACAATCAAACAGTCTCTTCCTGTAGCCAATCTTGGCCTTCTTCCTACGATCAAGCTCTGTCGAATTCTCAATCAAAAGTAGCCAAAATCTCAGTCAAACGAAGCATATTAGACTCGATCAAATGAAGCGGGTCAACCTTCATCAAATTGCAACTTCTATACTCAGTCAAAATTCAAATTTCCTTCCCTTATTCTCGCACATGTGGATCATAACATAAGAGAGAATGTTTATGTCTGAATTGGTCAAATGGGAGTCTCATGTGTATTTATATATGTCAAATGGGGTGTACTTCGACCAAGGGTGTTCATTTGTGGAGCCAACTTGACAGTTGGGGCCTACATGAAGCCCGGAAATAATAATTTTCATTTTCATTTTCATAATTTTCCTTGGCCAACTTGGGAGGCCCTTTGGCATGTGGGAATAGCTCCTGATGCTACACAAAAATCAACACGCTTGACATGTACTAGCATGTGTACACCACATAAAGGAGTGCGATTGCGTGTGTTCACCAGAGCGGAGTGTGTTGGCATGTGTCTACCTATTCTTGGCACATGTGGGACACATTGCTTGAGTTATATAAAGGAATGTGATTGGCATGCGTTGACATGTCTCTACATATTCCTAACACATGGGGTGCGTTACTTGAGGATTTACATAGGGAAGTCCCCTTGGGTTGTGGCCACCACATGAAGTAATGTGCTTGGCATGTGTTGGCATCTATCTACCTAGTCTTGGCACATGTGGGGCATGCATTTCCTTCATTGCATGTTTTCACCCCCCTTATTCTATAAAAGAGATGGAGGGTACAATAACAAACAAGTAGTCCTTGTAATTATTCTTCTTTCAATGTTAATAAAAAGTTGTGTAATTGTTGCTATAGCCTTCCAGTTTAATGGTTTCAATTTGCAAGTTCAATATTTCTCAAATCCACACTGCTTCACTTGCCAATTTGAACTCAAAATCTGATATGCAATATCTACAACCTTGATCTATACTCTTCTTCTTTTAGTTTTCGAAAATCTAAAGTTTTAATTGTTATTTCTTAATGTTTTCGGTTTCAATTGTAGGTAGGATATTTTATTGCAAATTTGCTATCATGAATTAGAAAACTCAACAACACCTTTACATATGTGTGTCAAGAGTTGTTCTGGTGCATTCACATTACACAACCTCCCCATTGATGACAAGAAAGGTCATTCACTTATCCTCACAACAACCCATTTGTGTTGGTTCACCTTTCCTTGACTCTTGAGTGATCTTGCCCTAACTCTTGACTTATGCATGTGTCCATGGTTTGTCCACAAGATGTCTAGTACTATGATAAGATCCTACTGTCCTTTGTTCCCCTTCAACTTGACCTTTGGTTGCATGGCTAGCCTTGCTCGAACCTTTCAACATAGGGCACCTTCCAAGCAAATTTGTCAAGCATCAAGCTGAATGCCCTTGATTAGGCCTTTTTCTTTTTTTGGGGTGATATTGGTTATACAAACAAATAGGTGTAAGAAGAAAAGCAAGTGAATAAGGAAATTAACTAGCTTAGTTGAGAATGCCTCCTTTGGCCATGCTTTTCAAGGGTCTATTTGGTCAAATTTTCCTTTTCCCTCCTTAGTTTCAGTTTGAGATATGTATGGTGGGTTTTCTTGTAAATTACCATGCCTATATACCATTGCTTACTGACCATAGGGGTATTTTCCTAAAAACTCAAGGGTACAAGATACACAATTCTTCCGACATCACTTGCTCCTAACTAAACACATCATCACTTCATTCATTAGATGGTTCTAGTCACAAACGGCCTAGAAACCAAATCTCCATTATGAGGTCAACTAAGCAATGGACTCTCTAGTTCCCAATTATCTCATCATCAACTTTTTTCCTCCTTAAGGTTCTGAGACATATAAGGTGATAGCATCCTTGGCTTAGGGCATCTCTTTGGTCATCGACCATCATGTTCTTATAACTTCTTTATGCTTGTTCTCATCTCTTTATAGCCATTTTTCTTTCCAAAGTATTTATCTTCTTGCTACTTGTAGGAGTTTCTTTGGCATTCCCTCCATGTTGTTCTCTTATCCTTTTATTGGTTGGCTTTGGCACTCACAATGCTCACTTGATCTTTCTTCCTTTTACAATCCAGCTGATCAAGTTTGTACATTTTTCGACATCAATATCTAAATTATAGTTATAATTAAATTTTGCTCGATAAGTAAACAATGGCAAAGAAAATTATAGACAAGCCAACAAAACAAAAAGTAGCAGTAAGAAGGTATGCTATTGTCATTTTGTCAAGTTACAACTTAACATAGAATCATAAAGCAAAGAATGATGCAATAGTGATCATGTGAATCAAAACCACATTATATAATTCCCTCAAGAAGAATCTATGGAAAAGAGAGTGATTATTGTCATTAATAAAAATACAAAGTCAAACTTATCAAACAAGAAGGAAAAATCCCCTATGCCAATAGCAAACATTTAGGGGATTTTTCCTTCTTATCTAAGAAGCTATTTATTTATTTTTTCAGTAACATAAGCTGCATTTCTGAAAAAAGAGAAAAAGGAGAAAAATCTAAAATTAGGATCACTGCCATAGACAATATATGTATGTGTAATGAACATAATACATAATAAAGCATGATAAGCCTACCTTCACACAATGTGCACCAAATATTCAGAATAGCTCCCAAAAGTATTGTTATGATGAGTTACATCATAAATCCTTAAATATTAGGACAACTCCAAATAACCCAAATGCATCCCAATACAATAATCACAAGCCATTGTGTGAAAAGACTCTATTGTCCTATGATACATACATACATATATATATGTCGTGCGACTATGCGGGGGGAGACTCCTAGAAGACCACCACGACCTGCTCAGAAATTTGACAATTTGTGTGGCAAGAGGAAGCGGTAGATGATAGATTTACTTGTCTTTTCTAGTTTCTAGTATTTTTTATAGCTGTTGACTCTTTCATATTTATTATGATATTTTTTGTAAACAATATATGACAATTTAAGTTTGAAGTTTGAAGTTGGCAATTATAACTCATTGGTAATGAATTATGAATATGATGCTTCGTGAAAGTTGAAAGTTGTTTCATTTCATTTCATTTTATAACATTTCATTTCATGTTAGAATTTTTATATAATTTTGGTGATCAATGATGATAAATGTTATGTATTGAATTTTGAAAACTTGAAACTTTAAGATTGATGAATCATGAGACTCGATATGTTGTATGTTACTAACTTGTGGACGTGGTTGATGAAGATTATAACTTCTAGATGATTGATGTTATATGGTTCAATCTATGTTTTTATGCTTTTTATATCTAATTCATCATTCTACATGCTTTTGTTGATAGATATGGCATCAAAATATATAAAAATATATATTATATAAAAATTCTCTCTCAAACTGAGAGCTTTTGAAAATGTCGCTCCCTGCTCCCGCTCCCACTCCCAAGTAACCTTGTTCCCGAGACTAACTATTAGATCACTTGCTTCTTATCCCCTTGACCTTGATAGCGAAGGACCATAAGCGACTTATAGGACCCAATACAACATAAGGTTCCAAATCAGACAAAACCAACATCTTCTCTAGACCAACTACTATCAAAATGGTCCCCACCAGAGTTTCTTCGAGGATTTGCACATAATACAACTCTCAACTCATATCTCACCAAGTCGATATTCCCATGGCTATGAGACTATAGCACCTTAACATCCCACACAAAGTACTTCCCATCAAAGCTGCATCATCAGCGTCTTTTCCAAGTGACCTTAAGTCTTAAGGGAGTTTTAATTAATGATGAGGGTTTGTCCAAGATCTCACAACTCACCTTCCACCCCTACCTGTATTTCCATCTATGATACATATATTGAGTTAAGGCCTCGTTGTTATATCTATCCCTTGTGCCTTCTCTCTCTTCCTTCTAACTTCACTTCATCTAGCTCTTTCATACTTTCATCATGGATTAGCTATTGTAGTGTAATTTATGCATTTGAAGTAACCCTAGGCACTAACATAGGTGCATTTGTGTACATTCCCATAGCTATTAGACTATAGCACCTAAACATCCCACACAAAGTACTTCCCATCAAAACTCCATCATCAACTTCTTTTCCAAACGACCTTAAGTGTTAAGGGAGTATAAATTGATGATAAGGGTTTGCCCAAGATCTCACAACTCACCTGCCTTGGGTCCTCTCCAAACTCTCCATATAACATTGTCAAACTTTGCATCAAGGCCCTTTTAGCAATTAAGCATGACAGGAGCTTCCCCCTTCCACCCCTACCTATATTTCAATCTATGATACAAATATTAAGTTAGGGCCTCATTGTTATACCTAGCCCTTGTTCCTTCTCTCTCTTCCTTCTAGTGTCACTTCATCTAGCTCTTTCATACTTTCATCATGTATTAGCTCTATAGTGTAATTTATGCTTTTGAAGTAACCATACGCATTGACACAAGTGCATTTTGTGGATTGTAATTCTTGATTGTATTTAGGTCAATCATTAGATATTAATATAATGATCTTATCTACTTGGATCTCTCCTTATTCAAGTATCTATCAATGACTTGTAACTTTTTTTCAAGCTCATTTTGAAAGTAGAGGAGTGACACCATCCATCAATTTTTTCCATCCTCCCATTCTTGTTTTCATTTTTAATTGACCTCACCAACATTTAGGGCTTCATAAGCCTTCTCACAAATTTGAACTTTCCTAATCACATTTTCTCTACGATCTTGGCTTCTAACTCTTCAAGCACCTTTTTACATTAAGCTTTATTTGCCCATTCTTCCTTTGAGTCATCCTTTTTTCTTCTTCAATTTGCTTGGATTTTCTTCTTTTAACCTGTTAACCTCCTTAGTAAATGTTTAAATAATAACCCCAAGGGTTAGCTCAACAGCTTGAATCATCCGCCCAAGGAATGTTATTAACAACTAGGCCATAGTTCACAAGTTCAAATCTAGCAAAGACACATAGGGTTATGAGCCACAATTGATCCGGATATTCTAAGCAAGATGGGGATTCCACCATGTTTTCTTTGGGAAAACAAAAGTGTTTTTAATTAAGGGCTTGCACTTTAGAGAACCATTCATCTTTTTGTGCAACTTTCTCTTTATCTTTCTTCAACTCCTCCACTTTTTGCATATTTCCATCATATTTAACCAATGTTGCGAAAATCGCGATTTTTTCATTTTCCCGATAATATCGCGCAATTAATTCAGTGATTTTTTCATTTTGAAGAAATCGAGATTAAACCCGATTTTTTGAGAAAAAGTCTTGAATTTTTTTTTTTTTGCCGGATTTTTTATGATGAGGAGGTGACACAACCTACCCAGGCTACCCCTATCACCAATAGAGGACGTGGTCTACCTCCTGCAGCTCCTAGTTCTTCAGCTTCTAGAGCACAGTAGAGTCCACTGCCAACTCCACGGACATCTACATCTAGAGGGAAAGCTATTGCATTTTCTCGCAAGAGGGGCAAAGGAAATCAGTAGTATTAGTTATTTGGTTCATTTCATTGTATATGACATTATGACTCATGACATGAGATAAATTATTATATTTTTTGTTGATATTTTGAGGTTGAGTTGGCACTCAGAAGTCAAGACTGACTATTCAAGACATGATTCACTGTTACGTGTGATGTAGCACTAGAAATGATATTACACATCTTATATATTAGTTTTTTTATCATATTTATGTGTCAATGTATTTATTTTATGTTGTAGATGCTTTAGATATTAAAAAAATGGAAAAAAATGATTATTTTGTATTTTCCGATTTTTTCTCGATTTTTACGATTTTTTCTGATTTTTTTCCCCTCATCGATATTATCCCGATAACATTTTTCGCAACATTGTATTTAACACAAAGAGTATCGATTTGAGAATACATTTTAAAGTCTTTCCAAGTGTAGTTTAAATTGGTGTCTCTATCCAGACTCATCCACCTGTCGCAAGCTTCATCTTTTAAATACAAACTTGCAAAAGAATCAATTCTAAGTTTCCTTGAACTATTCAACAATTTAATCCCCTTTTTACCCCCATTAAAGAAATGCATTCCCAAAAGTTCTAGACTAAGATCTTGGAGTTTCATCAACCCATGACTTCCACCTTCACTGTCTTCAAAGAGTATCCAAAAAAGTTTCCACAAATATTATTCTCTATTTCCCCTTTTATTTTCCCTTTTGAGTCATCTAAACTAGACATCCCAATGAAAAGTTATGAATGTTTTATGTTGACTTACCATTTTTAAGCCTTCTATGGGGATTTTTGTGGTTAGCCCCATTGAACTTGTCATGTCTCTAGGTTTTTTTCTCCAAATTCATCAAAATTAGAATGTGTAACACTATTTTCTCTGGAATGCCATTGATCTCACTTAATTTGGATTTTCCAACAAGCAGTTATGGTCATTTTACTAAACCATGCTGCTTTTAGCCTCTCTCGAGAAAAAGAGGTTGTATAGACAATATCTCCATGAATTGTGTCCTAGCAGTTCTGATTTTTGGAGCTGTGACACCCTCAGATGTCTTCTTTCAAATTCCACTAGTTTCATTGCAATTGGACTTGGCAATATTCATAGATCATTTTTTCAATTAACATTGCTAGTTTTATCAAGGGTTCAGGGTTGGCCATGAGCCCTAACTTGTATGGACCACACCTCAAAGATTCCAACACTTATGTTCATTAAATTTGAAGGTTCCTAGTGAAAGTTAAGTTCATTAACTTTGGATGTTCCTAGTAAAATTTATTTCTCCAACAGTGAGATGTACTCCTCGAAAGGTGCACAACCAAGAATTGTACACTCTAATACCACTTGTAATGACATAACATATAATAAAGCATAATAAACCTACATACATGCAATGTACATGAAATATTGACATTCAGCATTCTGAGACCATAAACAGTACATGTATGCTATTTTTCATTAAAAGTGAGGACGAAACAGTCAGAATCCCTAAAAATAAATTTGTTAGTCATAACAATAATATACATAAGTAACTATGAATACATATACTTTAAAAATGATAAATTGCAAACATGCCTCTGCTATGACACGATAATGTATGTCTAGACTCTATATGATGTATTTTTTTAATGAATTAATTAAACAAAAAAATGAATTGCTCCCAAAAAGAAGAAGAAAAAAAATCAAGATGTTTAAGGACTTTATTATGCTCTACTTGTGATCTAATTTCACATGAACTTAACCATGATCAAATTTTCATCTTCACCTAAAACAAGCATTGACCACTAAAGCTTCAAAAAGGATAGAATACTGCCAACAATGCCCACTTCCTCCGTTAATGGTAAGACTTCCTCCCTTACTCGAAGACCATCCACGAGCTTGTACTGAAGAACTATAATTTAACATACAGTAAGGCCTCTTGCAACAACCCACAGCCAACACGCAAGTTTTGATAAAACATAAGGATGACGCAGAGCCAACTGAACTTTGGCATTCCGTCTGGTTTATAAACATATCTGACAGGACATTATGGAACATGGATATTGAGAGGATGTAATCTCGGTTGCTCTGCAGGATACAAGTATTTTAGAGCTCTAGACATCTGGTGATGTATACAAAATATAGGTAGAAAGGAATAGTTGGGCATAATTTTTCTAATCCACGTTTATTCATCAAATTGTTGCTATCACGAATAACAAAATATTTATAGGATATTTATGTATGCCATGAATTGGCAAAATAAGATCTGAAAAAATAAACAAGCATTTTAAAATATTCAAGAGTACTGCCTTTCAAGGTTAATCCCAGCCAGTTGTAGTAGGGAAGAAATAAATGTTTAGGTGAAGTTCAATTCATTGATGCATAATGCCAGATAAATCTACAATATAATCCAGATTCATTGAATAGAATACCCTGAGAAAGCTTGTCATTCTATAAATCTTTACAATGCTTCAAGTAGCAAATCATTTAAGAAAATCTACACCCATTTCTCCTGCGAATCACTACCTCTTATTTTCAAGAAGCTGTAAAGAGATGTGCACACATGAGACTCCCTACGAAGATTCTTTGAAACTGGGCTTCTCAAGAACTAATGTATGAACTACATGTTTATATTTATATTTCAAAGAGATTATCATTATCCAAATGTGGAAAATTTGATCATGTTGCTTCAGAGAATTTAAATGTGAAACCCAATTCAAAGAAACGTTCTATTCACTAAACCCAAGGGAATAGCTCAACCAATTGTCACCAATGTGATTGGGAATTTGGCTAATTCTGTGCCAACAGGTGCCTGGTTCTAATTCCCCAAGGTGAGGCACACTGGTCTACAACAACAGGTTTCCTAGGGATGTCATCCATGGGAAGCACCCCTTGCCTTTCCCCAAGATGTTTTCTTTGGGAAAAAGCATAGTTGCACATATCACGATATTATCGGAATTATCACATTAATATCACCAAAACCAACCTCAGCAATAATATCAGCAATAATTATCATGATAATTTTCCCTTTGAAATTATCATGATAGTTTCAATTTATCAGGATAATTTAGGTAATTATCGAGATAATTTCAAAATTATCACCCTGTCTCTGTCAATTTGAACTTATTACCAAACCTTTTTTTTATCTTTTAATCCTAATTTTTTATAAGTGAGTTAAGGGAATGAGTTGTGAGGATACTCTGACTATTTCCATCAAGCAAAGAAGGGACTCATCTCAATAACACAGACCCTAGTGGTTAATAGTAGTATTAAATTCTTAAAGTAAAAGGAGGAAAATGTCACTTTTACTTAAATTTTTAACATCACCATTAATTGACTCAGGATGTTTGAGAGTGGTTCCGACCTCGTAGGATTTCATATAGAGAAAGTAGAATTTTAGATCCCACTCAAAATCCAACAGACTTGATAGTTTTTAGGATTTCATGATTGGCGGGATTGCAACATTTCTACTAGATTCTCTGATGTATGAGAGTATGGAACTAACATTTAATCAAGATCACCAAGCCCTCTATGTACCTCGATGTTGATGGCATTGACTATAGAGATCCTCCTTCATGATCCTAGTAAAAATGTACACCTCACTCAAGCAAAATCATTGATTAGGATGTTAAGCTTTTTCTATCTTATTCTAATGCCTAGAGGGTGATCTTGATGAGGACCCCAATAGGCCATGACTTTGATGTTATTTGATTATTTGTTGTGACATGATTTTCTTTAGATATTGGAGGCCATTTAGAGCCTCTCTATTGATCTATTTTGATTCAGAGAATGATTGCAACCAGTGATATTTTGGTTATATGCACTCTTGCTATATACATGAGAAATTTTGCATATTTGTGTATGATATTTTGCATTCATATGGATGCACATGAATCATATGTTCTTCATAAAATTTGAATATTTTATGTATTTTTTAGTTGACCAACCTTGTTTTAGTTCCAATAACATTGTTGAGGATGCCGTGACCATTCTCCATCAAGAAAATAAGAAGAAATCATTTGTTTTCATTGCCATGATTCATCTCATGAGATATATTTATTTTTGTTTTGATATGATTTTGTATCATTATAATAGATCTCATGACTCAAGACAAATATCATATTTCAATATCAATATTCTGATGTATCACTTGACATCTTATATATTGATTTTATTTTCATATTTATGTAGCAATGTGTTTGTATGATGTTGATTTGTTTTAGAAGTTTAAAATTTGAAAAAAAAAATGATTATTTTTGTATTTTTTTTATGTTTCCAGATAATTTCCAATATTGACTATAATTTCTATTTCGGACCCCCAGCGACACCCAGCGATAAATTGCCGATAACGATAAATATAACATTGGGAAAAACTATTCCATTGACTAAATAAATTCATCTTGAAAACAAAATACAGTGCGCACAATTGTTAACTCTGCTTATTACCTCAGTATTCGCAATTTCACTTTCCAAAGCCTGCCGCAATTGTTCAGTTTCCTGAAGCAAATAGCACACAAAATTCATTTAGGTTCAGGATCAACATAGTTGGGTGGGGAATGCAATCTCCGCAGATTTTAGATTATTTCGCTTCCGAAAGCCTCAGCTAACTAACTAAATCATGATCCAAAAATTAAAAAAGCTTCATACCCTACAAGTTACAACAATTATGGGCCCAGTTTGACTGCATTTAAGAAACCCTTAATCAAAAATGTAAACAAAGAGTGGGAATATTTAGCGTGAAAATAAAAGATCAGGAATCTATATGAATATTGAATCCACAAAAAACATGCATCTGTATATGTGCTAATGAGATACAAACATCCATAATTGCAAAAAGTAGAGATGTTGTGCTGAATAACATATACATCTGACCAAAAAGGGGATAATCACTAATGCAATTCCGTCCTCCAAGAGGAAATGCAAGCAATCAATAACAAATCGATTATATTCAACAAAGAAGAATAGACCTTCCCCAATATGTTCAAGAATTTTTAATTTTACTACAACTTTTCATATCCACTAATCACCATAGTTGGACGATGGGACAAAAAAGTATAAAGATGAAAAACATTGGAAGTTGTAAAGAATCTCAGTGAGAACTGCATTAGAAACAAAACAATACATAGTGAGTGCCAAAAGATATACAATCGCACTCTACAAAGCCCAAATGAATAAAATAGGCATGGACGTGAAAGCAAAGGAAGAGACCATAAACCAACAATGCTGTCAATGGTCAACGCTCCTAATATCCAAGGTCAAGATTAAGTGGTAATAAGATTCCAGATGTCCAGTAGTTGTGTCCTGGAGTCTATGCTACCAAACAGGCCTTGTAAGTTTTAAGTTTGCTCAAGACGATATCTTGTGACTGAAGCCATCAAGGGGTTGGAAGTAACAGGTGATGAGCCTAGAATTACCAATGTGGGTTTACCTCTAAGACTCTTATATCACAGTAGAAGCATCTCACAAATAGAGAAATACGCCTATGATCATCATACTGCCCCAAAATGTTCAATGTGTTGAAAAATTATAGATGCAGTTGATATTTTCAAAAGAGAAATTTATTGATTCAAGCAAAATCATGTATTTGTCAAAGGAAAATTGTAGAAGGCATTTTTCATGACCTTGAAAAGTAAAAAAAAAAATGAATTTATATTTATCGATTGATTACCCCACAAGTGCTCAAGTCGGCCTGCCCAAGAGAGCCACCTATTCGGATTAACGAATCACTAAAAATAGAGACTATTCGCTCTCATGCAAGACACAATTTGGATCTCTTATCTGAGGGAGTAGCTCACAGATCTGAGGCAGATATTTCGCATTTTCTGAGGCACTAATTCTCTGTGGAACCATGCGAAGTCTGAGGCACCAATTCTCTGTGGAACCATGCGAAGTCTGAGGCACCAATTCTCTGTGACATGCGAAGTCTGAGACACTTATTCTCTGTGATAGGAAAACTGACTGAGGCACTTATTCTGTGTAATATGTGAGCTGTGTGACACACTTGTTTTCTGTGGCTAAAGCAAAGAATTGAAGGGAACCCTGTATTGGATATTGGAGGGTTAAAATGGCACTTGTGGGAGGTCATCATGCTGGTCAGTAGTTGTCTATATGTCTTGTCAAAGACATGCTATTTTGATGTACAAATTGGACTGAATTGGACATTCTCTCACAAGGAAATCTTGCTGGGTATTGCCCTGGTCGTTGACCAAAATTTGGTGTCTCTTGTTTATTATCTTCTGTGATCTTTACTGCTCTATGGATCTTAATATTAATCGTTGAAATTTTCATGTATAACTGCTTAATGATTGGAATGTTCTAAAAGAAGTCAAATTGTATCATTGGAAGTAGTTATCAGTTTGAAAATTGCTAGTCTTCTATGCTACTAGAAAAATCAACATGGTATCAGAGCAAAGGTGAAAAGAGCAGCCCTAGTTCAAGAAACTCTTTGCATATGAAGACGAGTTAGCCACCACCGCCCCCCCTCTCTGTTCAGGCTGAAGGTTTATTGTCACAGTTAAACTCTGAAGCCCTAAAATCTCAGAACCTCGGAGATCAAGAAGATTGCAAAAGGCTGGAATACTATTAAGGTCAAATATCATCTTAGGAGATCTTCCATAGATTATCTATGACTCAAGTGTCAAAGCTCCGAGCCATAAGACCTCTACAGTGATTGAGTAGCATTAGGAGATTCGAAGAGCTCCAAACCGTATCCAGAAAGTCTACCCAGAATTCTTGTTTTGGCCACTGTTTTTAAAGGCAATTTTGAGGACATAAAGATGCGCAAGCCTCTGTGGCTAGAATCAAAAATCTCAGAAATGTTAAACCTCAGATCGACCTCTGTATATGGGACCGAGATATCCATAGCCAGCTTGATTTGATTGTTGTGATTATCAAAAGGACCGAATCATTAAAGAACACACATTGGGAAGTCCTAAACATAGAAGGTGTTTTGTCCAAGACCGAATGATCTTGAAGGTGACCGAGACTGTGCATCTAGAGACTCTCTTATCTTTAATGGTCTCTCCTTGTTATGTCTAATAAGGCCGACCTATTAGAAGATGCTAATATTCATTGCCAAGGTAGAACTCTTCTCAGAAACCGAAGTTACTTGGTCTACTACAAGAACGAAAAAGTCTTCAGTGGAAAGGAATTAATTGGTTCAGTCATAAACAAAGCAAGCAAAGTCCGATTGCACTGCCAGATCTCTAAGTTTGAAAATCTACAAGTCATCTTGAGACATGTTGTGATTCAGCTTCGATAAGCAAGGTTGATGACGTAAAGGAAGAAAAATTACTTGATGATCCTGAATATTCCTTCACTAGGGTGTGTAAATATTCTGGGCTTACAGTGAAGAAAAGGGTCGAAGCCCTATTCCAAGATCGAAGATTCTCTCCTCCTTGCATTTATGAAAAGGATCGAAAATTGGTATTGAAGATAGGTTTTGAACAAACCACAGAACGTATGATCCAAATCTTGATATGTTTCATATCTGATAGGCCGAAATTCCTCAGCAAGACACTTGGTGAACTAAATTGAGAAACCTCAGTCTTATGACAAAGGTTGAGCAAAAATTATTGTACTGTGGTATATCTCTGAAATGAGGACTGAGACTTCTGAGGCATATTCCTATTACAAGGTCTGAGTTCTCTGGCGATGAAAAGTCTAGTGATCTAGCACGAATTCTGGATGAAAGGAGCCTGTCTTCAAGTCAGAAACACATTTTGATCTTGCAGACCCTAACCAATATGTTACAAGTGGGCTTATTGTGCTCAAGTGAAAGGAACCCTAATGAGGAGTTTAAGAAGTGATTTTTCTTCCTCAGCTGAAGAATTTGAATCATACCTCAGTGAAATCCTTGAAGAAAAATGATATAGCTGAATTCTTTTGAGAAGCAGATCCATTGTCACCGTGGAGCTAGCAGCCAAAGGAGGATGAGCTTATTTGTATGTTTGATTTGTCTTTGTGACATACCAAGTCTCCTCATCAGAAGATGAGTCGGAGAAGTCTTCCAATAGGCCGCAAGTCTCTTAATTGTCTCCCCTAAACTGAATATCTTGATCTTAGAATTTGTCTTCTGAAGGAGTCGAATTCTTAAATCAATTCAGAAGTTTGATGTCAGCTTAAAGGGGTATCTGTTCTATTCATAAAAGAAGGACAAAATGCTTTGCCAGGAGCCGACCTGATATCCCTCTGAATATTTCGAAAGGCCAGAAGTCCAAGTTGCAAATCTGAAGTTTGACATATGAGGTATGTATTGTCATAATTCTTTTGGAAGCTCTGTCTTGACATATCTGATGTAGGACTCCTTGAGGACAGACATGAAAAAGTCCATCCTTTGAGAAATTGATATGGCAAGGTAAAATGACATTATTGTTGTAGTCACACAAGTAAAATATGAGACGTGTATGATGATGTTGTAAAGCATGTTCAGAAGCATCATATGAAATTATTTAAAAAGGGTCAAGTCCTCCTTCAAGTTTTGAAGGCAAAAGACATTCTCAAGAAGATGAGCTTGTTAAGATTTGAAGAAAGCTTGTATGCAAGAATCAAATCTTTGAAGATCTGAAGTGACAAGTATCAAATTTTTGGAATACTTTCCTTGGAAATTGTCACAAAGTATTATTTGCACTGGAAAGATACATTTCATGTACAATTGCATGAAGAGGCCATGTCGTCTTTCAAATTTAAGCACTAAAAGATCTCTCAAGAGAGACGTGCAATTGGCAGAACTTATGTGTTTAAGTTGAAAGGCTCGAATTCAGTAATGCTGAAGCAATACTCAAGTATTTGAATATAGGAATAATGAAATTTACTGCTACAATGTTTTTGAAGAAGTCAAGTTATTTTGACTAAAGATGATTGATGAGAAAATGTTAGATTGAGGGTTTGTAAACCCTAGTATGCAAATGGGTTTGAACAAGAAAACTCTAGGGCTTTGGGTAAAACCTTAGGATTGGATGTTTCCGTAAAAGAAGAAACCCTAGCTCCTGCAAGAAAGACATCATGATGATGATGTGGACGAGGTTGATTTGCAAGTTGGATGCAAGAAGGCTAAGATCAAGAGGGAGCCAACATGTTCTTAAAAGATAAGTATTTTATATTTATCTTTCTTGTTTATTACTATTGTTGTTGTTTCTATTAGTCTCTTGTCTTTGTATATCTTGCTTGGTTGTGATTGTTCTTCCATGCCCTCCTAGTGAGGATTGCAAGTACATGATGAATGTTGCCACAACTGTAGCGCAGATGGAAAGAATGGAAGAACTAAGCAAAGATAATGACAAGAAGACTCGTGTTGAGCTATGAACTCAGAGGGAGCAGATTTGATCTATGCCGAAAAGAAGTCAATTGTGACTTCCAAGATGAAGATGGCTAGAAGTACCAAGCGAAGGATTACCTCAGTAAGAGGGAGAAGAATATGAAATCAGACACCTTGTGTATGGTACTCTTGAATTAATGGTTATCTAGAACAATGTTGATCCATTGTTGAAGATGAGCCCGTGATTTTGATGATCTATTTCTGACTAGGTTTGAGGACCTCTTTGTCCAATGTAAGAGGGAGTTGATTGAAGAACCTTGAAGTAATGCATTACTATCTGGGATTGAAAGTGTGGCATAAGCCTGTTGAAATCTTTGTTGAGTTCCTTCATAAATTTGGCATGATGGACTGCAAGTCCATGGACACCTCCATGATAACAAATTCGAACAAGCTGCGAGACTTTGTTGCTGACTTTTTTTGCACATTGAACTATCTATTGCATGGATTTGCAGATTCTAATTGGGCTGGATTTTCCAAAGACAAAAGAAGCACTTCTAAATGTTGTCTTAAGCCTGGATATCATGGATGAGTATTGTTCAAACCTTTGTTGCATTTAGCAGAGCTGAAGTTGAATATATAGTTGATTGTTCAGACTGTTGTGAAGCAGTTTGTCTTCGAAAGTTGTTTGCTGGTGTGTTTAGGTGTTGGAATCGATCATGATATATTCATAGTTGTGTAAATCTTTCTGAGAATTTGTTTCTCTTTTCATGACAGGTCGAAGCACATTGAGATCAAGTGTGACTATATCTGGAATATTGTCCAAAGAGGAGTTGTAAAGCTTGAATACATTTTGATGAGCAGGTTGTTGGTATTTTGACAAAGCCACTATCCTGGATGAAGTTTGGTTGCTTCTAAGAGAAGCTTGGAATGATTGAGAATCCCTCTCTTAGAGAGAGGAAGCATTCATTCTATAGCATCATGAATCTTCCTTGGGCTTGGCTAAGAAACCATGGTTTATGGTTGGGAAGATTGTTTTGTTTACTCTCTTGGGTCATTAAGTTTGACCGAGAAAACTTTATGGTTGGGGAGGTTGGTTCTAAGGCTTGGATTGATCCCTTAGATCATTGTGTTTGACCGAGAGACCAATAGGCTTGGTCGAGGACACTAATTTTGAGTACTCTCCCTTGGGTCATTGCATTTGACTGAGAGACCATATGGTCAGGGAGATTGACCCTTTTGACATTGAGATTAGGATTCCTCCCTTGGGTCGTGGACCAAGAGACTATATAGTCAAGGAGTTTGATATTGAGATAGGGATTCCTCCCTTAGGTCATTGAGCTTGACCAAGAGACCCTTGTTTATGGTCAGGGAGATGGACCCTATGTACTCTCTTAGGTCATTGAGTTTGACCGAGAGACCATTGGTTTGGTGGGAGAGTTTGATCTCGATTACTCCCTTGACTCAATGTGTTTGACTAAGAGACCAGTAGGGTGGTCGGGGAGATTGATGTTGTGTTCTCTCTCTTGGGTCATTGATTTTGACTGAGAGACCAGTGAGATGGTCAGAGAGATTGATTTTGATTACTCTCTTGGGTCATTGAGATTGACTTAGAAACCATTTCATATGGTTGGAGAGTTTGGCCTCATGAACGATGTTGATTGATCCCATGGTTAGTTGGGTTCTAACCTTGATGCCATTGGTTTTGGCTTGTGGGATGAACTTGATGCTATGAACCGTTCCTTATGATGTGATCCAGGAGGATCCATCGATCCAAATGCACAAGTGTTCGAAGTGTCATTATCAGCGTTCATAAGTGTCGTTTAGTGTTGTCGTCGCTTTAGTTCAGTTTCCACAAATCGATATTGTTGGTTATGATCAGGTTCAAGTAATGTTATGGTTTCATGGCGTTCAGTTGATGTGATGTTGTACCTGGCTGTCGACTTATGTCATCGACAATTCTGCCAGGGTTTGGTCGACGACATGTGTTTTGTCGTTCGACTTTGCAGGATTTATGGTTGATATAGTTGATTGTGTAAAAGGGTTCAAGTTAAAGTACTTGGTCGACGACATAGTCTTGTCGTCGTCACCAGTGTCAATTTCAAAGATGTGATGGTCGTCGTCGTGCAATGTTGACGAATGTCGCACGAAGACCATAAGGAGGTACAAGGGTCGATCGTCCGGTAAAGGTTTCAGTTTCACCGATGTCGTTGTGCAGAGCCGACATGGGTCTTTGAAAGTTAAACGAAACTCAAAACCTACGCCTAGACCTAAACCCTAACTCCTAAGCTATCATATTATTCTTTGTTACCCTAAGAATCCTAATTCACTCTTATCCTAAATCTAAGCCCTAAATCCTATTCTACACATCAAAATCATGTAACTCCTATGCTAAATCCTAATACATTACATTATGTATTCAAATCCATTTCTAAAGCCTAAAGTTATGCCTAAACCCTAGTCAAAGTCCTAATCCTAAACCTACGTATTAAAAAACATTCAAACATTAATACCTAACCCTCAACCTATTCTATGTTTAAAACAATGCAAATAAATTAAAATCACAGTCCTCTGACCGCGTAGTCAGCCAAACCACGTCAGAGGTCATGTGAACGCATGTTAAAACCGTCGAAATAATTGTCAAGGGCCTAACTGCCACTAGACCACGCGGAAACATTCACCACAATGGGAACATGTGAACGTTGTTCGTTTACCGTCGGGGCGCAATCGGAGTTAGTTCGGAGGTTAGCCATAAGCGGTCGGAGAATGCGGTCACATGAACCTCTAGTCCGCGCTGTCAACTGGAACCGCCGGCATGTTAAGTCACTTAACCGCGGTCGGTTGGCTGCTCACATGGAAACGGTCCAACCTCCGCCCGGTCAAGAAACCGTTTGCGGTTTTCGGGCTATTATAAAGTCTTATTTGGGTTTTTTATGGTCTAATTGATTTCTTATTAATTCCATGACCTAAGGTGTCCACTAACGTTGCAAACAAACCCTAATTTGACCCCAGAAGTTAGTTGATGCATCCCAAATACAGTCAGAGGTGGTTTTATGCATGTACAGGGTTATAAAAGGCAAAATGGTCCATTGAAGACAGGAGAGGAGAGTTTTCAGTTTTCATGTGCAGGTTCTGGAGGTTAGAGGCGGATTTTGTTTTCTGAGTTTTGGGAGCATCGAGAGTCGGATTTGGAAACCGTAAGCGGCGTTGGAAAGCTAGTTCAGAGAGCTATCTAATGACAAAGGTCAGAATTTCCTGTGTGCAAGTTCAGTCTGACTAAATCACTGTGTAATCCACTTCTTCTTCTCATTCCTAATAAAACGGTCGCCCATCTTGAAAGCAGACCCGAAGACGTAGTCCATCAGGGACGAACTCCGTAATCAATATTGTTGTCTGGTATATCTGTGTTTTCATTGTTTATACTTCTGTTTTGCATCTTTCTTATGGTTTATCAGCTGTCGTAAAGTGTTCTGCTCCAATAGTTTTCCTCGTTTTCCATGCTTGCAGTTTTCATTCAATTCACTAATGCCTAATCAACTCTACATCAATAATTAATATATGATCATATTAGATCATGATGAGACTTGTACATTTGATCTCTCCCTTAGGTCATCTACTAAGAGGCCAGTGGATTGATCGGGGAATTTGATCTTGAGAGAGAATGAAAAATACCTCCCTAGCTAAGAGGGAGTGTTGAAAAATTATAGTCGTCGTCAATATTTTCAAAAGAGAAATTTATTGATTCAAGCATGATCATGTATTTGTCAAAAGAAAATTGTAAAATGCATTTTTCATGACCTTGAAAAGGAAAAGGAAAAGAAAAATTGAATTTATATTTATTGGTTTATTACCCCACAAGTGCTCAAGTTGGCCCCTCCAAGATCAAGTCAGCTTGCCCAAGAGACACACCTATTCGCATGAATGAATCACTCTAAATAGAGCCTATTCACTCTCCTCCACGACACAATTCAAATCTCTTATCTAAGAAAGTAGCGCGCTGATCTGAGGCAGATATCTCGCATTTTCTAAGGCACTAATTCTTTGTGGAACCATGCAAAGTCTGAGACACTTATTTTCTATCGAACCATGTGAAGTCTGACACGCTTATTCTCTGTGACATGAGAAGTCTAAGGCACTTATTCTCTGTGATATGCAAATTGATTGAGGCACTTATTCTCTATAATATGTGAGTTGTCTGAGGCACTTGTTTAAAGTGGCTAAAGCAAAGAATTGAAGGGAGCCATGTATTGGATATTGGAGGGTTGACTTGGCACTTGTGGGAGGACATCATGCTAGTCAGTACTTGTCTAAATGTCTTGTCAAAGAGATGTTATTTTGATGTACAAATTGGATTGAATTGGACATTATCTCATAAGGAAAAGCTTGTTGTGTTTTCCCCTATGGGGTTTTGCCCTGTTGGATGGCGTTGTCATTGATGTCAACCCATGGAGTTGACTAGGTTTGACTCTGACTAAAACACTAGTCATTGATATCAAATAGCTGATGAAGGCGTCCTAGTAATTGTCGGATTACATCAAGTTGGCAAATCCACCGTTGGATGGTTGAAAACCCAAGTCCTAGGGTTTGGGTTCCCTAGATTGAGGATGTACCCTGACTTTGTCGAGGGTTTTTGAAGGGTCAAACCATTGAGTTTGGGTTGGAGATCTAGGTCATTAGATTCTCCTCGAAGAGATGTTTCTGTTGATATGTGGTATGCCCCATGGTTCCTCCTGGTTTGAGAGAAAATTGAGTTTGAAGTTGAAGACCCAGTTTTGTGGGCTAAAACCCTAGGGGGTAGTGACATGACACCTTATTCACCTACGGTTGTCAATATATGACAATGATTCTTACCACAATCTCATTGTGTATAAGTTGAATAACTTCAAGAACCAAAGACAATAAACCAATCATTGACTTCACAACCTTGGTAGGACCAAATGCACTAAGTCAAACATTGATTTCAAATTATCGTAGAATTAATAATATTTCTTGGCATAATCTTATTAGTTGTAGACATCAAATATCAAGCATATGAGTTCCTTGCCATATTTTGAGGAGAGGTCATGATTAGAAAAGTATCCAATCAATAAGCATCCAAAACTCCTTAATTAGGATCAACTTTTCATCATATGGGCTTTGCGTTACTTAAGGTCCAGACTCTAAATTGATATATAATGCAAACCAGCTGAAGTTACAACAAATTAATAGTATTTACATTCCTAAATATTGCCTAAACTTCCTAAGTTTCCTCAACGACTCTCTTAAGAAGCCCTCCCCTTAACACTATAAGCGACATTCACATTCCTCACCAAATCACATCAACTTATGACCTATGATCTAAAATTATTCGACCTTCTTTCTGAGGCAACGAAATTTTTCTGCGGAAAGCAATCAGAATCTCTCTTTTGAGGCAAAGTGGACTGCGTTTAAGTGTTTCTAGCTTAGCAAGTTCTGAGGTAAGGTTAGGATCTTCCCTCCTATGATGTTCTTTTGTCACAGAATTTTTGGCACCTCTGATAGGGCTTGGCCGTAGGCTGAGTAGACAACTTTTTGTGGATTAGGGCACTTGGATCTGTGGAAGTGTGAATCAGTTCCTTTTATGTTTTATTTTGGGTGATTTCGTTGTGAACACAAATCTCAGACCTCTTGAATGTTCGTAACCTCACTACAACACTTATATACATCATGCCAACAAGTGATTTGACTGTCATAATGTTGAAGGAACAACACCTTTGATGGAAATATGATTCTTAGACCTAACGTAAAGTTGCTTGAGTTGATGCCTTAACATAACAAGTTTCATAGGCTTGACTTTGACTCAATTTGCTTGACCTTGACACCAATATGATAGTGACAGCAGCAAGGTAATTGTGAACAAGTTGTCACTATCTTAGAGTTCGATGACAGTAATAAGACTGTAATCCCTTATATAGTGAGAAGGCAATCTACAGCAAGACCTCGATAGCAGTTGCTTGCCTTGACTTAACTTGTTGACTGTGACATTAACAATGACAATGTTGACATTTAATGGACAACAAGTGATGTTTGACCTTGACCTCACTTAACTGTGTTACCTAGATATGACTTTGATTTGACAATTGTTCTATGTCTAATCTATGATAGTGTGTTGACACGATGACCATTGATATGACAAAGACCTATGACTTAATATTATGTGTCTTACTGTAATGACATTTAGCATAACAATTGACAATTTGACTTTGGCCTGACATTCACCTTTAAGATACTTAGACATAACAAGTATATTGACACTTTGATTTGACTTATTGAATGACGGTCGATGTTATCTATAGCAAGTGACACATTAACAAATTACAATTGATACAATATCTTGACTTTGACTTACATGACCTTGATAGTTGCTTGATACCTTAACATAACAATACTTTTTGACTTAGTGAGCATTCTATGATGTTTGACTTTGACTTTATTGTGACATAATAGTAATCCCTGGACATGACCTTAAGATTGACACCTTAACCTTGACTTAATTCTTTGATTACTGTAATGACATTTGCATAACAATTGACAATTTGACTTTGCCCTGGCATTCACCTTTAAGATACTTAGACATAACAAGTATATTGACACTTTGATTTTGACTTATTGAATGACGGTCGATGTTATCTATAGCAAGTGACACATTAACAAATTACAATTGATACAATATCTTGACTTTGACTTACATGACCTTGATAGTTGCTTGATACCTTAACATAACAATACTTTTTGACTTAGTGAGCATTCTATGATGTTTGACTTTGACTTTATTGTGACATAATAGTAATACCTGGACATGACCTTAAGATTGACACCTTAACCTTGACTTAATTCTTTGAATAAGACTTAACTATGACACATGGTTTGAAACAAGGAATTTACATCTTGTTGACAAGTGTCTTTGACTATACTTGACTACAATACTATATGACAATGTTGCAGTACTATTGATTCTTGAAGACATTGACATTGAGTCGACACCTTAACTTTGGTATGATTGACTGAATTGATCTATAGATTGAAACACATAAATATATGACAATAATAACCTAGGGTTTGTCTTATAGTATGACCTAGGGTTTGTGTATAGTAACACAGTTGTAACATTGCAAGACAGCAAGTGTTGAAGGCATTATCATCCTGTTGTATAGCATATTGACGTAAGGATGGATAGTAGGATTTGATCAGCTGAGCAGCAGTTTTTACACGTATGTTGGTAGCTCTCTGAGGGCAAAGCTTGAGAGGATTAGTTGCAAGTCATAGGGATGACCTGAGGCACCTTGGTGTGTGCCATCATTTGATAGCAGTGTCAGATAGTTGCAGCATTGTGAGCGGTTTGGTACAGTGAAGCAGCGTGAAGTATGATTTTCTACATATGGGCCTTGATGCTTATTCATTCGTGAGAAGTTTTGATACAGTGACATGCAGTGGTAGGCAATGTTGTCAGCTCTTGATGTTGAGTAGCGATCAGATGTGCAAGAGATCTATGTGTGTAGTGACAATGATGTGGCGTTGAACAGTAAGTTAGATGTGCAACATTGTGCAATGATCAATTTGATTGTGCATTGGTCAGTGCCTACCAGGATTTGACAGACATACAACATCTTCTTTATAGCTTTACTATATTGATTCAGAGCACGGGAGGATCCAGTCTGAAAATTGTGAAACGTGGTCCGCTGGCTCTTCAAGGTGGCAAGTTGGTGCAAGGCAAGTGATTGGAGTCACCTTCAAGTTGTGGCCTGAGAACACTTCAAGGTCGCAGGGTGGTGCTAGGTCAGATCGTAGTCTGCACAAGGCATTGTGGTGTCCTTTTAGTTGGGGCTGATAAACTACAAGGTCACGAAGCATCCTTTTTGACAGCAACTGGTAAACAGAGTGTTGGGGCACTCGTCAGGTTGTGACCTGAATTACAAGGCGAAGAGCGTCCTTCCAATTGCAGCAGGGTATTAGGGTTTAGTAGCATCCTATAGGTTGTAGCCTATAAATTAGGGGGTTGACGCCTCCCTCAGTTGTAGCTGAAACCTTGATGTAATTACTTTTCTTTTAAAGAGGAGGAGAAGACAATTACTAAGAAGCATTTGGTGGTTTTTGACCAGAAGGGGGGTTTTCCACCTCAAAATTTGTGTCCATTGTTTTAACTTTTTGCAGTGTTGTATGTTGTTGTCTACTGTGGATTATTATTTATGATTATCTGAAGAAGAACAATAATAATAACTGAAGATTAACTAATGCTCTGAAAAATATTAAAATGTGTTAATTGTAAGAAATATTGATTCAACCACCCCACCCCCTTTCTCAAAATTTCCAACATGCTCTAGTCATTGACCAAAAGTATGGTGTCTCTTGTTCATTGTATTTGGTGATCTTTACTACTCTATGGATCTTAATGTTAATGGTTGAAATTTTCATGTATAACTACTTAATGATTGGAATGTTCTAAAAGAAGTCAAATTGTATCGCTGGAAGTAGTTATCAATTTGAAAATTGATTTAGTCTTGTATGCTACTAGAAATATCAACACAAGGAGCCGATAAAGTTTTCCAGTTAATAGTGACAAGGGCCATGAATTACATAATAGATAAGGCATCTATTACAAATACAATCTAAAATTGAAAGGTTCCTCCCAAATACAATCTAAAATTGCAATGCTTCCTTTAAGGACAAAGTTTCGGCGCCGTCCATAGTTGATGGGAACAAACTCATGTTGTGTTACATGGGACTCCCAAACTACAAAGTAACTACAAAATTGGTGTATCCTAGGGTATAGCTGAGAGCATCCTTGAAATGCACGTAGGTGTAGAAGTAGTGATGAAGTTAAGGAGTTATAAGTATTTTGTCATAATTCATGTCAACCTCAAGTAGTTTTTGTAGATCTCTTCTCTAATATCCCTTAGTGAGTTGGGGGGCAAAGACAGAGTACAAGGGAGGAGGCTTACTGATACCTAGTTTCAATTTTTGGAACATCTTGGCTAGCTAGCTACAAAGAGGACTAGAGGACTATGTGAGCATATCTATTATTCCTTGAATGGGAATCCACCATGTATGGAATGTTGATGATGATACCTCGAACAAGTGCTTCTATGAAAGCGAGGTGTCAAGCATGCATAAGATGTCCAAAAGCGTATGATCTCTTTCCTAGGTCTAGCTTGGGAAAAGCACATTGATTAATTTATTAATTAATTTTGGCTATTGGGCTAAGGTTTTCTAATGAAAAGTAAATCAATTTACTTTAGTGAGTTCGATCTAATCTCTATTGTTTATGTCAAGTGAAGCTTAGGATCTAATCTTAGCCATCCATCACTTAGGAGATCTAGAGTTAAGGATCCAGCTCAATGAGAAATTATAAAAGAAGCCTAAGGAAGAGCTAGGAGACACATCAATTTCATTGAGAGAGCGAAATTCTCAAAGAAGAGAAGGGAAAATTTCTTCCAATGCGTAGGGGGTTGTACAGGGCTAGGAGAAAGGAGGCCTATCAGGTTGGAGAAGTCGAGTTTCAAGGGGCCAAATTTTTCAAGAAGTCGAAATTTCTAAGGGGCAAAAATTCCAGGTTCTATAGTGTTGTATTTTGTGTGTATTCTCTAAGGGTCATTTTGCATGTTAAGGGAGCCCTTAATTTTCCTAAGTAATAAAAAGTGATGAAGAATTTGGAGGGTGAAAATTTTGTTGTGTTTGTGACTGATTTTCTATTTAAATTTCATTGCAAATCATTAAGTTAGAATACTAGTGTATATTTGTGTAGCAGATTTTCAAAAAAAAAAAAAAAAATTACTAGGTGAATATATTTTTTGGACATAAAATAAATCACTAAGAATTTAAATCAAAATGGTATTGGAAAAATTAATATGGTATCAAACCAATAAACTCTGAGGAGAAGGAAGATTGATTTTATCATAGGGATTTCTGCAAAATAATTATTTTCCACTAGTAATATTTTTCTAGGTCGAGTATTTGATTTAGAGGTCGTGAGGATGCGGCCACAACTGGGCTAAGGGTGGGGTGACCGGGACACTGGCTTGCTATCAGAGTCCTCAAGCACCATGCTAAAATCCAACTGTATGATCCTAGTGGGATGGGGGGGTAACATAGGAGTGAGCAAACCAACCAATAAAGAATAAATAATCAATAGAAACAATTGGATAGCAACCATCGAGAAACTGACCATCAACTAGAAAAAGTAAATATAGAGAAAGAGGCAAGAGGAAGATGGTTAAGCGTGTTGATTTTTGGTAACATTGGATGTGCTCTAGCCATGAAAATTGGTGGAGAGGCTAAGGCACATGAGATCACCAAGACCCAGAAATCGTTTGGGGAAATTCCACCTGGATGGAGAGATATTAAACTAATTAATATTTTTAATGAGACCCCAAGTCTAAACTTAGGAAAATTAAAATATTAATGTGTATTAATATAATATGCGTGAGAAAGTTATAAATAACGATGATCAAGCCAAATCTAATCTTAGTCGTTGATTAGGGACTTAATCTCGGTCGTTGAATCGTCAATAGGAAAAGTATAAGAGGAGGCTTGAGGGTCAGTTGGAGACACACCAAGATACCAAGAGAGATCAATCAATTCGATTTTCTGGAGTGAGGTTTGCTAAAGAAATCAAACAAATGATCAGTTGCATTGAGGGGCAGTTCGACAAGAGGCCGAAGAATACATATCAAAGAGGTAGCAGAGTGTCGAAAGAGGCAGCGCAGAGCCTAGGAAGGCTGGCGCAAAGGCAACAAGGGTTGACGTAGAGGGTAAGGAGGCAGCGCAGAGGACGCAGAGGGCCAAAGACGCTGACACAGAGGCCATAGAGGTTGACGCAAAGAGCTTTAGAGGCTGCGCTGAGGTGATTCAGTGGGACAGACTGAGAGTTAATTGGCAGACGCAAAGCCAGAGAGGGTGACGCATTTCAAAAGGGGGTGACGCAGTTCCTGAGAAGTGCATGGAGCAGTTTTGGCTGTCCAACACAAGGAACAGCCAGAGCCACGATAGGATTGTTCATCTGGTTGTTGATCAGTGGGAATATCTATCTCCGGATAGAGGTATTGCTGCCAAGGATATTCTCTGAAGGGTGAGCCATTTTGGCACCCTAGTTGTCTTCAGAACTTGCTTAATAATAAAACCCTCTATATGTTGCACCGGTCTTCCCGCACTGGGTTTTCCCAGGGACGATCGTCCAAAAATAATGGTGTCCCTTGTGTTGTCTCAGTTTATTTTAGTCGTTGATCTGTATATTTGTGAAGGTTTCATTTGTGTTTACTTCGATATGTATGCATTTAAATAACTTGTTAATGCAAAGAACAAGTAGGAGATAGTAAACTAGAAAATACAGTAGGGGTTTCTGATGTGTTAGATTCAAGAATTGTCACATGGTATCAGAGTGATTGTAGATCATAGGAGACTGAAGGCACCAGCCGAAAAATCTGAGTGTTTGCAACAAAGAAGCAGTTGTCCCCAGAGACAGCGTTGTTCCATAGTTGAAGAGGCAAGAGGAGTGACACAGTGCTAAGAGGGTGATGCAAAGCCAGCGTTAGCATTCTGAGCCCGGAGAAGGGCCAGCACAGAGGCAGAGTGGGGCAGAACAAACTCACGCAGAGCCACGTCATCTTTCTCATCCAAGAAGGATTGGCGTAGTTGGCCGAGAGGAGCAGATTCAGCGCAAGCTTTGATTGCACAGAGCCTGAAGGGCTCAGATTCTTTAGTTGTCGGGGCTAAGGGAGTTGTGCAGATTGTGATTTGAGGAGCTGGTGGGACGTTGTTTCTGTCTATGCAGAACAGTGTCTAAGGAGACGGAACCAAGGTAGAGGGAAGCACTACCTCGACATATTTCTAGCCAAGAAATCTAGATCCGAGTTGTAGCGACAAAGGAGGATTGGAGAGGAGTGATTCGATAGTTGGCCGAAGGATTTCCAAGAGGGAAGTTGAGACTCAGAGGGAGTCTAGAAGAGGAGCAGAGATGGCAGAAAACGGATTGAGGGATCAGGACAGATTGGACAGGGCTTCCAATTTTGTCATGTGGAAGGTCGGGATCCTGGCAATCCTGGATAAACATCGCATCAAGGACTATGCCTTGAAAACTGTATTTGTCCCAGTTGACCCTGATGCAAATGAGAAGTATGAGGAGGCCATGGCAAAGGTGAAATGCATGATTCTAGTAATACCACAAATTGCTGAGAAGTCAACAGCAAGGGAGATGTGGGAGACCCTGACCACCTTATACTAGGGCTCTTTCGTGTAGCAAAATATGTTATTGGTAAATCAACTGAAGTCATATCAGATGCAAAAAGGAGAGGAGATAGATCACTTCCTTCTCAGGTTGCAAGGAATTCTCGACCAGCTTACATCATGGGGTCTACATTGGATCCAGAGTTTATAGTCAGGACTGCTCTGAATGCAATCTCCAAGGACTGGGAGACATTTGTCCAAAGCATTTTGGGCAGAGCGACTCTCCCCAGTTGGAAGGAGATGTGGGCAGCTCTTCGATAAGAAGAGATCAGGAGGTTGACCAAGGCAGGAGTAGCGGTAAGGGAGTTTGAGTCAAGAAAGAGGAGGAGGAGGATGCAGCTCTAACATCTGCGGGACAGTAGGGGGTTCAGAAGAGGAAGAAGAAGTACATCTCCAAGGTCAAGTGCTTCAACTGTGGGGAGCTGGGACATTACGCATCCCAGTGCCCCAGGAAGAAAGGCAAGGGAGAAGCTTCCAACTCAAAGGCGAAGAAGGATGTCGAGACTAATGACGATTGTGCCATGAGTGCTCATGCACCTCTAGAGAAGAGGTGGGGTGAAATCGAGTTGTAGTCAGCAGGACTACATGTTGGGCAGGATCCTTGAGGTACCCAAACTCTTGGATCACATCCGGCTATGGGAGCCCTTAACGACAGTAGCATGATGACAAGTGTCAGGTGGAGCAAGGTGTGATGGAGCGACAAGGCATTGCTTGAGTGCAGAAATCTAAGGCAGCGCAGTGGAGGTTGCAACAGTGCGAGAGGCACCAAGGAGTTTGCAGCAGTGCAATGGCAGCAGAGGGAGCACATGATAGCAGCAAAGGCAGCTTCAGCATCACGAGGCTTCCAGACTGACCGGGATGTCACTAGTTGGGAATAGTCAGTTACTTACTTCTTGGTAACTGAGTTGCAGGGCAGCAGTTAGCAGTGGCAGTGCTATGGGCAGCATGATGCAACATGTTGAGAGGGAGTTGCAGTACAGATGTAGCAGTGGCAGTGGCAGTGTCATGGACAGCAGTACAGGAAACAGCAGTGTAGAGGATGTGAGGCAATAGGCCAAGCATCAGCACAGGTGTCGATGTGGAGGATCAATGTGATGTTTCTATGGTGAAGCATTATTCGAGCACATTCCTCGCTAAGAGGGAGTGTTGATTTTTGGTAGCATCGGATGTGCTTTAGCCATGAAAATTGGTGGAGACGCTAAAGCACATGAGATCTCCAAGACCCAGAAATCGTTTTGGAAATTCCACCCGGATGGAGAGATATTAAAATAATTAATATTTTTAATGAAACCCTAAGTCTAAACTTAAGAAAATTAAAATATTAATCTGTATTAATATAATATGGGTGAGAAAGTTCTAAATAACAAGGATCAAGCCAGATCTAATCTTAGCCATTGATTAGGGACTTAATTTCAGCCGTTGAATCGTCAACAGGAAAAGTATAAGAGGAAGTTTGAGGGTCAATTAGAGACACCACGATACCAAGAGAGATCAGTCAGTTCGATTTTCTGGGGCGAGGTTTGCTGAGGAAATCGAACAAGTGATCAGTTGCAGTGAGGGGCAATTCGGCAGGAGGCCGAAGAATACATATCAAAGAGGAAGCAGAGTGTCGAAAGAGGCAACGCAGAGCCTATGAAGGCTAATGCAGAGGCAGCAAGGGTTAATGTAGAGGCTAAGGAGGCCAATGCAGAAGATGTAAAGGGCCAAAGAAACTGACACAGAGGCCATAGAGGCTGACACAGTTGACGCAGGGAGCTTCAGAGGTTGCACTGAGGTGATTCAGTGGGACAAAGTGAGAGTTGATTGGCAGACGTAGAGCCAGAGAGGGGGGTGACGCAGTTACGTAGAGCCAGAGAGGGGGGTGACGCAGTTCCTGAGAAGTGCGTGGAGCAGCTTTCGTTGTCCAGCACAAGGAATAGGCAGAGCCATTGTAGGATTGTTCATTCGGTTGTTGATCGACCAAAATATCTGTCTACGGATAAAGGTATTGCTGCCAAGGATATTCTCTGAAGGGTGAGCCATTTCTAGCACCCTAGTTGTATTCAAAATCTGCTTAATAATAAAACCCTCTATATGTTGCACCGATTTTCCCGCATTGGGTTTTTCCGGGGACGATTGTCCAAAAATAACGGTGTCCCTTGTGTTGTCTCAGTTTATTTCAGTTGTTGATCTGTATATTTGTGAAGGCTGCATTTGTGTTTACTTCGATATTTATGCATTTAAATAACTTGTTAATGCAAAGAACAAGTAGGAGATAGTAAACCAGAAAATGCAGTAGGGGTTTCTAATGTGTTAGATTCAGGAATTTTCACAAAGTGCCTATCAAGGAGTAAGTTTTTGCCTTGATAACTTCAGTAAACTAGAGATATTGAAACCGTCTCCACAAAACAAGGGAATATGAATTAGCAAACCTAACACAAATGAATTGGTTGCATGCTTGGAATACAAGCCAGATGGGATGCACAGATTTTTCCATCGACCATATATTGATGGCCTCCCTCAGGGGGGCAATGCCCCCATCTAAATTTTTGCTCTGCTATGATATTTATTGTATATAACAGACACAGTACAGATAAGTCCTTTTTGCTCCTGTATAGCGGATACTCTTACAGAACTGTTTTATTTTTGTTTTTTTTTTTTGAGACATTGCACTTTCTCTGTGGGATACAGATCCACCGTATCTCTGTGAGTTTTTTGATGTAATTTCTGAACAGTGGTGAAAACCACACTACAGCATATGCCAATGGCATCAACAGCATGTAATTTCTTTTAATAGAAATTATGAATTCTCTTTCTTCAGAAAAAAAAGAATTGGTTGCATGCTCCATAAATCATCCTTCTAAGGGATAATGAGCTATGAGGGTCTCAAGAAAATGTTGTCTACTACTCAAGAAAACTCCATGGATTAGTGAACGATAAGAAAAAAATCATGGAGTACTACGGCTGAAATGTAAGTTGTTAAAAAACTGTATACAGCTGTCAAGGTACCATGTATGTTGATCCATCTATCTATATCCTAAAGATAATTGAGGACCAAAGAAGATTAGGTAATTGTTTTGAGAGGGAAGTGAATAGAAATGTAAATACGTTAAATGTCACAGAAAAATTAAAACAATTAAAAGTTACATGAGTACAATGATGAAATGATTTTAATGCATGTAAAATATAAACATAAAGCAACACCCACAACTTTAGCTATGATATTGTACAGTTCTCATTTCTTTGGCATCAATCTAGCCCTTTTAGATGGAAAACAACATATCTATATAACAAATCAAACCCACCTCTAAGGGCCACCCATCAACAACAAAGACATCTAAAGAAAAACCATCTGTTGTAGAAAATGCGTGTGCCTCTTGAATATTCAATCCAAGATCTGCAAGCAAGGAAGTTAACTGCAAAAAATGTATATATATAAATATATCAGATAACAATAATAGCTAGCAAGAAACATGCAGATGACTAGAGCTTCTTACCCCATATCAATCTCCTGTTTGATAGCAATCAGAAAGTTTTGCAACAGAATAGGATTGGATCTCAACAAAAACAGGGGATATATTTAAGTGTGACACCAAACAAGACATATGTTAAATTCAGTTTCATCATCATATGGTATTTTCCAACCTTTAGACTCTGAAAAGAGATGCAAGTTCAGAGGAGAACAGAAGCTGCAATAAACCAAGAGATTTTCACTAAGCTTAATAAGATCCGGTATCCCAAAATGGAACCTAGAAAGATCAACAATTAGATACTTATATCAAATACTTCTTCCCGTATTTCCATGAAAGGGAAGCAAAAGGAAGAATTTTCTCATCCTAAAATTGCTTTAGTAGTGCTGTTCAGTAAGCAGATCATTCCAAAACATGCTGATATCAATAACTTAATGTTCAATTTATTTTATATTGATAGGAAATCTTGTATTTATTTTCAAATTCCTGTGAACCATAAAAGCTGGAAAAAATTATTGTGCATCAGCTTAACTCATTCGTCTCATACAATTTCATATTACCAAATGAAGCACATGTAAAACCAAAGAAAATCAAAACTATCCTTGGCCGAGAAGCTTTCCTTTCCCTCATTTTAATCTCTAATGTTCCAGTTTGGTTAACTTTCTACTGCACCATCTAATTGCTTAGAACATAAAATAAAATATGATAATGATATGGATATAAGCCAGTTCTTTAGAAAAGTAGGAACAGGATATGACTGGACATAGCATTTTTTAAAATTTGTGCATGTGTGTTTGCACGTTTCATGAGTGCTTGTAAAGGAGGTGTCATAGGGTTTATTGCATTTGAACACTGTCCTGGCCAAAGCCATCGGTCATCTCTTTGCATTTATTAATTTATCAATATGGTTGTCATGCTGATTGAGCTTGCAACTTTATTAGCCCGAAATAAGATGCACAGCAGACCTTAATAATGGACACCCTACCATCTGATTCTTTTGACTTGGCTAATTCATGATGTGTTCTTGCACAATGAGGAAGCATTGGTTGCCATGTTACTTCCCAAGCTCCACAGAAGTTCATCCTGAAGGTGGTGCAGAAGGTAATGAAATACCTCCTAACGAAATACCCATTGATCTTGAGGTTAATAAATATTATGTTCTTTGTGAAAATTTGAAACAGACTGCCCTGTTAGAGTATTTTGTAGATTGTATCCTTCTAGAGTCTGTGAATAAAACCAGGATAAAAGAGGCTTGGAAAGCCCAGGGCTGGCTATGTTCAACCATGTGTGCCCTGATTAAAGGTTTCTTCCAGTTTACCTTCAAGGAAGAATGTCACTGCAATGAGATGGGTACTCCAGGACCCTGAATCGGCCAAAATGCCTAATTTGTATTTTCTGAATAGTATGATTCATTCTCCATGGATAAAGCCACTCAATTGTATTTCCATGTCTGGATTGAGTTCCTAGGGCTGCCTCTAGAATTCTGGGATTCCATGGAGCCTAGAACACATAGATGCATTCATCAAGAAGTTATTGGTATGTCATGACATTGCTAGGTTCTTTATAACATGCAGACTCAAAAAGCAAGGGTATTTTCAGAAGAAGGGTTTTAAGAGTTTCATCCAAAGGAATCATAAGAAATAAAGACTAAAGAATGGAAGATGATTAGATTCATTGGAACAACCATACCGCTCACTTCTGCTAGCCGCCTAACATCTATTACTGTACCAACCTAAGAAAATTATTATGTGATTAGTATAAATACAGGTGATGTTCTTTGCTTCTCCCCTTCGAGACAAAGCTTCTCTCTCCAATTAATTTGCAATACCTCTTCATTTTTGCATCCATTTTAGTCATCATTTCCATTAAGCAAACTCTATTGTGATTTATACCTTTTGTACACCTTTACATACAATACTACTTCTAGTGCTTTGACACCATCAATTCTAGCCTATTTTTCGTTATTTATCTTAAATATCGCCTTGCATTTCATGCAAAAGGAAGCATAATCATCACTGAAATCTTTCAGCAAAGTATTGACAAGACTGGCTCAATTGTATTGCAATGTCTAGGTTGAATTCCCAGGGTTGCCTCCGGAATTCTGGGATTCCCTGGAACATATTGTTGCATTTATTGAGTTCATGTCTCATGACATTGTTAGGTTCATTATGACATGTGACTCAAAAAATCAAGGTGCTTTCAGAGGAAGGTTTAAATATTTTCATCCAAAAAAATCATAAAAAATAAAGACTAGAGAATGGAGGACAATTAGACTTATTAGAACAGTTGTACTGCTCACAACAGGGGGGATGCCCAGAAGCATCCCTTTTGGGCAGTCACGTCCCCCACACTGGGGAAACACCCCCCCCCCCCTCCTCCCGCCGCATCTCCCCACAACTCCCCAAAACGAGTGCGTGGGGAAACGCACCCCCAGACATCCCCCCATCTCAAGTGCATGGGAAAACGCACCCCCAGACATCCCCCCATCTCAAGTGCGTGGGGTGCGAGGGGTGCATGAACCCAACCCTCGGGGATGCATCCCTATGGAACACTGTCTATAAGTGCTAAAACTAAATTTTTCGATATGAGAAATGAGTAGAAGTGCTAAAAATGCAATCAAAAATTTTAATTTAGATTGCATACAAAAGAATAACCTAGTTTATGGTTTAAGCTGGAAACTAAAATTTCTGAGCCAAGTGCTGGAATGCACTAAACTTAAAACAGAAAAACTTAAAAGAGCAAATTCAAAGAAGCTTAATAATAGCATAGTCTAGTTTCAAATCAATGATGCAAACTCTTAGACAAACTATGGTTGGAAACCATAAATTCTCTATAATGCACAACAATAGGAACTAAAACTAACAAGTTGGAAGTTTGTAAAATAAATTGATGAGAGACGGAGAAACTAGTTCCTACTTATCCTTGGGCTAATGAGGTCACTTCTATCATAAGGAGGCCCTAGCTTAGTCTATAATGAAGGATGTAGGGGCTTCCCTAAACATGCTATAAAGACTTTTTATGGCCGAAAAAAATTAATAGTATGCAAGGAAATAATCCAAAAATGGTATTAATTTCTACGATAAACCAAGTAAATTTGTTTGCAAAACAATGTTAACCTAAGTCACTACTTTTTGAAGTAACAAAACCAGAAATACCCAAATGCAAACAATATTAAATGACAAGGATGAGAAAGAGTCGCATCGAATTATTCACCACTGAAGTAAGTTTTTTGCTTGATAACCTTGGTTCAATCCTCTTATAGCTTACATGCATAAGCTCCAATCACCAACAAATATTCTCATACAGAATCCCTCATATATGAAGAAGAAATACAATCCAAAAATAAGCTCCATGAAGAAGAAAAATACTATTGCTCACTCAACAACAACCATTACAAATTTAGAAATAAGAGGAACCTCAAATTCATGGAGTTCTACGCTCCACCACCTCAAATATGTTGATGATTATAGCTCAGACAGGTGCTTCTGCATAGGCTAGCAGTCAAGCAGGCAAAAGATGTCCAAAATCCTCTTTAGGCACTTGCTCATGAGGAGCAAGTAATTACTATGGTTTCTTTCCTAAAAGCACATTAATTATTTTAACTATTGACCTAAGTTTCTGAGAATAAATAATTTAACTATTTAAGTGATCTGCATCTAATATCAACCATTGATTTCAAGTGAGGCTTAGGATATAATCCTAGCCATCCATCCATTATAAAAGGAGCCTAAGGGAGAGGAAGAAGACACAATGAATAATTAAAAGAGCAATTTACTCAGGTGTGAGTGAGAAACTTGTTACCAGAAAAAAAGTGGGTAACCCATAGGAGAAATCTTTCTCCTGTTTGGACAACCAGTCAGCCAATAGCCCTATTTGATTAGCACATAACGTGATGTTGGGATCCTCCACTTCTTTCTCCAGTCAGATTTATCTCTCCCATCTGATATTCTTTCTTAAAGGAAGGTGGATCATCCATTGGCAAATACTTTAACCATTTATGCAATCATGTGCTTTCACTTAATGTTATGCACATACTAATATGGATCAAGAAGTGAATTGGATAATTGACCAATCTTCATTGTATTCTTGTTCCCTCACTTCACCTGGGAGGTTATTATTTGACTCTAGTCAAATGGGATCTCCTCTAAGGCCTTAGGGTTTTAGGAAGGGCACTATTGGGGAAACTTTGAATCATTGAAGTAGTGTGTCCAACATATTCCATACTCACGACTTTTTATCTTTCCCTTTATTCATCTCCATTCTTCAGGGTGGTTGTCGTTGGTCATTGGGATTGGCACCATTTCATACTCATCCTTGAGTCTCGGCCAGAAAAACTTTGCCCTAGATGTTGATGCAACTAAAAAAAGATAAAAGCATAAGAAACCCACAATGAAAGAAAAGGAAAATATGCAACATATGGCTATGACATTCGATTAGTGTGTGGAAAAAAGCCTACCATGAGCTCTACCCCCCTCGGTAGCCATCACCCAGTTCGGCAAGCACATAAACTAACTCATCTTAAAGGGGTAATGGAAAAATATCAAAAGCAAGCTTGGGATCCTGATCTATGCACCCAAATAAAGATAATTCATAGAAAAGACAAAGGCGCACCAGAGGGGTAGAAAAAGTAGGTCGAGGAAAGGGGTAACTCATGCCTCCACGATCACTCCCTCCTTACATCTATACACTCAGGATCTTGGACCTCCATCAGTTGGTCACATGGCTACGACACCTTAACCTAGAGTCTTTCCCACTTCGCAACCACCATCTCTCACATACACCTATGAATTGATGGGCTAACTTGTGATATGTCACTTCTCTGAGGACCTAGAAACACCTAAAAGGGTTATCCATCTAACCGTCACTGACAAAAAGAGTTAACCTGTTTACGAGACTTGATCTAGTTAGACATTTGAAGGTGACCTTTTTGTGAGGTATTATTTGTTGAAGAATGTAGCTAGTGTCTGTCTTCATAATTGTATTTTGTCATGATGTAAATTATTTATCAAAAGAAAGAAAAAGAAATTAACTTATTAAAGCATGGGTTTCATGCTTGGGTCAATTGTTTTTAGGTTAAAGTCTCCATTGAAGACTTCTAGGGTTTATGTCAAGTGTCCTTGTCCATGTCATAATGTAAAGAACCCTTCTTGGGATTTATTTGTCAAGAAAGAAAATTATTTTTATGTAATCTAGGTCAATTAGGCCTCCTCCACCAAGTCGGCCTCAAACTAGACAAGTTGGCCTAAACTAGGGGACAAAATCACTATATAAAGGCAGCAACTCAACCTCATTTGTCACTCTCTCACAATAAGTTTGATCTCCAACTTTTGGGGCCAGAAAAAGTGAGAATTTCAAGGAAAGAAGAAAAGGGTAGCAAAGAAGGAGGAGGTCTCTCTCAAGCATAAGAAGTCGAAATTCTCTCTCTTTCTCTCACACGTGTGAAGCTGTGAAGCTATTGGAGGAGCCGAAATCTGCAGTACTGAAGCTAGGCCGAAATTTTGTAGCTGGGGTCGAAGTTTTGTTGCTGGGAAGTCGAATTTCTGGATTGTTGCTGGGTAGAAGTTGCTGGACAAGAAGAGACTATTGAAGTTTGCAAATTCATCTTGGGAGGCTAACTTGGTGGAAGAGGGAGGTCTGTTGGACTAGGGTCTTGATCTATCTCATTTGAATTACTGAAGGAAGAGTTATTGACTAGGTTTTTGACTATATAGGGGTTTTAGCCTTCACTGAATGCCTACATCTGGTGTCCATGATCTTCGTGTTTTGATTTTGGTAATTGCTTGATGAACTAAGATAAAAGAAGAACATAAGAAAGATAATAAGAACACAAGCAAATCACAAGTAAATTAGTAATTATCAACAAGAGAAAATCTTTCTTCCTTTCCAATTTTCTAACATTATTGTGCCCCCAACATTAGGTACGGTCCACTATGATGCATTTATGGTTATTATAACTAATGGTTGATGATTTCACTTGATCTTAAGAGGGTTTAGTTGGTTAGTAATGTCACAACAGCAAAGGCCTATAGAGAGATGATTAACACTCCATTCAACAGCATACCAAAGGTTGTTTTACCCATTCCAAAGAACAAATATGACCTTGTTGATGCAGCAATGCACACCCAAAGTAGAGCATAGAGCTATATGACAGTTCCACATGGTATTTGACACTCCGAAGTAACTCAAGATGCTAAAACACTAAGCCAGTAACGCTTAGTGTTGGATTCACTAATGTTGTGCCAACTGGACCTAGGATGTGCCTAGGATAGCCTTGACACTATTTGATGGGTGTCACATGTTCCAAAGCCCAGATGATTATGGTTAACCTTGAGATGAAAAGGGAGGGCTTGCACATCAATATTTGACCCTAGCATTTGTGCATATTGATGCCACATCACCCCTTTCCCTTTAGAGGGTCATGCAAGGTACCTTGTATTGATTTTCTAGTGCATTCAAGACTAGTATAGTTTTTTCAAAATTGATAACTACTTCCAATGATATATTCAATATTTCCTTTAGCATTCCAATCATTAAGCAACTATATATGAAAAACTTCAACCATTCAATTTCATTAATAAAGAAATAAAGATCACAATGAAGAGTAAGCAAGAGATAAGGGACACCAAAAATTAGGCTTCAAGCCAAGGAAAAACTCACAAGGGGAAAACCCAACCAATCTTTCCTTATGAAAGAGAAATTTTGTTCATCAATAGTACACCAAAAAATTCCAACACGATTCCAAATCTGACCTCAACAATTACCATGACAAACTAGTTAATGAAGAGAGAGAAAGTCAAATTTTGGTCAAAGTCTGATATGCAAAAGTAGGGCCAAATTTTGGCCTGTGAAGCTCTGAACAAGAGGCTGAAATTCGGTCAAGACCTTAGTAAAACATTCCCTGCAATTCTCAATGAAAGGAGAGAGAGTTGACCTATGGTCAATGGTCCAGAACAAAGCTATAATCTCAGTCAACTCAACTCAACGAAACTCCTACAATCTTCGGCCTCCAAGCACAGTCAAACCCCCAGTCAAACAGATCCAAAATAGCCCAAGTCAAGTCAAATAAAAAGAAGTTGGTCAATGTTGGTCTGAAATGTCTCATTGACTCCTTCGCATGTGTGGATTAATCTTTGTAATTTACAGATGAATGTATGTGATGATGAGATGCCAAAATGAGCTCCAACAAAGTCATATATATGTGGTAGAGGAGATTCCTTTTCACACATGTGAGCCAACTTAACCTTCTTGAGGCCGACTTGGTCAAAGTCAAAAATATGAATTGTCTCCATTATTTGCCAATGAAAATACCAACCGTAGTTACACAATTTTCGAACACTCCCCCTTAGCGAGGAAGGTATTTTTCATTCTCTCTCAAAGTCAATCTCCTCAACCAATCCATAGGTCTCCCAACTCACAGCCTAAGTGATAGGAACAAGTCTCTCTCTCTTTATCAAGATCAATCTCCATGACCAGTCCACAGGTCTCCCCGTTCATAGCCTAAGCGATAAGCACAAGTCTCTCTCTCTATCAAGATCAATCTCCATGACTAATCCATAGGTCTCCCGACCCACATTCTAAGGTAGAGATCATCAGTCTAATCATAAGGAAAGATACATAACATCCAACACATCCCACAAGCCACAACCCCATGGCATCTAAGTCAGTGCCCTACTGAGCAGCGGGATCAATCAATGAGGTCAAATTAATCATATGCACAAGATACATTTGTTGAAAATGTAACTAGTGTCAGTCTTCATAATGTAATATAAAATGTATCATTGATGTACTCCTCCATTACATTCATTATTATTTTATTTCTAGTCAAAGCTTGTTCTTCATGCTTATAAGGTTTACTGAGTCAAAAGAAAATTTATTATGAGTCAAAGAAATGTAATTGAGTGAAAGTCCCATTTGGACTTCTTGGAAGAAAAAAAAATTATCTGGAGTCAAAAGAGTCAAAAATGTCACCACAAGACCAAGTCGGCCCTCCTTGGACAAGTCGGCTCTAGGGGTAGCTATTCTACCTCCTGGATGTGTATATATAGAGGGAAACTCAACCACTTTGGAGATCATTCATTCACTCATCATTCATCATCAATTTTTGTGCCAAGACAAGAGGAAACACTAGCAAATTCAAAGGAGAGAGAGAAGATGATTTGAATTTTTCCCTAATTTTATTCGCACGTGCGAGTTATTCTGCAGTTTTATGAGGTTGTCACAAGGCTGAAATTTCAGGGGCCAAAAATTTAGGGATTGACCAAGATTAAGAGATTTGACCAGCATTGACTTATGTTGACTATGACTAGTTGGAGATGGCTTGGAGGGTTGACTTGGATCTTTGTGGCAGTCTTAGTCTTGGTCTTGGGCTTTGGGTATGTCACTTTGATCTGATTCTATAAGAAGAGGATTTCCTTGGGTTTCCACCCTTGTGGGTTTTTCTTTGGTTTGGACCCTAATTTCTTCTATTCTTTGTCTCCGGTCATCTTCACATTTTTGGTAATTGCTTGAAGAAGAAGAATATAAATTTAATAAGAAGCCAACCAACATTCACAAATAATTATCAAGTTAAGATAAATCTACCCTAATCTATACGCTTCCCGATTTCTCAACAACGTCTCCCCAACCAATCCATAAGTCTCTTGGTCCACGACCTAAGGGAGGAAACTCAAGATCAATCTCCCCAACCAATCCATAAGTCTCAAGGCCTCAATCTAAGGGAGAGATCACAAAATCAATGTCCCCAACCAAACTAGTCTCTCGATAAAAATCTAAGGGATCACTCCATGCCTCAAAACCAAGCTCCCCAACCAGACTCACTAGCCTCTCGGTCAATTGACCTAAGGGGCTGACAATCTTCCTGAGCAATCCATAGGTCTCTTATGTTGAAGTTTCTAAGTTTACTTAGTTAGAAACCCTCCATGCACTTTATCTGATTTATTCCTACCTACTTGTTATTTCCTTAACAAGTTATTTACAATGTAAATACTGAAAATAAACACTAGTGCATGCTCAACATATTACAGATCAGCAACTAAAAGAAACAGAAACAAACACACCATATGACACCATTATTTTTGGACTAATGTCCCCGGAAAAACCCAATGCGGGAAAACCAGTGCAGCTATCTGAGGGTTTTCTTATTAAGCAATATGAGAGTACAATCTAAGTGCCGAAACTGGCCTACACAAAAAATAATTCTTTGGCAGTGTACCTCTCAGTTTCTAACAAATTTTCTCGCTGAACCCCTGGATAATCCTTCCGGCAGTTACTCAGCATAAATCTGCCCTAGAAACCCCAGCCTCTACCTGTCTGGACTGCGTTAGCCTCTCCTTGCCTAGCGTTGGCCTTGCGTTAGCCTATATAGGCATGCGTCAGCGCTAATAGGCCCTGCGTCAGCTCTCTGACCCTCTGTGTCAGCTACACTGGCCTCTCTGGTGCTTTGCGCAGCACTTAGCTGCCTCTGTATGAGCACTGGCTGCTCCTGCATCACCATCTCTCTCTGCTCTCCCGGCACTATCTCTGCCTCTCTGTCTTTCTATACTCAATGCCCCTCAGCTACTCTCTGATCACTAATTCTATCTCTCTTAGCAAACCCCGCTCTAGAGAATAGAATGACTGATTACTCTGATGTATTCTCCAACTAACCCTCAAGCCTCCTCTTATACTTTTCCTATTGACATATCAATGGCCGAGATTAAGTCCCTAATCAACAGCTAAGATTAGATCTGGCTTGATCCATGTCTTTTGGACCATTCTAACACAGATTCATATTAATACACATTAATATTTTATTTTCCCTAAGTTTAGACTTAGGGACTCCATTAAAAATATTAATTATTTTAATATCTCCTTATCTGTTTAGAATCTGCCCAAACCCTTTCTAGGTATTGGAGATCTCATGTGCCCCAGTCTCTCCACCAAATTTCGTGGCTAGAGCACATCCAATCCTACCCCAAATCAACATCTTAGTTGTAGCTTAAGCAAGATTGGCCATCACATGATTTTGTACAATCAGTGCTCCCTCTCTCTTAGAGAGGGATTCTCAACAACTCCAAGTTGTTCTTTGAAATATGAAAACTTTCGAGACAACGGCTTTGTCAACACATCAGCAACCTACTCATCAATAGGGACATACACGAGCCTCACAGCTCCCCTTTGGACAATATTCCGGATGTAATGATACTTGATCTCAATGTGCTTCGACCTGTCATGAAACACTGGGTTCACAAAAAGCTTCACACAACTTTGATTATCACAATATATAATGGTCGATTCCAACACTTGATCAAACAAACCAGCAAACAATTTCTGAAGCCACACAGTTTCACAACAGGCTAAACATGTAGCTATATACTCATCTTCAACAGTACTCAAAGCAACAGGAGTTATCTTTCTACTAGACAATGAAATCATAGAGGAGCCCAAACCAAAACAGAGTCTAGAAGTGTTATTTCTATCATCAGAGCTTCCACCCCAATCAGTGTCAATAATTCCATGCAACTGCCATTCTCCATTAGAAGCATATCTCAGACCATATTCAATGGTACCACGCAAATATCTCAGAATATGTTTCGTTGCAACCCAATGCACATGTTGAGGCTCAACCAAGAATTGGCTCAATGTGTTCACAACATAACAAATATCAGGTCTAGTGTTAACAAAGATAGTTCAATGAGCCAATCAGTTTGTGATACATAGAGGGATCAATCAAATTAGAGTCGCAATCCTCGATCAACTTCAAATTCGTCGCCATAGGAGTGTCCATGGACTTGCAGTCCATCATGCCAAACCTCTGAAGGATCTAAATAATATATTTGCCGTGGCCAACAAAGATTCCATCAGGATTTTGCCAAATTTCCAATCCCAAATAGTAATGCATAAGACCATGATCCTTCATTTCAAATTCAGAAACCAACTCCCTCTTACAATGGACAATTAGCACTTCATTCCCCGTCATAAACAAATCATCTACATACAACAACAACATCAAGGGTTCGCCTTCAACAACTTTGAAATGTTGATTTGGGGCAGCATCAAATGTGCTCTAGGCCTCAAATTTTGCAAGAAGGCTTGGGCACATGTATTCCAAAGAACCTAGAAAGTGTTTTGGGAAATTCCACCCATAGACAATCTTATTAAAATAATTAATATTTTTTAATGGGAATTAATCTAATTGTGGGTGTAACTTCTAAAAGAAGACGAGGATCAAGCTAAAATGATCTTAGCCATTGATTAGCTTTTAATCTGGGTCCTTGAATGTCAACAAGAAGATTATTTAAGGGAGCTTAAGGGTCATTTGGAAAACACGCCGAGAGATCAAGAGATCGAATTTCTGAAGTGAGAAGTTCTCAGGAGGAAATTCTGATCAAGGAGATTTCTTGCAGTTGAGGGGCAGGGATAGCATCCGGAGAGAGAGAGAGATTTTCTCAGCCAAAGAATCATCAGCAGGGAGAGGCAAAGAGTAATCCAGTAGCTCTCACACAGAGGTCGACGCAGGGCCACGCAGAGGCAGCGCAGAGGGTGAGAGAGAGTCTCAGATTTTGCCAGACAGAGTCAATTTCAGACGCCGAGAGCCGAGGTGTGAGACCGGGAGGTTCAGAGCAAAGACTCCGGGCAGCAAATCGATCAGCAAACTGGGTGACGCAATGCCTAGAGAGGTTGACGCAAGGACTACGTAGTGTAGCGTAGGGCGTGCCAGAGGCACTTCATCCGCTGTCTGAATCAATCGGGATTTTCTCAGTGATTGTGTGAAGTAATCTCACAAATCTTTCTGCCAGTATTTCTCTCTGTAACTGAATAACCCGAGAGGTATTTAGAGGTATATTCAAAATTTGCTACTGCTTAATAATAATAAATCCTCATATCTGCTACACCGATTTTCCCGCATTGGATTTTTCCGGGGACTTTTGTCCAAAAATAACGGTGTCAATTGTGTTGTATTTTCTTTCTTGCTCAGTCTCTTATTTCCGCATAACATTTAATTAAGTGAAGGCTACAATGTATATGTTACGATATTTGTCGTAGGAAACTGCAAATAATTTGGTTGATTAATTTAACAAATAGAAGAAACATTATCAGTTGTTGCAGTAGGGATTTTGGTTGAGGAATTTTCACATGGTATCGAAGTTACAGGTGGAACAAGAAGAGCAGTGCCAGAGAACCCAGTGTTGTGCAAAAGTGGGAAATCGAAAAAGCTGCATGAGGCAGCAGTCCAAAACCCCGCAGGGTTTGCGCAGCTCTTAGTGGGAGCGCTGAAAATTCGAGGCAGTCTCTATCTAAGTGAGTCGACGGAGAGAAGGGCTTCTAGTTCGAATTTTTGTTGGGGCAGAGCGAGCTGCGTTCAAGCCTCAACGTGAGGAGAACTAGTGGGACGCAGATTTTTCTGCAGGCAGTTTGATGGGCGGAAGATCATCAGAAGAAAGAGGAGAAGCACCGCTGAGGCTTCCTAGAGAATTCCTAGCCAAGAAATTTGAATTCTCTAGAGCTGAGCAGCAGCAAGGGGCAGCAATTTTACTAGCTCCAGCAGGGAGCGCGTAGGCTAGCCCACCAGCAGCACAAAGGAGAGAGGAGATCATTCGACTTTCTATTTTTGGCAGAAATGGCAACGAGTGGCTTGAGGGATCAGGACAGGTAGGACGAAGCATCCAACTACGTCATCTGGAAGGCTAGAATGTCATTCCTTCTAGATGAGCATGCCCTCAAGACATACGTCGACAGCATGGTGGTTGTCCTTGCAGATGCAGATCCATTGAAGAAGTACAGATCTGAAATGGCGAAGGAAAAGAGGATCATCCCTGATGGAGTAAAGGATCACGTAGTGTGTCATGTCACTAGCAGAGGGACTGCTAAGTAGTTGTGGGATGCCTTCGCTACATTATATCAGGGATCGTCCGAGTAGGGAAGATGTACCTGGAGCAAAAGCTAAGATCTGCTCAGATGCAGAAGGGAGAGCGTGTGGATCCATTCCTCACAAAGTTGAAGGAAACCTGTGATGAGTTGTCTGTTGCGGGGCATACACCTCAGGATTCATAATTGGTTACACTGGTCCTCAATTTTGTCTCAGATGAGTGGCAAGTCTTTGTCTAGAGTATCCTGGGCAGAGCATCATTGCCGAATTGGGATGAGATGTGGGCAGCTCTAAAACAAGAGGAGTTGAGGAAAGACTTAGTCAAGGTCAAACTTGACGGAAGCAACAACAACAGTGGGTCGAAGCCCAAGAGGAGGAGGATAATGCAGCCCTTGTATCGAAGGGACAGCAGGAGTAGCGGAGACGTAAGAAGGACGTCTCAAAGATCAAGTCTTTCAGGTGTGGTGAGATGGGTCACTACGCTACTCGTGTCCTCTAAAGAAGAAGGACAAGGATGAGAAGCACGATCCGAAGGGTGCGCCCGCAAAGATCAAAGAAGAGGAGTTTGCCATGAAAGTCGAGATACCTCCAGGAGGGAGGTGGGTTGATTTGGAGTTGTATTTCGAAAGAGCTACAGATGGGCAGGATCCTTGAGGAGTCCACCTCTCGAATCAATACCTTGCTACGAGAGCCCAGATCAAGAGTAGCAGGATGGACTAGTGTCGGATGGTGCCGAGGAGTGTCGGGGAGACAGTTGCAGTGGCTAGGAGCGCCAGAGACTAAACAGTGCAGAGCAGAGTTGGCAGCAATGCAGATGGCACAGAGCAGAGGTCAGCAGCAGTGCAGTATATTCAGAGGGTCAGCACAGAGACCAACAATAGTCAGGCTTCAACATTCATGTGATATCATACTAAACACAGTTAGTTCAATTATTTTGGATGTTTTTCCGTTGTTGATGCAATAGCAGCAACAGTTTTCAGTGCAGTAGCAGTTGGTAGTGGCAGTGCTAGCAGCAGCACAGATGCAACACCTGAGAGGGAGTTGTAGTACAGATGCAGTGTCGACAGTGGCAGTGTCAACAATAGCGCAGTAGTTGGTGGACAGTGTGTCAGACATTAGCAGTGCAGAGGACGATACTTCAGCGTCAGAGCAACATGCAGTAGCGTATATTGCTAGAGCACATTCCTCGCTAAGAGGGAGTGTTGATTTGGGGTAGCATTGGATGTGCTCTAGGCCTCAAATTTTGCAGGGAGGCTTGGGCACATGTATTCCAAAGAACCTAGAAAGTGTTTTGGAAAATTCCACCCAGAGACAATTTTATTAAAATAATTAAAAAATTTTGATGGAACCCTAAGTCCAAACTTAGGAAATTAAAAATATTAATGGGTATTAATCTAATTGTGTGTGGAACTTCTAGAAGAAGACGAAGATCAAGCTAAAATGATCTTAGCCATTGATTAGCTTTTAATCTGGGCTGTTGAATGTCAACGAGAAGATTATTTAAGGGAGCTTGAGGGCCATTTCGAAAACACACCAAGAGATCAAGAGATCAAATTTCTGAAGTGAGAAGTTCTCAGGAGGAAATTCTAATCAAGGAAATTTCTTGCAGTTGAGGGGCAGGGATAGCATCTGGAGAGAGAGAGATTTTCTCAGCCGAAGAATCATCAGCAGGGAGACGCAGAGAGTGATCCAGTAGCTCTCACGCAGAGGCTAACACAAGGCCACAAAGGGCCATGCAGTGGCAGCGCAGAGGGTGAGAGAGAGTTTGATATTTTGCTGGGCAGAGTCAGTTTCAGAAGCTGGGAGTCAGGGTGTGAGACTGGGAGGCTGAGAGCAGAGGCTTCGGGCAGCAAATCGATCAGCAAACTGGGTGATGCAATGCCTAGAGACGCTGACGCAAGAATTGCGTGAGGACTGCGCAGAGGTAGTGTAGGGCCTTCCAAAGGCACTTCATCCAGTGTCCGGATCAGTCGGGATTTTCTCAATGATTATGTGATGTAATCTCACAAATCTTTCGACTAGTATTTCTCTCTGTAACTAAATAACCCGAGAGGTACTCATAGGTGTATTCAGAATTTGCTACTACTTAATAATAATAAACCCTAAGATCTGCTACACCGGTTTTCCCGCATTAGGTTTTTCCGAGGACTTTTGTCCAAAAATAACGGTGTCAATTGTGTTGTATTTTCTTTCTTGCTCAGTTTCTTGTTTCCACGTAACATTTAATTAAGTGGAGTCTGCAATTTATATGTTTCGATATTTGTCGTAGGAAACTGCAAATAATTTGGTTGATTAATTTAACAAATAGAAGAAACATTATCAATTGTTGCAATAGGGATTCTAGTTGAGGAATTTTCACATGAAATACAAGTTTGGATCAACATCGCTCTTCTTGAAGCCAAGACTCAACAAATAACCATCAATACAAGAGTACCATGCATGAGTTGTATGCTTCAGCCCATACAGAACATTCTTCAATTTACAAACATTTGTTTCTCTATCGTGGGCCTCAAAACCTTGAGGCTGCTCAATATAGACTTCCTCTTCAATGACCCCATTCAGAAAAGCAATTTTGACATCCATTTGATGCAATTTCAAACTTGCAATACAAGCAAGAGTAATGATAGATCTAATAGATGCATACTTGGCAACAAGAGGAAATGTGTCTTCATAATCCTCTCCCTCTTACTAAGAGAATCCTCGGGCCACAAATCTTGCTTGTACTTTTCAATACTTCCATCAGCAGCATCTTAAATTTTGTAGATCCACTTTGAAGACACAACATATTTTCCTTCACGCATTAGCACGATTTCCCAAACATCATTCTTCTAGATTGGTACTCTTCAATCATAGCATCTTTCTAAACTTCATGCTCAGTTGTTTCCTCATATGTTGATGGCTCGGACTCGATAATTTTATACATCATGGCTGCATATTTAGAGTACCTCTTTGGTTTCTTTATTTCCCTGAAGGTCCCACAAGGTGCAACATGTCCTTCAGCTTCCTTCAATGTTCTTTCAAGCCAGGAAGGTCTTTTTCTAGTCTCAGGTACAGTGGTTCTTGTAGATTCAACAAGTTCATGATCATTAAATTATGCATGAGGATCAAGATTCATCAGTTTAGGTTCTTTAGCCTTCGATTCTACATTCTTTGGAGAAATTTGTATCTCATCATCAAAGTCTAAGTGCAAACCCTTGGACTTCCAGAAAGCGGCATCTTCAACAAAGATAACATCCTTGCAAGTTTCAATATAGCGTTGTCCTAGTACATAGATCCTGAAGGCCTTTGAATCTTCACTATAGCCAACAAAAGTTCCTTTCTTCCCAAGAGGTTCCAATCTTTTTCCTTTTCTCCTTAGGCACGTGAACATAAAATAGACAACCAAAAATTCTTAAATGCTCAACATTTGGTCTCTCGCCTGTGAAGACTTCTTCCGGAGTCTTGTACTCCAATATTCAATGTGGGCATCAGTTTTGAAGATAGACAGTTGTTCTTGCAGCTTCTCTCTAAAGAAACATAGGCAGCTCTTGATCGTCAAGCATGGCCTTGGCAGCTTCCATAATAGTCATGTTCTTTCTCTCGACAGATTCTTTTTTTTGAGGATAGTAGGGAACTATCAGCTCCCTCTTAATTCCACCATCCTTGCAAAAGGCGATTAATTCCTTGGATACATATTCTCCTCCATTGTCAAACCTCAAGGTCTTGATCCTTCTTCCTGTAGCATTTTCAACTTGAGCTTTGAATTCACGAAACTTCTCAAATACTTTATCCTTGGACTTTAGAAGATAAATCCATGTTTTGTGTGAATAATCATCAAAGAAAGAGACATAATACAAGTTTCCACCTAAGGTCTTGTTAGACATAGGCCCATAAACATCAAAGTGCACAAGATCCAAGATTTCTTTGGATCTACTATTACTGCTAGTATCCCTTGCAAACCCCATCATAATCAACCTTGATTTAAAGTACACCTTTAACAAAATCTTTCATTCTAGTCAATGCTTTATAGTGAATATGAGTGTACCTTCGATGCCATAGCTCACAGAGATCAGTGGTGTTATGTAGCAAAGCTTGAATTGAATGTCCAAGGAGATGATATAGGCCTCCAATTCGCACACCAATGACCTTGGAAGATTCAAAAGAGGCATCCTTCTTCCATACTAGAACTTGTCCATCAACAAAAGCAATTCTATATCCTTTGTCTTCAAGAGATGAGATGGACAACAAATTCTTCTTCAAACCAGGAACATATAAAATATTGTTAATGGATACATTACCTCCTGAATCCAATTGGAAGGATGATGAGCCAATCCCTTTGACTTTGTATTTGCCATTATCCCCAAGTTCAACCCTTTGAGCAATCTTCTTTTCAACCAATTCAAAGAGATGATCATGATTTCCAGTCATGTGCCTAGAGGCACCACTGTCCACCAACCATATTTCATCATGACCTACAATGGTACCTGTAAAAGTAGAATAAAATGAGTATTCATCATCAGAATCATTCTTTCTAGGCCTCCTCTTATGAGAGGATTCATCAAGGTCAGCAGCAGAGGCATGATGTTTCCCTTTTCTCTTTCGATCTCCATTCCTTTGATAGTCATATTTTTGATTTCTTTGAGGATAGTGATCTTGATAGTGACCATATGCTTGACAATGAAAACATTGAGCATTTGTTACATCTCTTCTATCACTTTTTTCTCTTCTATCTTGAGAGGGAGGAGGAGGTCCTCTATGAGATGTAGGTTCTTTTCTTGGAGGAAATCTTGGGGCAGGTCTTGAATTAGTTCTTCTACCATGAGTGCTTTGAGATCTTCCAAAATTTGGTCTTCTTTTATAACTCTTAGAATGAGTTGCAAAAGCTTCATTTGGATCTTCAATCGGGTCTCTTGAATCGAGTCTTGACTCTTCTTAAGTGCAGGCAACCCACAGCTTACCAAATGAAGGTGTGTTTTCTCTTGCACTAATGCTTGCTGCAAAAGGATCCCAAGATCTAGGTGTTGTCGCGCAGATTGGCACGACAACGCTCGGACCGGGGGCTGTCACTCTGATCCCCGATCCCTCCGTTTAAGCCTGTCTCCCGCGGCTAAGGGGGGTAGTCCCTGTGAGATGATGAGACCAACTGTCGACCAGTTGGGTGGGAGACACGAGACGCGATTAAGGTAAGCACTAAAATGATTTGATTAGTTAGCAGACCAGTGCCTTAAGAGATTGTGTTTAAAACGATTACTTGTTAAATGATATAAAAATATGGACCATGAACAGCGATCATTTGTCATCAGCGAAATCACAATGCTTTAAAAATAACCAAAACGATATCCAGCAACTGAAAGCTTCGAAAAGATGAATGCTTTAAACCACCACGAATCATAAACCATTAACCAGATATCAATTTCGCATCTCGGCTTGAAAATTTGGATCTCAGCATGAAAGATGATAAATCCCGAAAATAACTGGACCTGACGAAAAGACTTTTCCACAAAATTTTTTATACTTTTTTTTTCAATTTTTTTTATTTTTTTTATTTTTTTTTTTATAAAATCTAAAAAATGAAATTTAAAAATTAATCTAAAACTAAAATAAACTAAGCCTAAAAATTTTGAAATTTTTTTATTTTTTTTTTATTTTTTATTTTTTATTTTTTATTTTTTATTTTTAAAATCTAAAAAATATAAAACTTAAAACTAAAATCGAAAATTAAAATCCTAATTAAAACTTAAAACAAAAAATTTACAAAATCTAATCTAAAATAAAAAGAACCTTTTTATATTTTTTATAAAACTTTTATGATTTTAATTAAAAAATTAAACAACAAATCTAAAACCTAAACGTATAAAACTATAACCTAAATCCAAATGAAAATTAAATATAAATCAAAACAAAATAATCCTATAGCGAATTTCGATTTCTGCACGATCATATCACGACATTAGTTATACTTAAAACGTTGAACGCTTACAAAAATGGCATCGAAACCCAAAAAAATGAGACGCAAGCCGTAAGGAAATTTCGAGCTACCAGTGAATAACGTAACCCTAGATCTGCGTAAAGACAAATAACTCCAAAACGTAACTGCGGCTTGACCATTCCAGATAACAAATATACAGTTCGATTATGCTTAAAGAAGAATGCGTTAAAGAACAATACCTCCGCATACGTCGAAAACGAAATGCAAATGCTACCTGTTTGAGAAACGTGACCACGCAGGCGCTTGAAGAAATGTACCCAGGAGCTCCACGACCAGGCCACGCAAATGAAGATCGATCTAAAATTTACGCAGAAATTACTTGGCTCGATATTTGCAGTCATTACCTGAGAAAATTTCTGCAGTAAATAGATTCGATATAGAACAGATTTGACTTGAATCGCTTACAGATTTCCTTGGCTTACGCAGGTCAACCAGAGAATGGCGTTTGCAAAAATGTAACTCGAAAAGACCACAACCTGGTGCTTGAAAAGTTTTAGACGGCAGGCAGAAGTAATACAGCTTCCAAAGTTACTCATTACAACACACAGAATGTCTGCTGGCATTTGCTGAGTAATTGGACCGTTTCATGTGAGACTTTGCCTGATGCATACACGTGATGGCCTGGCTTTGTTACGCTTATCAAATTTTCTCAAGGGTATTGCACAACGACTGTGTCTCGCCAACTGATTGCAAAACGATGCAGCTAGTGATGGAATAGGAGGGAGCAGCGAAACTGTGTCATGTGCCCTCAGATCGATATTTGGTGTTTGCTTCTGCCACCTGAAATCACCCCAAAAATAGTATGTACATAAAAACAGATTCAAAACCCTAAGTAAACCTAATCTAAGCAAACTCTTGAAACCCTAATGAAAAAAAAATTGTGAAAAGCAGAAGCTTGAAAACCCTAAAAAAAAAAAATGAAACCCTAAGACAGCTTAATAATTTACAGATTTGGCCCCTTTAACAGCCAGATTTAACAATAAGAACAGGAAAATTTTTAAAGATAAGAAATTTCAGATTGTCACTGTGAGAAACTTCAGAAATTTTCTCATGCAAACTAAAACATAAAACCGAATGATAGACCCAGGATCAAATCCAGCTGGGCTCAACAAAAAACGCTTGTGGGAGTTGGCTGGTTCAGCCGAGAACTTCCCCGAACGCCCACAAAATTCCTTCAGAAAATGTTATTCTGCACAGCTCAAAACAATCGTCAATAAAGAGGGCAAAAATGCTGCTAGATCTCAAACAGTAATGGAGATACCTGCCATTACTCCAGAAACCCTAGCAGCACCCAAACCCTAGCAAGTGAGCAAGATACCTGTACCCACAATACTCTACAAAAGCTATTATTAACAGCTGAAAATAACATATGCAGAAAATGAAATGATCTCACAGCATTCCAAGAGAGTAACACCAGCAAGATATGGACCCCAAAGTCTTCCTTTATTAACCAGAAACAGATTTACAAAAGAGCTTCTTCAGTCTTAGACTCACAGATCAAATAACTAAAATGACCCCCTAAGACCCTATAAAAAGGAAATGATCCCAACGGCTAGTTTTGGGTGATCCATGTTGAAGCGATCTCGACCGTCGATGAGGGTTAAGGCATCCCTTAATCTCATCCGTCGATATTTTGCATGCATCCACAAAAATATTATTATTTTATTGCTTAGGGTTTTTTTTTTTTTTTTTTAAGATGGATCATCAAACTAAGCCGTTTGGATCATCACCTAGGACCTAGGACCTAGGACTCATGAGGGGATTTACAACATTTTCAACCCTCAAGACACATTTCATCATGATTTTTACAATTTACATCCAAAGGGATGAACCCACTTAACACAGACCCTCATAGAACACCTAGTTCTGCGACACAACTATAATCTAGCAGATTAACATATAAGACTCTCCTAAAGTTCTGATGACGAAATCCATCCCGGCTTTGGGGTCAGGTTTGAAGGAAAACTCTGCCGATCGTAGATCGGTGAGACGAAAAACCTCCCGGGACGCAAATCATCATTAGAAAGTTAGGTCCACCTAGGCAACTTTACATACATGACTCTGATCTGCTTAGATTATTTACAACTTATACATGCAGACTGGGTTTACAACAAAAATGATCAAGCTGCTGATGATGGCAGGATGGCACGGACATGCTGATCAGGTGCTGCTTCTTTCTGTCAAGAAAAACGGGATGCACTGCATGGGCAGTTGACCAGTAGAGGTCAACACTAGGCAACCCACCCAAACCCGTAGCTACCAATTCTTTGTCAGATACTTCTTCAACCAATGGCTTTGAGTTGAACTCTCATTTGAGATATCCTTACAAAATACGATGCCACTGTATCATTCTTTGTCATCTTGATATGGCGAAGTTGACCTCTCAGGCTTATAGGTTGATTGATGTCGTTTGATGATCAGCAATATAGGGAATTAGATGATCCCTAACAGATTCTATAATGATAATTCTTGCCAAAATGTCATCTTCCTGAAACTTTTATTTTCCTGCTTGATCAAATGGTTCAGTAACTTTACTTGTAACAATGCCCCAAAGCGTGTTACTTGCAAACACTAGGTCACTCCTACCCTTCCATGCCCTGTAATTAGTAGCTCCTTCAAGCTTGTTCTCAACCTTCATGAAGGAATTCATGATGAAGATAATGAAGATGACCAAGAAGAATCAAAAGAAGAAGAAACCCAAACTTTTCAAGGTGCTCCCAATGCTTCTTCAAGGTGATCTCATAGCTCTTTCCCTTCACCAAAGCTCAGAAACCATGTTGATTTTCTAGTGCATTCAAGACTCGTATAGTTTTTCAAAATTGATAACTACTTCGAATGATATATTCAATATTCCTTCATACATGAAAAACTTCAACCATTCAATTTCATCAATAGAGCAATAGAGATCACAATGAACAGTAAACAAGAGACAAAAGACACCAGAAATTAGGCTTCAAGCTAGGGCAAAATCCACAAGGGGAAAACCCAACCAATCTTTCCTTATGAGAGAGAAATTTTGTTCATCAATAGTACATCAAAATAGTCCAACAATATTTTGAACATTACCTCAACAAATATTAAGACAAACCAGTCAACGAAGAGAGAGAAAGTCAACTTTTGGTCAAAATCTGATCTACAACAGTAAGGCCGAATTTCGACCTGTGGAAGCTCTGAATAGGAGGCCGAAATTCAATCAAGGCCTCATTCAAATAGTCCCTGCAATTTTTAGTTAAAGGAGAAGGAGTTGACCTACAGTCAACGATCTAGAACAGAGGTAAAATCTCAGTCAACTCAATGAAACTCCGGCGATCTTCGATCTCCAAGCACAGTCAAACCCTCGGTCAAACAAATCCAAAAGGGCCCAAGTCAATGCAAGTCAAAACAAATAGAAAGACTAGTCAAGTTGGTCTGAAATGTCTCCTTGACTCCTTCGCATGTGTGGATTAACCTCTGTAATTTTCAAATGAATGTGTGTGATGATGAGATGCCAAAATGAGCTCCAACGAAGTCATATATATATGTGGTTGAGGAGATGCCTTTTCACACATGTGAGCCAACTTAACCTTCTTGAAGTCACCTTGATCAAAGTCAAAAATATGAATTGTCTCCATTATCTGCCAATGAAAATACCGACCATAGCTACACAATTTTCCAACACCTTGGTGATGACATCTTGATTTGGAGGCACTTTGGAAGCATAAGCATGGACTTTGAGCTACTTTTTGGAGTCTGGAGCACTCATTGGCCTATTTTTCACCTATTTGTGGCATTTTGAGCTCCTTTGGAGGATGACAACATAGTGGAGGAGGCTTTTCTTCCACACGTGGGCTCTTATGGCATTATTTGCCATGTTTTCTAGCTATTATGAGGTTGGCTTGTAACCTCACACTTCTTGAACACTCAATTAAACTTGTAATAGGGATTTTACTTGTAATTTTGTGAAAGTACAGTTGATAAGCTCCTATAAATAGAGGCTCCCCTTATTTAATTTCAGCATCACACATTTTCTCACTCTTCTCTAGCAAAGAGTGAGTTAGTCCTTTTTCGCTACTTGGGCAAAGACATAACATTTATATGGTGTGAATTCTTGTGAAGATGGTCTTTTGTATGGAGATGTTTGTTAATTTACTTTCATCAAGATACAAATTTATGGAGATGTTTGTTAATTTACTTTCATCAAGATACAAATTTTCTTAACTTTCAACATGTAGCGGAAAATAATCCAGATAAAAGCACATGCACACAAAATTGACATGCTTATTTTACCCTAGAAACCCAAAAGGGAAAACTCGCTTTCCTTCTTGTGGCCATCTATTAATTGTTCTTTGAGAAAATGGATCTATTACAATTCACGTTGCTACTGCAGCCCGCAATTTGTCACTGAGAAAGCGCTAGGATTCTCCTCACTATTCTCAGCTCTACAATTGTTCTTAGCCCTACTCTTGATCTTGGCCCTGCACAATTGATCTCTGCTGAAGATAGTCTTGACCTGCTCTATGAATCCTGATCCCTTGCTCCACAATTCTTGTGCATTCTGGCTCCTAAATTCTTGCGCACTTCTGGCTCCTAAATCCTTGCACACTTTTGGCTCCTAAATATATTGTCACTATTGATCCTCAAATGATGGGTATTCCAAAATAAAGAATGATCTGTGAACTATCTGCCTTTGTCCTTCTCTTTATAGATAGAACATGCAGGAGACCTAGTCGAATTAGTAGTTCACACTAGTTTCTCGAGTTGCCTTTGATAGTTAACTCGAGCAAGTCCCAGTTAACTAGCTCAAGTTCCTCCTTGATTTTCTCTAATTGGGATTGCGAGTTAACTAAGAACTCAACTCACTCTCTCTCTCCAATCAACACTGAAGTCTTAACTCGTTCTAACTCAACTTGTCACTGCCACCTCATACTGTAGTCTAACTAAAGAAGACTCCAACTAACTGAAGCTCCAACTCTATGCATGCAAACTTGATGACCATTCCAGTAAACTGGAAATCAACTCATCGTAACTAAAGTCTATCTCATGAATTCGCACTCATGCTAGAGAAAGACTAATTCAAGGTCTTCATTGGCTAAGGCACAACCCAAAAGACCTTCCATCGCTACATTTTCAACAATGTTTCCCTGGGATTGAAAGAACTGTTTCTTGGAAAAATTTGTAAGTTTCATGCTTTATCTTCTATACTTTGCATCTTGTATTTCAGCTAGTAGGATTCCTATTTTGTACCATGACTAAATGCTAACGTATTTTGAAACCTTACTCCCTTATATTATGCAAAATTGCTCTTTGAAACCTATAAGGAAACTTTGATTGTGCATTCCTTAAATTTAATTTTTCCCCTCCAAAAGAAAATAGTTGGGGTTTTAAAAGTGGATACCCTAGCCATCCCCCTTACTGCATCAAACCTTTCCACTGAATTTTATCCCTAGAATACTCAATTAATCCCATTTAGGATAAGGGACTCTCATGTTGTATTGATCACTCTCTAAATCCATTAAAATTTGCTCTTTTTCCTTGTTCCTAGATGTCCAAGCTTAGCAACTAGGGTCTATGGGTAAAAAATTGTACTAAAGTGAAAATTTGTTTCATGTGTATGGTTCATTAAGTAGGAATTACATCAATAAATCATCTAAAAGCAAAATCTAGCACTGTTGCATGGCTAAAGCTTTCTCTTCAGGCTAATGTCATCTTCTTTTTGTTGTGTATGCATGTTTTCAACCATCAATTTCCATTGATAAACCCTAATCCTGGTGTCTATTGGAAGGCCTTTATTCCCTTTTTCTTGATTATCCTTGAAAGCCATTTTCTTTGTCTTTTATATGACATTGTGCACCCTATCATTGCAAATCAATAAAACCCAAACTTAGAGAATCCATATCTTTAGTCTAGGTGTAGAGTACTTGAACCTTGACATTGAATATCCTGGCCTTTATAGGCTTTGTCAATACTTTATCTCGTTTAATAGACCCCTTCTCTATCAACTTGAAATATAGAATTAGAATATCCTTTAGGTGATTTAGGGAAGCCTCCTTTGTGGTCAAATACCACTAAAGAGTGGGAGAAAGCTTGTTGAGGTGACAATGGCAACCCTTTCTCTTATTGCCATAAGGTCTACTTCCACCTAATGGAGCTTTGCACTAGGCCTACTAGATTTTGTGGTAACAAAACTCCAAACTAAAGAGAAGAAGAAAAGTATGCAGCAAAGAGATTTCAACAAGAAGAATCCAAGGGCCAAGATCTGGGAGAGACAGGAGGTCGAGCGTTGTGAGGAGGTCGAGTTCTAGTGGAAGTTTGTGCAAGGGGTCGTATGGGCTGGGGGACATACGCTGATATTTTTTGTGCACAAGGAGTTGTACAGGTGGAAAATAGGAGGCCTCATCGCAAGAGGAAGAGATGGTTTTTCTAGGGGCCGAAAATATACAAGGGAAATTTTTTTCCCAACAAGTCAAAATTTCCAAGATGTGTTAATCAATGTTTCAAGAACCATCACCCCACCCACGCACCAAACCCTGGAACCACGCACCATGCGAAATCACGAGCAAAGCATGCTCAAAACTATGATTCGAGCTAGATTTGCATAGTTCCTAAAAATTTGGTACTGCAATGAGGAATTGTGCTTCTCGAATACTCCCAAGACGCTCCCTAATGTTAATGTTAAATTCTTAAAGTAAAAGGATGAACATGAAAGATGAAATTTTAACACTACCATGAAATGACTCGAGATGTTTGAGGGTGGTTCCATCCTCATCGGACTTCATATGGAAAAAATATAATTTCATCCCATTCAAACTTAAACAGACTTAACAGTTTTCAGGATTTCAGGATCAACGGGAATGTGGCATTTCATTAGATTATATCACATATGAGGGTATGTGATTGGCATTTAATCAAGAGCACCAAGCCCTATATGTACCCCAATGTTAGTGGTGTTGATTGTTGAACTCCTTTGTCATGGCCTTAGCAAAAATGTACCCTTCACTCAAGTCAAAATCATTGATCATGCATGTTAAGCTCTTTCTACCATATTTTAAGGCTTGGATTAGGCAGTTTGATCAAAATTGGGCAATGTTGACTTATGTCCATAGAGAATCAAGGTAGAGGCAAAGGCTAGACAAGAGGAGAAGAATCTAGATTCTAGATGCTTGATGCTCGAATAATTAATTATTGATGTACTATGGATGCCATTTCTATCTTGATTTGTGTACAACTATGCATATTTTCATACCTTCTGCAACTAATTTGGCATTCTAGATGTTTTTTTGAATATAAATGCAATGATATATATAGACACTTCCGGGACACTCCGCTTCCAAGGATTTTTGGAAAATGACGCTTTTGACGCTTTGCTTCCAAATTCCAAAAAACACACCCGCTGCATCCCTGCTTCATGCAACATTGGTGTTGATTCAAAGTTTTAAATTGTTGTATTTTCTATGCATTCTCTAAGGGTTATTTTCCATGGTAAACAAGCCCTAATTTTCCTTAGTAATAGAAAAGTGAAGGAGAATTTGTTGGGCAATTTTTTGTAGCTATTGTGACTCTTTTTCTGTTTTTAATTCCACTACAAAATTACTAAGTTAAAATAGTAGTGTATTTATTTTCAGCAGTTTTCAAAAAAGATTTAAATAGTAGTGTATTTATTTTCAGCAGTTTTCAAAAAAGATTTTTACTGGGTGAAATATTTTCTAGGTATAAAATAAATTGGTAAAACAGATCTGGTATTAAAAATTAAAAAAATTATAATTATAATATCTTATAGATCATGTTTGATGAGTCAAAGATTTTAAACTAATATTATAAATTCTTGAACTAGTCATCGAAATAATAATCTAACCCTCTAATGTGAGTCAAAAACCCAGGGCATATATGTAGAAGAGAGATACAGCAAATAATAATAAAATGTTTCTCAAGGGAAATGAGCCCTAGGAAGTGGTGCAAGGGAGTTGTAACCACCTCCCAAAATAGCAGTAGTCGCTCTCAACAAGTGTGCCCTCCAAGAGAAGACAAAACCCCAACCTAACAATGAAATGTCTCCAAAATGAATGTAGTCAACCAAGCGAGGCATACCACTCTCAAGAAAGTAAGTGACCAAGTGAATGGAATAGAATAACAATATATATGTCATGAATACTCCCTCAAAATCTAGGAATATGTGAAGAATCTCCTCAAGATAGGAAACGTGTCGAGTACCAAGTCAAATATCCTCTTCAAGGCTAAAACGTGATATGAACAAAAACAATTCAAACCTGAATCTGATCATCTAGTGGAGTGTACCATGTAAAATAGCATGTCTATAGTGAAAAATAACTTAATAAGGTTGAAGTGGGCATGAAGAGAGAGTGAATGCATAGCTAACCCTCAAAGGACATGTACTTTCCACAAACTCCTCACCATGTGTATCAAATGAAGTAAATGACTAATCTAAATGAAGTAAGTGGATGTAGGGACTTTGAAAATTTGCCCAATCTGATTTTTTCACTTCATTTCTATGAGGTCACCTATCTATCACAGAACTTTCAGCCTGAGGGCTGAACTTAAGTATTCAGAATATATTTGCAAATATCTCACATGTATTCACTAATATTCTAGGCGAGTTCAGTAGATAAACATCGAAAATACTAAAAAATTAGATATACACAACATCCCTCAGGGCATGATATAATCAAGTATCAGATCTGAAAATTGCATTCATTAACATCAGAAATATAACGGCATGTTGTAACTTGTGACATTACAAACATGAAATTTAACCTAAGACTGCCAAATCAGCCAATATTTCAGCATTGCTATTACAATAAATCAGCATATTCAAACAGCCAAGAAATTTGCTCAAAAAATTGTTAGGATTTCTGAACCCAGCACCCGGTATTTGATTGCCAACAATTATTAACTGAACAAACACACAGCCAGATTCCTAACACAAAATAATATAGCGGAAGCAAAAAAGATTACTCAATCTTAATGACGCACATAAACAGATTTATGCCCAAACAACAGTTCTTCATTAATAAATTAATCGAGGAACTTACTTGGGCTCCCCGTCTTGGGATAATGGCGCAACTGAGGAAATACAAAACTGATCACCAGTTTGATTGCACTCTCTCAAACCCAGTGTTGAAGAATCTAGGGCAAATGTAGTTAATGTGATTCTTCTTTTCATGATAACTATTTGTGAGGTGTTTTTCAATTTTCCTTCTTATTCCAATCTTCACTTATTATTATTATAGTGTGTCTTCGTTAGTTCATCAAATAGCTACCAAAACAAAGAGACAAGAACACAAGATGTTGGCATTCTGCTAGGGCCAAAACCTCTCCTTCTTGGAGAGGAAAGCCCGACCAAAATTCTTCTTATAGAGATTCCAATTGACGAATACCAAGACCATGACCCTTGACCTACTAGGCCACTCCAAGACCAAGACACCAATCCTCTTCTTATTGTTGAGATCATCATCATCATTACTGCTTCACCGAGATAATCATCATAATACCACAGAGGTCCTTAGTTGCACCATTGCCTGCTTCATCATCATGTCAACGAGGTGAGCTGCACTGAGAACTTGATCATGACCTTCACCATTTCCTGCTTCATCATTATGTCAATGAGGTTGTGACTGTCTAGAATGTCGAGAATGTATGTGCTACAATGTGATTCGAGTTCACCTTCATGACTGTGATTTCATCCTTCATTTAGATCAATACCGAGGAGGAGACTGTGACTTCATCCTTCATTTAGATCAATACCAAGGAGGAGACTGTGATTTATGGAGACTGTAATTACCTTGCACTGTGATTTGTGCCGAGGAGGAGAACCTATAGTTATTTACTGTCATTATCACTGAGATCACAGATATGTCCGAGATCTTGTACCCATCTAAGTCTTGTACCTCTATCCTTATCTAAAGTCAATTATCCAAGATCTCAGAGCTCCTGTACCTTCATCCAAAATCTTAGAGACATCCGAGATTCTTGTTTTCTGGGGTGACCTCAGCGGGCTATTTATAGTAGTTTGGTCTTTGTAAGTAAGCCGACATGTCACCTTGAATTGTTGTGTCTCTTTATTGAGCTGACATAACATTAATATTCATTCTGAGGCCCATTTAGTTGTTCTCTTCATCGTTTTGCAAGCAGACTTCTTCGTGCTCGTCTTTGGAGGATTGTGCTTGTCTTGGAGGGTTGTTCTAGACTTGTATACATTTTACATAGGCTCATGAAGAGCTCCTTATTCATGACTTTGACTCTTTGACCTTAAATCTAAATCCTAAGGCTCTCAATGGGAGCCATCTATAAAAATAAACTTCTTGCTCATGAAACCCATGCAGCAAGGAATAATAAATTTATTTTCTTGTTTTACAAAAATCATAATTAGAATGTCATGAAAACCGAACCTAGTTACATTTTCATCAACACCCAACACATGCTCACTAAGAAGCATCTCTCAATATTGTGCTATTGTTGTGTCTTAGCTCCTCACCTTAGGCTCAATTTATAACTTTCCTAAGATAATATTGATGGCCAAAATTAGCTCGGCGATTTAACTAAAGATAAGTTACTTTACTTTAGTTAATTATCCTATCTTTAGCTTTCTCTACTTTAATTCAAGTACACGCCATAAATTTAGCTTTCTTTACAAGCACATCTCATGCATGTCACATGCAACACATTCGCATGTGTGAAACTCACTTGCACACTTTGCATGTTGCATGCAAGCTCCTAAAGAAGCAAATCAAGGTCTTTCTAGTCAAGAGACAAGACTGGAAGTACATTCCGAGCTACAAAACACAACACTAACTCTTAGTGAGGGAGGTACTTTTGGAAGAACCTCCTCCACTTGGATCTGTCTCCAACACCACCACGTTATCCGCTACTGTAGTTGCTCCCTCTGAACTAGAAGACTTCCCTGCTACCTACTTTGGAATCTAATCTAAGGACCTGTTCCTTTCAACCATGCTCTTAGGATCCTGCTCTTGAGCGTCTAACACTGTCATATCATACCAGCTAAGGCTACTGGCAGTAGCTGAAGAATCACTCTTCCTTGTCATCTGCTCCCTCTCAACAACTGACATTGATTCTATATCCAAGATCCCCTCAAATATACCCATAGGTTGTCCCAGCAACCTATTGGAAAATCAAGGCATTTGAAGATTAATATTGATTTTCCTTACTTGATAATTACTTGTGATATTTGTTGGCATTTTATTATTATGTTTTACTTCTTCATCAAGCAATTATCAAAACATGAAGATCACAAAACACAAAGAACACAAGATATAGGCTCCATGCCATGGCAAAACCCGAACAATCCTTTTCTTATAGCATCAAATCAAAATGAGACCTCCAAGACCCAAAGACCAAATGCAAGACTTCCTCAAGCCCCAAGTCAACCCTCTAAATGATCTTCTCCAAATAAGATGATGTCTACCAAGGTCAACGAAAGTCAACTTCTTCACAATTTGCTTCAGTCAAAATCTCGGTCTTGCAATTTTAGGTTTGCACTTCACCCTGCAACTTCGGCCCCTGCAACTCTCACAGAAAATCTTAATTTGTTCACACGTGTGGATAAAAATATATATTTTTGGTCTTCTTCCTTTGCTTTGACTTTCTCCTTGTTTCTAGACTCTTTCTCTCTAGATCTTCTTCTTCTTTTATTGCAGATCGAATGTGTGTAATATGTGCTTCAATAGGTCGAAGTCTCTGGCTATATATACATCTTTCAAGAGGTCGAATAGTCTCACACTGGGTTGATTTCCTTTGGCAGGGTTTACTTGCTCTTAGGAGTCCAAATTCACATTATAGACTAAAAATAATGTTTCTTGATACAAATTGACCAAAAGAGTCTTTTACATATGACAATAATTCTTTTGACTCGTGACAAACCCTAGGAGCTTGAAATGCATGCTTGACCTAGAAGGCCATTAAATGGAGCATGAAACCCATGCTTAAATAAAAAATAAAAAATCCTCTTTTACATAAAAATACAAATTGAGACAAGAATGAACATTGAACCTAGTTACTTTTCCAGCACAACCTATATGACTGCCAAGCACTATAGTTGCATCCAAGGTCACTCCCTTTCAATATAAAATCACTTGTCCATCCTGAAACAAAACTCTATATCCAGCATCCTCCAAGGCTGATACTGAGAGCACGTATACCATCAAAACCTGGAACAAATAACATCCCTGTCACCTCCAAAAATCCTCCTAACTCTAGCACCCCCCCCCCTTCGCTCTCGTTCCCAATTCACGCTCTGAGCAGGAGCGACTCTAGAGCGCCTCAGGAGCGCGCTCCCTAAAAAGAAACGCTCCTTGCCTTTTCTGGAGCGTTTAGTCTTTTTTGCAAATCGTTTTTTGCAGTAATATTCCAAATGCAATTTTTTTCAAAGAAACAAATAAGTTTTAAGTGGGGCAACCTAATGATCAAGCCTATGGCCCTAGTATTGATATGCGATTCATGGTAATGTTATAAGTAAAACTGACATTCTCCTTAATCTTCATTTTCATCCTTTTACTTAAATTTTTAACATTACCATGAAATGACTCGGGGTGTTTGAGAGTGGTTCCAACCTCATTGGATTTCATATGGAGAAAGTAGAATTTTAGATTTCATTCAAAATCCAGTAGACTTATCAGTTTTTCAGGATTTCATGATTGGCGGGATTGCAATGTTTCCATCGGATCTTGTCATGTATTAGGGTATGGAACTCGTATTTAATCAAAAGCACCAATCCCTTTATTTACCTTGATGTTAGTGACATTGGTTGTCGAACTCCTCTATCATGACCCTCCTAAAAATGTACGCATCACTCAAACAAAATCTTGACTTGACAAGCTATGCATTTTCTATCTTATGTTAATGCTTAGAGGGTGATATTAATGACAAAGATCCCTATACAGATCCAAAGGTAATGACAAAGATACCTCTGGATATTAATGCTTAGAGGGTGATATTAATGACAAAGATCCTGATTTTCCAACAAGACTAAATTAGACATTTCTCATGGTGGAAAGAGGCCCAAGCATTAGCAATAGATAATAGATTTACTTGTCTTTTCTAGTTTCTAGTAGTTTTTATAACTATTGACTCTTTCATATTTATTATGATATTTTTTGTAAACAATATATGACAATTTAAGTTTGAAGTTTGAAGTTGGCAATTATAACTCATTAGTAATGAATTATGAATATGATGCTTTATGAAAGTTGAAAGTTGTTTCATTTCATTCCATTTTATAGCATTTCATTTCATGTTAGATATTATTTGTTGTAATGGTTACACTTAGCTTACAAGTACAACTTTGGTGATCAATGATGATAAATGTTATATATTGAATTTTGAAAGCTTGAAACTTTAAGATTGATGAATCATGAGACTCAATATGTTGTATGTTACTATGTTACTATTGCTAATTTTAGGTATGTTCTATGCTTAGAGCAATTTATTTCAATTTTCACAATTAGCTCCATATCTTTTCCAGATTAGCAATCACATCAACATTAAAGTACACTGCAGATAGAACATTAACATAAATCGCAGAAGACAAGCCAAGACAAGAGGACACAAGATATGGCGCTAGCCAGGGACAAACCCCAATGTGGGGAAACCCTTGATAAATTCTTCTTCTATGTTCTTCAATAGTTCAGCAGAGAGAGAGATAGTACATATACATCAGAAGTCAACACTTTGACTTGACAAGATAAGAGCAGAGATCTTCACCATGAAGATGACATAATGAGGTTGCAGATCTGATGACAAGGACTGCAGATCTAAACTTAGGTGATGGCATATTTCTTCAAGGTGATCCCATCACCATACTGCATCCAACCATGCTGCATCCAATCATGCTGCATCTTCCAGAATGCTGTCCTTTTCCTGCAGTACTAGTTGTCACTGCTATATGAGCTGGTGCATCAAACTTCAGTTCTCATCCTTGATACAGTCATGATCCAAGTTGAGGTTTCAGTACTGCCATACTTGCAAGACTGATTTGTGCAACCCTTAACACAATCTATGTTGTTGGCTATGGCCTGTGGCCTAGCCCAGCAACAAGTAAGGTCTACACACAGTACCCAGCTATCTTTATCCTTGAACAGCAATGTCTTCCAATCTTCTCCTGAGAGATCTTCTTAGACAGACTTGATTTACCTTCTCTCTGAGGCTGCACCAGACACAGTCACTTGATGCATAACGTGGTGACTGGTTAGGGTATTTCTTCATTGTAGTTCTGCCCCTCAAGAACAATGTCAACATGCCCAAAACAGATCTCAAATGAGTCACGTTGTCACCTACAACAATGTGGCATAAGGACATATCCTTTAAGTTGTCTTTCCTTACAGCGTCTTAAGGTACCCTCAATTCCTATGTATAGAAGCCTCCCCTTTGCTACGTGTGAGTGCCTTTTCTTGCTGCATATAGACCTCTTGGATTGTGACCAGACAGCGTATAGATTAGATGACTTTCAGACCTGTGGCAAGGGCTCTTTTAGAGCTTCCTTAGACAACAGATGGAAGGTCCCATATATATCTCCTTGCTGCGTAAGCAAGTCTCCTCTAGGACTGTGTATAGATCCTCTTTCTGACTACGGATAAGGAGTCTCTTTCTTGCTATGTATAGGGTCAACAGACAGCGGCTTCAGGCCTTCATTTAGGGCCTATATTAGCCCTCCTCTCACCTGCGGATTGAGCCTCTTGAGACAGCATATAGAGGCTTATTTATGCTACTTATAAGTCTCCTCTTTTCTGCGTGTAGATCTCCTCATAAGCCTGTGGCTTACTACGGCTAGGGCATCATCTTTAGGCTAGCGTATACTCTTAGTGTCTCTCCTTCACCAAAACCCAAAGACGTGGAGAGGAGGAGATCACATGAAGAGTATGTGTGACAAATGACTTCAAGTCCTCTTCTATTTATACTAAAAACATAGAGGTTGAATAGACATGACTATTGGGCTTCTGAGCCTACATAAGTAGCTGGCCAACTTGACAATTTGTCCATAATCAAAATAAATTCATATCTTCATACTTATCGAAATCGGATGATCTTTAGATCAATCCTACACCTCTCAATGAGAGGGATCCGAGAAAAATACAGTGTGCCACGAGGACTCGCCCCCACCCCTAGGGGTCTAGTTTCCTAGTTCCCCCGTGCTTTGGGGACTTGGGGACGAGAAGGGGTCGTTTCCCCACGCTCCCAAAAAACAGGGTACGCGGGGGGACGTGCCAGGGGGACGTTTCCTTGTGCTGAGGGGTCGTTTCCGAAAAGGGGGTCGTGAGGGGTCGTGGGGGGTCGTGGGGGGTCGAGGGGGGACGTGGGGGGTCGAGGGGCCCAATTTTTTTAAATAAACTTTTGTTTATAATTAAAATTTAACATTAGTTTTAATACTTTAGGGTTTCAATTTGTTTTCTTATAAATTTAATTCATTATTCGCCCTAGCCCCTCACTCCATTTGCAAGACGCTCCTAGTTCCTCTGCAACAGAGAGGAATTGGTCCACATATAGCTTCATCCACTCTATCAAGAGGAACAAGCTTACCTCTAAAAGAGCGGAGAAGTTAGTTGTTGTGCACAGTGCCCTACATCTTGAGCATAGGAAGACACCTGAGTATTTGAAGGGACTAGCAACACGATGGGATGTTGATCCAGAGGATGATGCACAGGTAGATATGGAGGAGAGACTTGATGAGAGATAGATGGGGTTGGTTGGTGTGCCACTTAGCATGTTTGAGAATGCTAGTGATTCAAATTCAGATGGTGATATGGTTGATCCTTATTTATTCATGCAGTAGCTAGATGCAGAGACTAGCAGGGCATTACCTTGAGGCTTGAGCAAAATTATGCTCGTTTATCTTTCGATATGTTGATGTTCTTATGTTATTCTGACTCTATAAAATTTTGACTCTTGATGTATCAGACTTGACTTTTATAATTTTATGTCAATATTCATTGTTCAGTATTCAATGTTCATAGTAGGAAGTGGAACATCAATATGGTTTAAACTTTAATCATAATGTATGATGTATGATTATAAATTAGAATTTTAAATTTATATGATATTAAATAATGATATTCATATCAACGATCATGCTTTGCAGCTTTTCAATTCAAACCCAATTGTCATAGTGGACTCAATTTATAAATCATATTTTATATGTATAAGCTTTTAAGACCTTGACGTCCCCCCACATTTCCTAAAAATTGGCGGGGAGCTTTTGCATAGGCCGCTCCTGCGTATCCTCGCTCCCTCGCCCCCTCGTCCCGGAACCTTGGTGGAACATTGGAAAAACATTAGCTGCCATAAATAAGATGACACACACGGAGTTTGGCCCTAGTTGCCAATTTTAACACTTGTGGACGTGGTTGATGAAGATTATAACTTCTAGATGATTGTTGTTATATGGTTCAATCTATGTTTTTTATATCTAATTCATCATTCTACATGTTTTTGTTGACATATATGCATCAAAATATAAATAATATATATATATATATAACGCTTCGGGATTCACTCCCAAACCAGGAGCTTCTGAAAATGTTGCTCCCGCTCCCAAGTAAACTTGGTCCCACTACACACACTACAATTTGAGCCTCTCTAAAATATTGCAGAACACTAACCTCCTTCCTGTCATGTGACTAGACGCTCTACTGTCCACTAGCCATAACCCATTGTCCTCATACACAACAATACTATTGTCAGAAACACAGGCAACTAGAGAAAAATCATTTTTCAAATTTCTCCGTAAAGTCATCAATCTCAGTTGATGTTGATGCAGCCACCTGATCCTCCTTCTTCTTCTTCTTGTATGGACACTGGCTCGCATAGTGACTAGTCTTGTGACACGCAAAGCACTTTACTTTGCTCATGTCCTTCACGGAAGCAGATCCCCCACTTCCCTTTACTTTACTTTTGCCCTTTACAGCAAGAGAAAAATTCTCCTCATCATCCTTACCATCATGTTGGCCTACAATTTTGGAACGTCTCCTTATCTCTTCCTGTATGAAATCATCCCATAATCTATCCCAACTGGGTAGATTTTCCCGTGTGACGATCCCATCAACAAAGACATCCCATTTTGGAGGAAAGCCACTCAAGGTTGATCTGACCAACTCTTCACTATCAATAGTTTCCCCCATTGTTGCCAAGTCATCTCTAATCTGAATGATCCTGGTTAGGTATGAAGCAATTATGTCAGTTTTAGACATCTTGGTGGTTCTCAGTTTCTCCTTCAACACCATCTTTCTATTTTGGTTTGTACTATGGTATAACATGGTTAAGAATGCCCACATCTCAAAGGCGTACTTCTTCCCTGTCACATGAGGTATAATATGGTTTTTAATGGAGTCCAAGATTTTTCTATTAGCCTTCACATTCTTCCTATTAAACTCAGCGAACTTAGTAGGATTTATGGGAATTTGGGCGGCCTTCTCCATGATGTCCGACAACTCCTGCTCCTCAAATAACAGAACAGTCTGCTCCTTCCATGGGCTAAAATTTCCTACCCCATCCAACCTATCCTCGTAACATATCCCATTAGTCATTTCAAACCCCACTGGCCTACAATAACTCTCTCAGTTGTTGTAGTCTGCAAACACCCTCGACCACACCCTGTCCAGCAAGGCAGTTTACTTGCCCTGCGACCTTTTCCATTGGCAGCTGCAAGCTGTCTGCTGGTAGACCCCACAGCTGCTTTTGGCTGTGCCAGTCTTTTGCAACTTCGTGAGTTCACCCGCCTATGTCCATTATTTTCCAAATTGGTCCCAACCCTTGTGCCCTTGCCCTAGGTCGTTGACCTTGTTCAGTCATTGTTCCATGTGATCCATCATCACCACACCAACAGGCGACCTCGACTTTCTTTGTTGGTTGATGCACATACACCCACGATTGTCTTTCTACAGGATTCTAACTCACGGGCCACGACACACCCGTAGCTGTCCAAACCTTCGTTGTGCATGCATTGTGCCCAATCCTTTGATTTTTTGTTGGTTGTGTATTGTGCCTGTGCCCAGTTCACCTACACGACTATCACATTGTCACCTTTGTGAGCACCTCGACGCCTTTCTCTCATCCTTGGGCTCTTTCGCCCGCCTCTGCAGTGCGCACTACGACCTCTTGTTTATTTGTCTCAACGATTATTCTCTTGTCAACTGCCTGTTGGTTGTTCCGGCCGGATCATGCTCAGCCACCCAACTTCTTAATCATCGCTGCCAGTGGTGCCCGACTCTCGACGACTAGTCCGTTGTCCCTCATGCTAGTGCTAGACCATGGTGCCATTGTTGTTGGTCGATTGGTCGACCAGTGGTGGCTTTGTAGACAGTCGCCACCACAGTCGCTCACCTATTTTATTTTTTATTTTTCATTTATTTTTTTCCTTAAAAAATTGGCCCTTTTTATTACGGGAAAATTTTTTTGCTCGTAAAAAATTTCCACCTATAAAAAGATTCCTCTCGACCCAAAAAAAGTTTCGCCACCTTAAAAAAAATCCGTTCATATGATCCCAGCCAACCTGGGCCCGGTCATCCAATATGAACTAAGTCCTATAATTTCGAGATCAATTCAGAGTAGGTGCTTTGATACCATGTTAGAATTTATGAACCCAGCATCCGGTATTCGATTCCCAACAATTATTAACGAAATGAATACACGGACAAATTCCTAAAAAAAAATATAGTGGAAGCAAAAAAGATTACTCGATTGAATCACACACATAAACCGATTTTTGCCCAAACAACTGTTCATTAATAAATTAATCATGGGTTCTTGTCCTAGGATAATGGACCAACTAAGAAAATACAATATTGATCACCAACCTCACTGCACTCTCTCAGACCCAACACACGCTCACTGAGAAGCCTCTCTCAATCTTGTGCTACTATTGTGTCTTAGCTCCTAACCTTGGGCTCGATTTATAACTTTCCTAAGCTCATATTGACAACCAAAATTAGCTCATCAAGTTAACTGAAGTGACTTTACCTTAGTTAATTATCGTATCTTTAGCTTTCTCTACTTTAACTCAAGTACAAGTCATAAATTTAGCTTGTTTTACATGTACATCTCATGCATGTCACATGCAACACATTTGCATGTTTGCATGTCGCATGCAACACATTCGCATGCATGCAACTCACATGCACACTTTGCAGGTCACATGCAAACTCCTAAATAAGAAAATCAAGGTCTTTCTAGTCAAGACACAAGACTAGAAGTACCTTCCGAGCTACAAAACTCAACAAAATTCATGAAAATCAGATTTGTAACAAGAAAAATTATGACAGCAATGGTACAACTCATTATTACCACAATATGAAGATAAAGTACAATACCTCAATCTTGCCGAAGATGGTACATCATATTCCTCTTTATCCCAAGCAATGACTTCTCCAAAGTTTCCCAAACCCTAGCTCGGGCATCCACATTAACACAAGCCCCAACGAACAACAATAAGGCCTACCAAGGCATACAATGAAGCTATACTAGGCTCTCCAAGAGCTCAACAACAAACTAGCATCACACCAACTATCGAAGGATTACATCCACATTTGCATCTCATATATAGTATTGTTGTGTGTGGGGGAGGGGGTGGCGTGCAAGTGCGGGGGGAAGCCAACAATAAGACATGGACCACGTCCATAAGTAAACCTAAAGCTAAGTTAACCACAAAACCTCAAGTGGAGCACTATACTCAGCATGAATGTCATATGCCACAATAAAGTTTGTACATTGTACCACCCCCAAGGTGGAAAACCCTCTAAATCTAGGTGTCTACATGTCAAACATGCCTCTCAACAAGATGGCGCATCCACCAACCATGGCTCATCAACTCAAGCATTATGTGCGAGGTGCCTCCAATGTTCCTAGGTCTCCATTCCCAACCTCCATATGCTTCATGCCCTTCTTCAAAGTGGTTACCCCATGTCTCCCAAGGCCCATCCTCTTCAACAAGTGTTCCATTGTAGATAATGTCAAACTGCTATGCGTGCTAACAACCACATCAAAAAGTGTGCCTCCCTAGCATTGATCCTAAGGAAGTAAAACTCCAAATATAACGTTTTAAGCTCACCAATTGTAAGTTGGCCAAAATACAACAAAGGGGCTAGGGGGCCACAAGCCCTCCACATCACATGAAGTGCTCCCCTAGTTACATGAAAACACTTTCAGAGCAAACAAAACCAAAAAATGGCCTTAAATAATTCCTTGCTTAACTGTGTATTGGTGAGGAAGTTTGATGGGTCAAGTGTCTTTTGGAGATTTTACACACCAATATTGTTGTTGACAAGGAAAGCAAGTGAAATACGGGAACAAGAGGAGAAAGGTTGAAAGCCTTGGAGACATAGGGAAATGAGAAGCCACATTGTGGAATGAAAGCTATGATTTTTGCATATTCACCGTATGAGGCAGTTTAACCAATGGGAAGAACAATGGACATTGGCTTTAGAATAACAAGGTTGTGGGTTTGTTGGAAACCCTTGTAGCATGGGAGAAAAGGCCGTGGAAGGCCATTGCATCTGGAAAGCAGACTTGCACTATTGGTCCAAGTCATGGATTGCAGCATGCATTGCTCAGAAGAAGTGATGGAATGCTAAATTTCAATTGTTTTAAAGGTTCACATTTAGTTTAACTATATTTAAATGTGATTCCAGTTCCTGTTCTTTGTCTTTGGAACATAAAACCTTGGTATGGAGAGAGTGGATACAAGTCATGACCTTAGGTAATTACAAGGGAGATTAAATAGCCTTTCAATGGTTTTTGTATCTTTGGAGCACTTGTCTAAGAGGAAGTGTTGAAAAATGGCACCCCCCATACTCCAACCTATGTTAATAAATTTTGATTTAGTGATTAATGTTGTGGTATGAAAAGGGTATAAGCCGCAAGATTTTTATTTTATGGTAATATAAGGGGCTGGACTCCGCTATAGTTCCAGAGGATTGTATAAATATGTATTAAATACATGTAATAAAACAGACTCTTCATGGGTATAAATTCGCATAAGTCACAATCTTTTCTCTCTCTCCCAATTACTCTCTTTCAAGCCGTGATGGTAGTTCTCAGAAATTTTAACAGGATGGATGAAATAGAAATGTCAGTTTGACCAATCATGTCCAAGATATAAATGTTATTCCACAAGTGATGGCAAATAAAAATTTAGTTTCCTTGGAAAAATATAAATTTAGCAAAGGGGTGTTTTAGAATGAAAGCCAACTACCCTGAATAGGTGATATGACTATCCATTCTGATTCAGCTTACCCTGTCCTAGTCAAGCAATTGATTTTATGTCCAGCTAGAAAGCATTAGCAGGCTAAGTACATAGAGGCAAAACACATGGAATAAAAATTGACAACTTTATTATATCTGACTCAATCATGCCTCAAATATATTCAGATATGCTGAAAGATCGGTATTAAATTTAATGATGCATAGAATGATAATAATGAAAATTTGTGCAGAAGAAACAAGAAGGAAAGAACAAACCTGATTTCTAAGAGAGATATTTGGGGGAATCAAGTAAATACAGATGTCAGTACATACTGAAACTCTAAGATAGAGAGCAGTTCCACATGCCCAAGATAAAAATCACATAAAATGTTGCACACTATTGGATGAGATTCTGATTATGTTAAATTCCTTAATGGGAGGTGATGGAGATATATGAATAAATCTTTAATCATGAACATTCTCCATGGCATGATTGCAGTCATTCCATATTTTAGCTTAAGGTCATCCATATATAATTTGATAACCAGGACATACAAAGCAACATAATATATGGTAATGAGAAGTATAAATATCAAGAAATGACATATCATTGATGCGAAAATTGAAAAGAATACAACAATTTGAATATATCAAAACTGGCATACCTGGCTAAGAAGTTTAGGCTTGTCATCTGATGAAAATGTAATCTCGTGCATGGGCCTGTGAAAAACTTGGACCAACAGCCCAAGAGTAAAGAAAAGAACATCAGAATGGGTAGATAGCAAACCATGCCATTTAACTTAAGGTACATCAGCATCTGCCAAACTACATGAAAATACATATTAAACATTGCCTCAAACATTTGACAATTCTAGGACGAACTAGGATATATTAGTGTAGTCCACAAAATCATATAGATGAGATGAATGCAAAGATCTTCTGGATATTTGTTTCACATCATCAATCAAAAAAATACAATAATATTCAACAAGGATACCACACCAAAGTTCTTCCAGTACTCTTCAATAGCTCCAACAAGAAATTATGAGGATCAGACTCAAAGCATTAAATTTGAATGAACTAACAAAACAGAGGCTCCCACAGTTCTTTTTGGGTCTGATAATCCCAAATTTTAGCAACAAAGGGATGAACTCCTTTACAATAACATTTTTTTCCTTGAGATGGTTGTTGGCTATAAAGTTACCACATAGGGGTATCTATTTTGTCAAATTCACCAAGAACTTGAATTTAGTCTCATCTGTAAATTGGCCGTATTAACACAGCAGCATGCTCTTAGAAGAGGATTGAACCCAAGTCTCTGTATAGAAAGTTCATTTTATTTACCACTTAACCACAAGCTGCCTTGCATGGGAGGTTGCAACAGTGTCCAAAAGGGCAAAAAAATAGTAAGAGAACAATACTGTGAAACATCAATCATTACACTAATTAGGCCTGCATTCAATCTACAGCCAGGTTACAAATATTTTATTTACAAAAAACTTTACACATCTCATCCTTTTATTATAATGTATAGTGCATTAGGAATGGTTATGTGCTTTTCAAACAAACTATGTTTATGCAAAACTCTGGGATAATTATTTTGATAAAGCAAATGAAGGAAAGCAATGCTATTAATACCTTTACGCATAAATTCAGTATAACACTTCTCAGTATAAATTTCTACGAAAACATAAACTAGTATATACATATAGATAGATATTGGATACACATAGAAATGCGCACACAAAAAAAATCAGATCCAATTAAGTCACATGTAAAATAATTAAATCATTGCACTTCAATTAATTTGTACATTGCCCAGGTCCACGGGGTCTTAGATAGACGGTGATCGGATGCTGTGTTAAGGCATTCCTAGATGTTAAGTCACTGGTTCAATTCCCCGCCCTATTCAGGTGTTATTCTTGTACATGACCATGATGTAACCTGACCATTGCGGAACTTGACAAACAAAAAAATGCACATTGCCCATGGGGGTATAGCTCCCTTGCTAAAGCAGTTAAAAAGTGCTATGTAAAATATTATGAGGTCCTTGGCTCAACACCCCCCCCCCCCCCGATTTACCCATATCTGTGTTAGGGGCAGTGTGGTGCGACTAGTGATTAGAGTGGTACCAGACAAAATCAACCCCATATAATGCAAGTAAGAGACCACCCCAGTTGCTGATTCCACTAGTCACAAAATAAATAAATAAAAATTCTACATTTTTGGGAAGAATTTGGTGCCTTGAAGGACTGCATTGGTTATGCCATGCTAACCAAGACCATTTATAGTGATGTACTAACAATCATGAATATTACCATACCCAGCCAGTAACTCCAAATAAATTAACAATGCAAATATACTTCTTACATTGTACAATATAGCAATATAAGAAGACAGTCATAACAAAAGTTATCAATGCAAAATAATAAAATTTACAGGAGGGTGTTTCAATCTATAAATGCACACTCTTTCAGGCTTGCTCCTCTTACAATAATAGTTCAGGAAAAATGAATTCCAACCAACTAAGTGAACAGGCTAGTACCTTGCAAAGATGCGATCACCATTTGTCTCAGTATCACCACCACCATAAGACTGCTTGTTAGCTTCTAAAGCAAGAGCTTCAAGATTAGGAGATGAACCAAATGCAGGAGGTGGATGAGCACTGAAAATTCAAGAAAGTTTCTTAGGAAGCAAAATAAATAGGAATTGAATAGCATTACAGACGCAAAGATTTATAACGAGCCCAAATGAACAAGACAAAAAGAACTATCAACAAATGAATAGAAGACAACAATTCAACACTTTCTCAAAGGTTCAGAAAAGCAGCAAATAAAGGGTTTTGATGTATAAGAATATCATAACAAAAAAGTTGCAAGAGGATAATACTAACTAATAAGAGATCTCCGTCAATGTCAGCACCCAAAAACATATACAGTAACCACATATTGATCCTGTAAATCTGGTGCATCAAACTACATTTTCTAAAAGATTTAGAGGTCCAATCATACCTGGGCCATGGAATGGCATGACTTGTAACACTATATGTATCCTCCCCCTTCGGAGATTCTGATGGAGACAAATCAGGAGACCTTCCTCCAGTGGCAGGTAAAACCTATATAATAGGAAAAGCAATTGCAAAATTTATCCCATTCTTTAATACGGAAATTCTTTAGACACGTAAACAGATTAAAGTTATTTCTTAAGACCAGAGCATAATAAAACCATTTCCATTGAATCTGTTAAATGGATGTCTCTAGATACAACTGCATTTAAAGACACCACTAGTAATTCAGACAATGTTAAAACTAATTAACCAGAGCTTAGCTGCAACCTTAATTCAGTGTAATAGAAGACCTCAAGAAAAAAGTACCAAGCAATCTAACTAAAACTAGTATCAAGCACTGTATTAGAAAATAAATTACCCGCATTCATGATCTTAACCCAATGTTTTAAGACTCCGACTCCGACTCCGACTTGGCCGAGGATAGACTCCGACTCCGACTCCGAAACGGTAATGACTCGGCCGGCTCGATTTCAATGACTCGGTCGTTGTAAAAAATACATTAAATATTTATTTTTTTTATAAAAAAACATAATTTTAAAGATTTTAAACATAATTTTAGAGATTTTCGTTCATGTTTCCAAACACACCTACAACTGGAGTCCTTGCTGGCTGTGAGACTGAGGATGGTGGATTGGGATCTGCATTCAACTGAACAGCATGTTCAAGTTCAATTGATGTCTCGATATCTAAATCTAAATCAAGATCAAACTCTGCTGGACGACTCTCCACTACCCAATCTCATGTTGGATCAATGTCTTCCAACACAATGGGATCTGAATCAGGTCTTTTGTTCAGCAAATGGTTTCGTCTGAGCTGGAGGTTGTATTGGACATAAACTAGATCATTTAACCGTTTTTGATCCAAACGGTTTCTCTTCTTTGTGTTACTTGGGAGCAGGAGCGAAAATGGGAGCGGGAGCGACATTTTCAGAAGCTCCTGGTTTGGGAGCGAATCCCAGAGGAGTTCGACAACCAATGTCACTAACATCAAGGTACATAGAGGGATTGGTGCTCTTGATTAAATAAGAGTTCCATACCCTAATACATGACAAAATTCAATGGAAACATTGAAATCCTCCAATCCTGAAATCCTGAAAAACTGATAAGTCTGCTAGATTTTGAATGAAATCTAAAATTCTACTTTCTCCATATGAAATCCAATGAGGCCGAAACCACTCTCAAACATCCTGAGTCATTTCATGGTAATGTTAAAAATTTAAGTAAAAGGATGAAAATGAAGATTAAGGAGAATGTCACTTTTACTTTAAGAATTTAACATTACCATGAAATTTGAATAGCATATCAATAGTAGAGAGAATTTGAGTGTGTTAAATAGGGTTTGGGAGGGGGAATGGACCCCAAATGACATTTAGCAAATTCATATAACACCTTGGAGTCCAAACCAATCAGAAATCACCTTAAAAATCCATTAAAAAAATATTAAATTGCTGTTTAACGTGTTCTGGGCCAGCTTTTTGTGACTCGGCCGAGTCATAACAGAAACGGCCGAGTTGGCCGAGTCAGCCATGACTCGGCCGAGTCATGACTGACTCAGCCAAACGTACCGTTTCAAAGGCCGAGTCATGGCTGAGGGTATCGGCTCGGATCAACTCGGCCGTTTCGGTATCGAAACGGCCATTTTTTAAAACAATGTCTTAACCTTAGCAATGTACTTAAGCAGATTGATCTAGCATAAAATGTCTGACTATAGCAAATGAATACTTATCTGAAATACAGAGTCAAATTGAGAAAAGACAATTAAAAAGTAAATATTGCATCTCTCTCTATTTGACTGATAAATTTTCAAAACAAACTCCAAAAATACATTTTCTTTGACACAAAAAACTTCTTGCAAACATGACAAACTAAGTCACATGACACGAGGACACGAGACACCGAGGACACGTAAATACGAGTATTCAATACGAAACGCAGCGACCTGGAAACAGGACACGGGGGACACGTTTTATATATATTTAATCATATATATATATATATATATACCAAAATATAGTTTTTTATCCATATTAAATTGCAGGTTGCAGCTTATCTAATCAAATTAAAATATAATTACTTCTCAAAGTTCATAGTTCACTTTAAAAAAAAAAATAGAATCAAAATTTACTATTTAGAAATTAGAATGTGATATGCTTGGTCTTGATTCTTGAATATTCAATGTTCATTGTTCATGTACAACTTACAAGCACATAAGAAAATAACTAAAGTATAATCCTATTGATTTCCTCTACCCCTCTTGCGAGAAAATGCCACAGCTTTCCCTTTCCCTCTAGATGTAGATGCTGGTGCTGGTGGAGTTGGCAGTGGAGTTTGCTATGCTCTAGAAGCTGAAGAACTAGAAGTAGGAGCTATAGGAGGTAGACCACGCCCTCTACTGGTGGCAAGGGTAGCCCGGGTAGGTGGTGTCACCTGAAAACATTACAATCTCCCAATCCTGAAATCCTGAAAAACTGATAAGTCTGTTGCATTTTGAATGAAATCTAAAATTCTACTTTCTCCATATGAAATCCAATGAGGCCGGAACCACTCTCAAACATCCTAAGTCATTTCATGGTACTGTTAAAAACTTAAAAATTTAAGTAAAAGGATGAAAATGAAAATTAAGGAGAATGTCACTTTTACTTTAAGAATTTAACATTACCATGAATCGCATATCAATACTAGGGCCTAGACTTGATCATTAACCTGCCCCACTCAAAAATTATTTGTTTCTTTCAAAAAAAAATGCAGCTTAAGCAGGCAACGTTTTCTATCAACGGAATACACGTTTTCCAGATGCAGGACACGATGAAAACCGACGAATACGTTTTACATTTTACAGGACATGATGAAAAACGTTTTCGACGCGTTTTAGGGTTGTTTTCGTGTCCGACACGTAAAATACGGGACACAGGACCTTGGAGGACGTGTCCTGTGACTTAGATGACAAATGAAAACTCCCATCTTTGAGAAGGCTTGATGTTACAAGAACAGTGTTTCCAGCCGGAAACCACAGCACAACAAGGCAGCTTTTATAGATAATATTAGTGTGCAAAAGAAATCCCCAACATAGACCTAGGGGTGTAACTTGAGGGATAGCATGCCTTCTAGTCCACCCTAGTAGGTAAAGAGTTGTGACTATTGTTATATAAATAATAATAATAACAATAACAAAAATACATAAAGTTGAACTATGTCATAAACGAAGGACCATGGTTTTGGGGAAGGGCAGGTCTCTTCGTCCATCCATGGTTTCCAGCTTTTGATGCCACAACAATGATGGTTACAAAGATACCAGTATGGATAAGGTTGCACAATCTCCCGCTTCCTTTTTGGCGCCATCAAGTTTTAGAAGGCATTGGAAATTCATTGGGGAGATTTCTAAAGATGGATCAAGAAAGAATGGACAAAGGTATCTTTACTTTTGCCCACATCTACGTGGAGATAGACCTAAGCAAAGGCCTACCAGATCGCATCCATCTGACTCATCAAGATTTCAAGTGGACACAGTGGCTAGACTTGAAAATGCTGCATTTAGGTGTTGGATCTGCCATCAAACAGGGCACCTGCAAAACTCATGCCCTCAAGCGAAAAAAAGAACAAAGAAAATATCGCAAAAGCAAAAGCCAAAGGGATGACAATTTTCAGATCCGCCTTCTTCAGATGACGAAGATGAAGAAATGGATGAGTCTTCAACAACCAGAAGCACAGAATCAACAAGGCTCCCAAGTGGAGGAGGGAGAAGAGAAGCAGAAGGATTCTGCTAAACATGCCGAAAAAGCCACTGATTTAGTAGTGATCCAAACTCCAAGAAATCAGCATGAGGAAAACAACAACATCCAAGGAGCAGCAGAGATCATAGTAGCAGAGCAGCAAAAGGCGGTCATACCCTTTCAAAAGGAAGTAGGGGGCATAAAGCGAACCCATACATCTGAGAGTTTGGATTCAGACAAAGAAGTTCCCCCAAAGGTGGAAGGAAGCCAATTGGAAATAGTATCAGCCGCTCCCAATCAAGGAGTTTGGAGAAAGGTGGAAAAAATGAAAGGAAAAAAGGGGAAACTAACTGACTATTATCACACTTAACCCAATTTTATGTAATTTTTGTTTTTTGTTTTTTTCACTTTTTGTGTATTGGCCAAAAGGCTGATCTGATCAAACCCCTTCAGGCATCTGCAAAATGTAATTTTGTTCCTTGGTTTTCAGGTTGAATAAAATTACGATTTTTCTTCGGAAAAAAAAAAAAATAATAATAATAATAATAATAATACATAAAGTAGAAATGGATTTCACCAAATAGCATGGGTTACCAAAACCATGGGCTTGTAAGCCACCAACGATAAAAGTAACTAATGACCGTAAAAATAATAAATTAAAATATAATAATAAAGCAGAAGAATAATAAGCTATGACTTTTTGTTAAAAAGCACTATATGCTATATCTATAGCCAAGGTCCTCTCAATGTAAAGCATATGTAGCATATGTTAACATTCAGTTTGTTCACACACACACACATATATAATTAATTTTGATCTAAATAGAGTCAAATTAATAAGATTGGTATCAAAGTGAGGTTTTTGGACATCAAGTTAAATGGCGATACATTCTACCATTACCATTTTATAGATATTGATATGATGGATAGAAAGACTATGATTTCCATTCTTTATGAAGTAAGGAATACACTAAGTGATGCACTCATTGATACGATAAATAAAACATCTGAAAAATGCAAATATGAAAGACACATTGATCAGAAAGATGATGACCAAAGTGAGATCAATGTGTGCATTATTGACGTTTGTAGCATCGGACAAGAACTTCCACACAAGTTTAGCGTCAAATGTGTGGAAGTCATCCAAAAAAGGTCATTTCTACTTTGTAATTCACTTATTAAAGTGAGAAGTCTTTTATTAGTCAGTTGATTAATGTCTCATAAAATGTAAAGTATTTACATCAATGATTTAGATGTAATCTCCACCATCAATTTGGATTTAAATTTTAATGTCAATTGTCAAAATCATTCAGAAATTTAACATCGGAAACTTTTCCCAAGAAACCCCAACTGGGGAAAACCTGCAAACATGTGTGTTCTTACAATGCTAAGCAAAATCTTCAAAAATTGATTACAAGTATAAGGGAAAACTTTCCTTCACACTGCTAACCCACAACACAACTGGTCCACGCACTTCTCTCCTACTTGGCCTGCTTGTGTCCGCAAATGTACGGACTCCTACACAGTTGCATGTGACCCTGGCTGAAGTGTACGTTGGCTGGAAAATACTCTGAGGTTGCTTGGCCTCTCTTTTTGCCCTAGTGCATTGATCTAAAACCCCTAGGCGTTGAACTAAACACCCTTCTCTCTACTGAGCTGAACACACAAGTTGTCTAGTGCATAATGATCCAAGTCTACGTCCTTTTCCCTCCTTTGAAGTCGACCTGGGCCCGCCATCTCCACGAATCGCTGATATTAAATCTCAATGGATGGTTGGGGTCGTTTCACTTTTTGACTATAGGACAATTAAAATTTTCCTAAGTCAAAATAAAGAATAAAGTATAAATTGCACCTTAGGCCCACCTGTTTCACTTTTTGACTATAGGACAATTAAAATTTTCCTAAGTCAAAATAAAGAATAAAGTATAAATTGCACCTTAGGCCCACCTGTGGGTCCCTCTGCCAAATTTAGTGCACCTCTAAATTTAGCTGAACCCTTCCTCCTCTAACTCCATTTAACACTCCCTCTTAGAGAGGAAGGTGTTTTGTACTACACCCAATTTATCTCTAAAGTAGACAAATTTGCCCCTTGCCAATGCCTTGGTCAGAATATCAGCTATCTGCTCCTTTGTAGGCATGTATTGGAGTCTGACTTTACCCCTTTGAACACAATCTTTGATATGGTGGTATCAGATCTCGATGTGCTTGGAGTGGTCATGAAACACTGGATTTTCAAAGAGCTTGATGCAACTCTAATTATCACAGTGTATGACTGTGGGCTCCAACTTTTGACCAAACAACCCAACAAGTAGCTTACTCAACCATATGGCCTCGCAAGTTGTCAAGCTGGTAGCCATGTACTCGACCTCAATTGAGCTAGGTGCCATTGATCTCTGCTTCTTGCTGAACCAGAAAATACTTGTTGATCCAACACTGAAGGTACAACATGAAGTGCTCTTCCTGTCTATTGAACCCCCTACCCAATCTGCACCTATGAAGCCCTAAAGCCTCACACCATCAACCTATATGTACAACAACCCATAATCTATTGTGCCCTTGAGATAGCTCAACACGTGTTTGGTAGCAACCCAATGCACTCAACCATGAATTGGCTCAACTAGTTGACTGTGAAGAAAATGTTTGGTCGTGTGTGCACCAGATACATCAACAACTCTATGAGTTGCTTAAAGTGTGGGATCAACTCACTCTGCTCTGGTAGCATCCACCTTCCTCTAGTTTGTGACTAGAGACGTGGTCATGGGCCTGCACTCCTACATGTGGAACCTTTTCAAGATCTCCTGCATGTACCTTCCCTGTCCCAAGAAGATCTCCCCATCACCCTGCCATACCTCCAGCCCAAGGAAATAGTGCATCAGCCCTATATCCTTCATCTCAAACTCCTCTGCAAGATCTCTCTTGTAGCCACTAATGAGATTCTCATCCCCTATCAATATCAAATCATTAACATACAACACAAAAATGAGAGATTGCCCCTCAACCACAATATAATACAAGTTAGGATCGTTTCACTCTTAGGGGAGCCCAATCCTATAAGGGGTAGTTGTCTATCCGTACATACCATGCCCTCGATGCCTGCTTGAGCCCATAAAGACCTCTCTTCAGCCTGCAAACATGTATGTCTCTGTTAAAAGTCTCAAACCCCTCAAGTTACTCAACATATATCTCCTCCTCAACAACTTTGTTACAAAAGGCAATCTTCTTGTTCCATCTGGTGGACCTTCCACACCATCTGCAGAGACAGTATGGTCCTAATGGACGAATATCGAGCCACTGGTGTGAAAGTCTCAACATAGTCTATCCCTTCGACCTAAGAGAAACCTTTGGCCATGAATCTAGCCTTGCACTTCTCCACACTCCCATCAGCTGCATGCTTAATACTGTACACCCAACATGAACCAACCACTGATTTTCCAACCGGTCTTGGCACAATCTCCCAGATGTCATTCTGCATGATTGAGGAATAGTCCACCATGGCATCTCACCATGCCTGCTGAGAAGTTGTCTCCTTACAGCAAGAAGGTTCCGAGTCTATCACCTCAGTGATAAGTGCCTTGTACCCCGTATATCTCTGTGGTTGTTTAATCTGTCTGAATGTGGAGTTGTGGGCTTCAACTCTCTCCTGAGCCTTCCTAATCAATTGATATGCCCACCTGTCTCGTCCTCTCCCTCCACTGGGAGTCACTAGCTGAGTGGGCCCCTCTAGCTCTACTCTCTCCTCTTGTTCTTGCGCTTCTCCTCATCTGCGTGCTAGTTGGCCAACCCAATAACTAGATGGGATAAATTCTCAAGAGTTGTCTCAACTTCTGGCTTGGGAGCCTGTTGCTCCTCCTGTGTCACACCCTGCTCACGCTCCAAGGACTTCATATGAGCCCCTTCCTCCTCAAATCTCACATCACACCTAATCATTGTCTCCTTGAGTGTTGGAATATACACCCTACATGCCTTAGGTATCTCACTGTAGCCAATGAAAATGCCCTTCTCTATTATGGGCTCCAGCTTCTTCTGGTTATCAAAAGACACCTGGCAGTAAACAAGGTTGCCAAAGATCTAAAAGTGAGACACATCAAGCTTCTTTCAAGTGAAAGCCTCCTCTGGTGTGACTCTTCCCAGCACCTTGTGTGGACTCCTATTATGCAAAAAGAATGCAGTGTTGCATGCCTCTGCCCAAAGAAATATTGGCAGCCCCCGGTCATGCAACATGGCCCTAGCCACTCCAACAATGCTCTGATTCTTGCACTCAACCACCCCATTCTGCTGAGGGTTATGAGGTGCAATGAGTTCTCTCCTAATGCCCTCCTTGGAACACAATTCCCTAAAGGCGTTGGAGATGTACTCCCCGCCATTGTTTGACCTCAGTGCCTTGATCTTCCTACCAGTCTGGTTTTCCACCAAGGCCTTGAACTCCATGAACATTAAGAAGACCTCATCTTTCTTCTCCATGAAGAAGATACGCGTCTTTCTCGAGTGGTCATCCATGAATGTGATATAGTATCTGTATCCCATAAGGGATGGAAAGCAAAATGGTCCACAGACATCCGAATGTACCAGAGCAAAAATACTCTTGACCTTGCTATCTCTTTTGGGGAAGGATGTCTCAGCATACTTGCCAAGTGCGCAACCCTTGCACACGTCATGTTGATCTACATTGCATTGTGGCATCCTTGTGGCAATCTCTCTCAAAATCTCCAACGCTCCATGGTGTAAGTGAGCCATACGCATATGCCATAGCTCCCCTAGGTCAAGGCTCTACTCACTAACTCCTCTGCTACTCAAGGCCATGTTTGTCTCAAACTGTAGCTTGTAGAGGTTCTTCACCCTAACTCCTATCTACTTAGATGCTTTGGAGTTGAAAGGCTTGATAAAGGCCTTTCCTCTATTTAAGATAACGTCACAACCCTTGCTCTCCAAGTTTGACACTGAAACAAGGTCTTTCTTCAACCCTGGGACGTAAATGATATCTTTAATGTAGCGAGGATTCTCGGTCACCGAACTCCATCTCAACTTAACAATAATCACGCCCTTGGCTAGGTACCTGCCATCATCTCCCCCCTCTATGTGAAACTGCATGTCCTTTTATGTCAACTGGCTGAAATATCCCTTGTTCTCAGTCATATGATAGGATGCTCCATTATCAATATACCATACACCACTGGCCAATGATCTTGCCATGCCAATTATGAGCAAGAACTCCCTCTTAAACTGGGAAGTACCTTTGTTGATGTTGCTACATGGTCCTTCTTGGACCCCTTCTTCCTGTTTGAAAACTTGGTGGAATAGTGCCCAAACTGATGACAAGAGAAGCACTTTATTTTGCTAAGATCTTTCTTCTTTTTGTCCCCTGAACTAGACTCTGCCCCACTTGCATTTTTCTTGCTCTTCGCCTCGCCCCCTTTGTCGGCTACAGCAAAATTTTCCTCTTTCTTAGTCTTCGCATGGGACCCAAATTTGGCCTGCTTCTGGATCTCCTCTTGCACACAATCACTCCCATAGTCCCTCCCACTCTGGAAGTTTCTCTCTGCCACTCACTGCATCAATGAAGTTTTCCCATGACTTAGGAAAACCCAATAGTGCAAAGTTGACAAGGTCTTTGTCCGAGATTGTCTCCCCAACTCTAGCTAACTCATCCCTCACTTGGGCGAATCTGGTGAGATATGAGATCATAGAGTCAAATTTCGCCATTTTGATATTTTTGAGTTTATCTTCGAGTATCAGCGTCTTGGCCTCACTCAAACCCTGGTACAGCGCTAAAACAACTGTCTACATACCCTAAGTTGTCTTCTTTTTGAACAAGTGAGGTATGATGTGATCCTTGACTCCTTCAAGGATAATTCTTCTGGCCTTTATGTCCTTATTGTGTTGGGCCAGCTATTGAGGGTCTTGTGGTTGGGCTAGTCGATTGTCCAAAAAACTCCCAAACTCCTTGCTCCTCCAACACTACACCAATCATCTCCTTCCAAGAACAGAAATTTGAGGCCACTTCAAGGTGGTCCTCAAATCTTAGTCCCAAATATGCCATTTTGTTGTTCGTGTTGCTCAAAAACCCTAGCGTAGAGCTTGCTAGGAGAAAACCCTTATGCAAAACTAGTTGTGGTCAACCCTAGCACATGTCCCCTTGATAAATTACGCCCCTTTCTATCTTTAAGCTGCTCCTGAGGAAATAAACACGCTTTCTGGTCTTCAATCAAAGACTTGCTCTAATACCATGTTAGATTTAAAGAGAAAATACCAACAACTAATTCAATGAATAATTTGAAGTGCAAAGAACTACAACTGAACTTTCAACATACGTTCATCAAATATACTAAGTTTACTACTTGAACTATTTGCGACGGAAAAACAAAATTGAAGACACAAGCACATTCAGAAATTTAACACTGGAAATTTTACCCAGGAAACCCCAACTAAGGAAAACCTGCAAACTTGTGTGTTCTTACTATGCTCAACAAAATATTCAAAAATTGGTTACAAGTACAAGGGAAAACTTGCCTTCACTCTCCTAACCCACAACACAACTAGTCTACGCACTTTTCTCCCACTCGGGCTACATGATTGCGCATTGTACGGACTTGTATAGGGCTGTAGAGCACTTCTACGCAGTCGAATGCAGCCCTGGTTGAAATGTATGTTAGATGGAAAATACTCTGAGGTTGTTCAGCCTCTCTTTTTGCCCTAGTGAGTTGATCTGAAACCCCTAGGCGCTAACCTGAACACCCTTCTCTCTGCTAAGTTGAACACACAAGCTATCTAGTGCATAACGATCCAAGTCTGTGCCCTTTTCCCTCCTTTAAAGTCGACTTGGGCCCACCATCTCCATGCAAGGCTGAGATTAAATCTCAATGGATGGCTAAGATTGTTTCACTTTTTGACTATAGTAAAATTAAATTTTTCCTAAGTCAAAATAAAGAGACACTCAGACAAAGTATAAATTGCATCTTAGGCCTACCTGTGCGTTTCTCTACCAAATTTAGTGCACCTCTAAATTTTAGTTGAGCCCTTCCTCCTCCAACTCCATTTAAGAGCACCGTCATGCATGTTCCACTACTCCTTGACAAACAATGTTCCACCATCACTTATATCAAGATCCTCATCACAAGTATCATCCTTCATTCTTCTCCTCTTTTGTACCTTTGTCTCTACCTCGATCCTCTAGGGACATCAATCAACACCGCCCAATTTTGATCAAACTGCATAATCCAAGCTTTAAAATATGATACAAAAGGCTTAACATGCCTAATCAATGATTTTGTTTCGAGTGAAGGGTACAATTTTGCTAAGTCCATAACAAAGGAGTTCAACAATCAACACCACCAACACTGGGGTACATATAGGGCTTGGTGCTCTTGATTAAATGCCAATCGCATACCCTCATATGCGATAGAATCTAATGAAATGTTGTAATCTCATTGATCCTGAAATCTATTAAGTACATTGAATTTTGAATGGGATATGAAATTCTATTTTCTCCATATGAAGTCTAATGGGGATGGAACTGTTAAAGAATGTAACTAGTGTCGGTCTTCATAATTGTACTTGAGTCATAATGAAATGTATTTATCAAAAGAAAGAAAAAGAAATTTTATTATTAACGAAATTGACTTATTAAAGCATGAGTTTCATGCTTGGGTCGATTACTTTCAGGTCAAAGTCTCCATTGAAGACTTCTAGGGTTTACGTCAAGTGTCCTTGTCCATGTCATATTGTAAATAAACCTTCTTGGGATTTATTTGTCAAAGAAGAAATTTATTTTATTGTAAAATAGGTCAATTAGGCCTCCTCCACCAAGTCGCCCTAAACTGGGCAGCAGAATCACTATATAAAGGCCGCAACTCGACCTCATTTGTCAGTCACATACAACAATTTCGATCTGCAACTTTTGGGGCCAGAATAAGTGTGAATTTCGAGGAAGAAGAGGAAGAAGGATAGCGAAGGAGAAGGAGGTCTCTCACAAGCACAAGAAGTCGAAATTCTTTCTTTTTTTCCCACACGTGTGAATTTGTGAAGCTGTTGGAGGAGCCGAAATTCTGCAATTGCTGGGGAGGCTGAACTTTTGAAGTTGTTGGTGAAGTTGGGCCGAAATTTCTGGGTTGATGTTGGGTTGAAATTTTTGGACAAGATGAGACTATTGAAGGTTGTTAAATCTCATTGAAAGGTTGACTTGGCGAAGGAGGAAGGTTTGTTGGTTAAGGTCTTGGTTGTCTCACTATCATATGAATCTACTGAAGGAAAAGTTTTTGACTGGGTTTTCCCCTATACAAGGGTTTTGCCTTGGCTGTGCGCCTACATCTAGTGTCCTTAATCTTCGTGTTTTGGTTTTGGTAATTGCTTGATGAACTAAGATAAAAGAAGAACATAAAAAAGATAATAATAACTCAAAGAAATCACAAGTAATTATCAACAAGAGAAAATCTTTCTGCCTTTCCGATTTTCCAACATGGTATCAGAGCTAAGGTGAAGAAGGAAGAAAAAGGCAGCCTGAATATCTAATGAAAGGAGAATAAGGAGTCTTAAGAAGTTGAATAAGGGTCATCAAGAAAAGGGATCATATAAGGGGATAAGCCTACTATCTACAAGAACTATGTCTAACTCAATGAAGGGAGAAAACAAAATAAAAGGAGCCTCCAACTACAAGGCATGGAAAAAGAGAATAGATCTCATCCTCGAGAAGAAAAATGTTTTGGAACTAGTTCGAGGAAATATCAAGAAGCCTACAGATGAATCAAGTGAAGCGGAAAAAGCAAAGTTTAGAGACACTGAAATATTGGCCATGAACCTAATAGTCGATGGAGTAAAAGACAACCTCATTCCATATATGTCCAACATAGGTTCCGCTCAAAAAATGTATGAGGCTCTATCCAAATTATTCACAATCAAGAACATTGGTCAAATTGCAAGCCTCAAGAATGAATTAAGAACTATGAAAATGACGAAAGACGATACTGTGGCATCCTTCTTTATAAGAATATCTAGAATCAAAGATGAACTCCAGGCAATATATGAAATTGTACCAGAAAAAGAGTTCGTGATTATTGCCCTTCTAGGACTACCAACATCATGGAGTGCCTCTGCATCAGGAATCAACAGTTGGAATGATACTCCAACGTTCGAACAAATGTGGAACGCATCTAGTCAAGAAGAAGCCAGGCTAACATTAGTAAGCAACAAGAAGGAGAATGAAGAGGAGAACATCTCAAATGCCTATTCCGCTCATCACAAGAAAAGGGAACCTTCAAAAAGTACAAAGCACCAAAGAAGAAAGTAGACCTATCAAAGAGCGAATGTTACAATTGTCACAAGATGGGTCACTACAAAAGTCATTGTCTAGAGAGTCCAAGGAATAAAAGGAGAGATAGGGATCAAGCAAATATTGTCGATGAAGCACCACCTAAGAAGAGCAAGATTGAAGAATGAGAAGTCCAAGAACTTACACTACTAAGTCCCCTCTCTCTTATCCCTCATCAGAAGTCAAGAACTTACATTACTAAGTCCTCTCTCTCTTATCCCTCTTAGTCTTTTGTTTAAGTTTTGAATTATTTTTCTTTTATGTTTTGATTTCTAGAACTTGTAGGTCTAACATGCCTTGTTAGAACATTTTTGAATTGTTTTGATAAAGTTATAGGTATCCCTCAAGATTGGATTAAGAGGGAGCCCTCACCATTTTACCAAAGATAAGTATCTTACTCCATGTATTATCTTTTATGTTTGGTTTCCTCTCTTATCAAGATGTGTTTGGATTATATGCTAATAACCTTTTATATTTTCTGTGTTAGGAAAGCTTGCTGAATACTCAAGGGTTATGGAGGAGACTTCAAAGGATAGACTTGAAGCATGGAAGAAGTTTTGCCCTTCAAGAATTGATGTCATACAAGGTTTGTTAAGGAACAACTCGAGGTATGTCTTAAACTATAAGCTTTGTTATAAAGTTCTCTTCATACAAAAGGTATGATCATTCTTTCTTTTAAAATTTGTTTTACATTACTAACATCAATATGTCTAGGGTTTTGAATCACAAAAATTCTTATTAGGGTGATTAATCATTAGATTGAATCTACCCTCATTATATTATCATTCTTGTGGAACCCTAAAAAGGTTCACTGTAAAACTCTAACCTAAGGGTATGCCAATGCAAGTATGGAAACCCTAGTCTACTTAGGGTTGTTGTTGAAATCTAGAATTCCTATTCTTTTGATGTTTTAGTATTGTTATGATAAAATCCCTAGTCCTTTAGTCTTTGCTATATAAAGTTATGTATTGAATCCCTAGATCTTTAGGGTTTGATGAATTAAGGTTTATGAGCAAAACCCTTATATATAGTAAGATCCTAGGAATGAAGCCCTAGGTGTATATTCATCCGTCTAATCAAGACCCTAGCCTGGTCAAAATTGTTGTATGTCTAACTTTAATGTATTGATATTTGTGTCTTGCGTTTGCCTAGTAGATATTGTTGTGATATGCTTGTGCATGATTATGAAATCCTAGATATGTATATATGCTAACCTAATTGTTGATGCTCATAGTTTGTAAATTCTAGGGTTTGTAACTAAGCCCTAGTAGAAGTTTGATATTCTAGGATATGATGATATTGTTTCCGATATGATGATTAAATCTAGGGTTTGCAACAAACCCTAGTAGAGTCTAAATTGTATAGTAGAATTGTTATTTGATTGAATTGTTGATATCTAAGGATTTGTGTCTCTAAGATGGAATCTAGGGTTTGTAATAGTAAAATCTGTCATATATCTCTATATTAAGGCTCTAGATAGAATGAGACCGATTTCTTGATTAAGTTGCCTTATGTTGTAGTGTAGGGTTTGTAACAAAACCACATCAAAAAGTTGAAGTTCAGAAGTATGTGTCTCTTTGTTAAAATTGGCAACTAGGGCCAAACTCCATGTGGGTCACCTCATTTATGGCAGCTGATATTTTTCCTGGATTCCTCTCATCGGGAGGTGTAGGATTGATCTAACGATCATCTGGTTCCAACATGTATTCATGGAGATATGAATTTATTTGTATTCTTGACAATTTGTCAAGGCCGGCCAGCAAGCAAAACAGTGTTTCTCACCCCCAATTTATCCTCACGTGGCATATAAAATGAGGAAACTTGTGGCATTATACCAATCATCTCATCTTCTCAACTCTTCTCTCTCCTAGCTTGATTGGGTATGCGTAGGAAGAGCAGGTCTCTCACACGTGGGAAGGAAGAGGATGCAGCACTAGGGTTTGTAATAGTAAAATCTGTCATATATCTCTATATTAAGGCTCTAGATAGAATGAGACCGATTTCTTGATTAAGTTGCCTTATGTTGTAGTGTAGGGTTTGTAACAAAACCCCAGCAAAAAGTTGAAGTTTAGAAGTATGTGCCTCTTTGTTAAAATTGGCAACTAGGGCCAAAGTCCATGTGGGTCACCTCATTTATGGCAGCTGATATTTTTCCTGGATTCCTCTCATCGGGAGGTGTAGGATTGATCTAACAATCATCTGGTTCCAACATGTATTCATGGAGATATGAATTTATTTGTATTCTTGACAATTTGTCAAGGTCGGCCAGCAAGCAAAACAGTGTTTCTCACCCCCAGTTTATCCTCAACGTGGCATATAAAAGGAGGAGACCTTGTGGCATTATACCACTCATCTCATCTTCTCATCTCTTCTCTCTCCTAGCTTGATTGGGTATGCGTAGGAGGAGCAGGTCTCTCACACGTGGGAAGGAGGAGGATGCAGCACTGTTGCAACAGCGTTGACTTAGGTTGACCGAGGAGCAGCAAGGTTGGGTTTGACTACGTTGACCAGCGAGGAGGTTAATTTCACTGTGGATTAGTGTGGGGAGCCTCTTCCAAGCAAGCCGCAGTTCTGGACAACAAAGCATTGAACTGTTTTGACCACGGATTTGACCAACATTGACTATTTAGAGTTGATCGGAGACTTGCACTTGTGTTGACCATTGTTTGACCATCTTTCTTGGATTGTTTTGGGCTGCCTAACATTGTTGTTGAAGGCCGAGTTGACTAAGGTTAACTAGAGGTCATTGTTGACCTGTTTGACCAGCTTTGACTTTGTTGGTTAGGGTTTAGTTGCTACTGTCATAAAATTACATAATTGTGTAATTGTACTATCTCTCTCTCTCTCTCTGTTGAATTATTGAAGAATATCAGAAGAATTGGTCAAAGGGTTTACCCGCATTGGGGTTTGTCCCTGGCTGGTGCCACATCTTGTGTCTCTTGTCTTGGCTTGTCTTCTACTGTTTACATTTATGTTCTATTTGCATTTTACTATCATGTTGATGTGATTGCAATTCTGGAAATTGATATTGGGCTAATAAGAAGATTTGAAGTAAATTGCTCTTAAGCATAGAACATACCATAATTTAACATGGTATCAAAGCTGAGGTGAAGACAAAGCCCAAGCAAGAGTGAAAGAGCAATCACCGAAGACAGTTGGAAAGGTCAAAAAGGCTTCATGGGTTCCTCATCTCACTTCCCGGTCAAAGACAAGCTCCATGAGAAGTCTGACTATCACGGATGGAAGATGTCTCTTGATCTGACATTGGAAGAGCAAGAAGTGTTGGACTATGTGAGGGGCAGAATTACGGAACCTCCATCAAATGCACTGGCTGCTACAAAGAACAAGTACACTAAGGGTGAAGTCAAAGCGAAGAAGATTATCCGAGACTCAATTGACAAGCGTCTGGTGGCCTACATTTCCGAGTTGAACACCTCCAAGGAGATCTACGACAGACCGATAAGCTTGTTTAAATTTAGAGATGCAAATCAAGTTTTGTTCCTCAAAAATAAGTTTAAGTATATTAAGATGGGCAAGGACGAGGATATTCAATCCTACTTCTTAAGGATCACTGAGATCAAGAAAGATCTTCTATCGATTGGAGAAGTCATTCCTGATAGAGAACTAACTATCACTACCCTTGGAGGGATCCCATCCAAATGGTATATATTTAGAATCACTCTTCTCAACAATGATCGAATTCCGGGATTTGAAGAATTGATGTCGAGATGCATTCAAGAAGAGACAAGGATAGTGGAGCAAGAAATGCCCTCAAACAAAGGCAACCCCACTGCTTTCTCCTCTCATGCCAAAAGGAGAAATAATTCTGGGTCTAAAGGTCATTTCAAAGGAAAGCCCAGATCGAAGGGTGGAAGGAAGGGAAGATGCTTCGTTTGCAATAAATTTGGCCACTATGCGGGGGAGTGTCCAAATAGAAATGACACATCACATGATGATGATCAAAATCACTCCAGGGGCAACTCCAACTACAATCAAATAAATGGCAGGTTCTGTGGCAAAGGAAAGAGGAATGCAGGAAATCAAGGAAGTGGTCAACCCTCCAAGAAAGTAAGGAACCCCAAGTATGAATCAAATGTTGTTAACAATAAGCAAAATGAATATTATCTGATATCGAACCTCTCCACTACCTCTCCTCCGGACTCGTTGGGAAATTGGCTTATTGATAGTGGTGCCTCAAGGCACTTCACTGGTTACAAGGAAGCTCTCTCTAATCTGATAGAGAAGGAGACAAACTTGGAGATTATTCTTGGAGACAATTCCACCTATCCCGTAAAGGGTATAGGGAATGATACTCTTCAATTAAATCAGGGTAACACGATCCATTTGCAAGAAGTCTTATATGTACCTGATCTCAAGAAGAACCTGGAGTCCATTTCGGCAATGGAAGACAAAGGCTACAAGGTGGCCTTCATCGATGGCAAGGTACCTGTGTGGAAAAAGAATTTTAAAGATGCTTTCACTCTTGGGTTCCAGGTTGACTCTTTACATCAAGTTGGAGGAAGTCTGTTGGGAGTCATGTCTTGCGACACATCTCTACAGTCTAAACTATGGCACCGAAGGTTTGCCCACCTTCATTATAAGGCTCTACCCGATGTGAGACAGATGGTGCGGGGATGCCCGAGTTCAAAGTAGAGCATGAAGGTATATGTCCGGAATGTGCCAAAGGAAAGCTCAAAAGGTGACCATTCCCCTCAAGTGATAGCAAGACTTCCGACATTTTGCAATTGGTTCACTCCAACATATCTGGTATGATGCCCGTGAACTCTTTTGGGAGGATATCTATATTATCTCACTTTTACAGATGATTATTCTCGCAAGACTTGGATATACTTCTTGAAAAAGAAGGATGAAGCGTTCACTTGGTTCCGTCACTTCAAAGCCTTGATCAAGAATCAAACCGAGAAGAGAAAAAAGATTTTAAGAACTGATAATGGACCTGAGTATGAATCTAATGAGTTTCATTACTTTTGAAAAGAAGTTGGCATTAAGAAGGGGACCACAACACCATACAATCCTAAGAAGAATGGTGTGGCTGAAAGGAAGAATCGTACGATTGTGGAAGTCGTTCGTGCCATGCTCCATGTTCAAAGGCTTCTGAAGTTTCTATGGGCCGAAGCTACGAATACTGCCATATATGTTCAAAACGGATGCCCTCATCAAGCATTGGATTCCAAGACCCTCGAAGAAATGTTCACTGGTAAGAAACCTGATGTCTCTCATTTTAGAATTTTTGGAAGTCCCGTATATTTTCATGTGCTGAAAGAGAAAAGAAGAAAATTGGGTGCATATGGAAAGAAATGAATCTTTGTGGGCTATAGCGAAAATTCTAAGGGCTATAGAATCTATGTGGTTGGCCAAAGGGAAGTCGAGATAAGTCATGATGTCACCTTTGTCGAAGATATGGCTCTTAGCAAGGTTGACAATCTTCATATTCTAAGGAAAGATAAAGAAGCTGACACCAGGAAGTCAGATGAAAAGGAAGATGAAACGTTGCCCGATGTCGAAGAAACCATGGATCCTATTTATGCCCCTCCGAAAGAGCCTTCCTCTTCTAGGAAGAGGCCCTCATGGCTTAGGGGGATTCTTGAAGATGCTGAGAGACATATTGCACCTAGAGGGACTTTCCGTGAAGGCAAGAAGTCGACCAGGTATCAAGGATACTTGACCATTATGAGCACCATCATTCAAAACGAGCCTACATTGTTCGAAGAAGTCGTGAAGCATCAAGTACAGAAGGATGCTACGAATGAAGAATACGAGTCCATCATGAATAATTATGTCTGGGATGTGGTCCCCAGACCCCAAGAAAAATCAGTTGTCACCTCGAAATGGCTTTACAAAATCAAGCATGGAGCTGATGGGAGTGCTGAAAAGTACAAGGCTCGCTTTGTTGCTCGAGGTTTCTCTCAAAAGGAAGGTGTGGATTACGATGAGATATTTGCACCTATTGCCCGATACACCACCATTCGCTCGATCATA